>BCIT01000008.1:86835-658989 GCA_001600035.1 Holtermanniella nyarrowii
CATCAACTAGGTAGCGACCGTGGACTTGTTTGCAATTGTAAATGCATCTTCTACAACCCCCTATCGGCAGCGTCATCTCCGACACTGGCTTCAGCGTCAACGCGAACAACTACGGCGTCGATTTGTTCAGCACGACACCTGAACAGATCGCGCAGTATCACGCCGAAGGAGTGGGTCACATCAGCCGTGTTGCCGAGCTGAGCAGCAGAAACACGTCATCTGCTACTTCTCTGGCGGAGTATATGAAGAATGGAGTTCCGATAAAGGTGACTTTACCTCGTCTTGTTACTGCGACAAGCAAGACTCTTGCTCCCTGCCTGGCTACCTGAACTGGTTAGTCAGCTCGCTGTCATAACTGACCCACAGGTGGCTTGACATTCACTCACCTGCATGCGTCGAGAATGTCCAATACGTCTTGAAGCGTCGCATCGAGCTCGCCAAGGTGAGCATCACGAGCTGCCAATGCTGAGCTCGCAGTCCAAAGGCTGCGATGCAGTCAATCCAGCCAATGTAGATGCGTGGACTTATAAGCTCGATAACGGGATCACAGGTCAGCTACTTAAGCCTGCAGGAGGGCAGGACTGACAAACAGAGGATGATCAGTACAAGCACTTGCTGTTTCTCTCTTCCACCGCCCACAACAACGGTCTAGGCATAGCCTTGAGTAACGCAGGAGGCATGATTGAGGCATACGGAGCCGCAATCATCGAAGCGTTCGATCTCCAAGTCGCCACGTCTTGCGTAAGTCGCCTCGTCGACACCTGAAGTTTGCGTGACTTATGATCAGAATCTGTATAATGAGTGCGATGTTTACCAACTTTTGTCGATGCACACAAGCCTGTCGTACAGATCGAGTGAGTCCTCCTCTTGACTCCATAAAGCCCGTGTTAACAACACAGGTACGAGGGGTCCATCAGCTGCACCCGACCAGGATACGCCCTTACCCTCAACACACACAATTCCCTGTCGTACAAGCTCGTCAAGGAGATGTGCAACATCCCCTGCACTGCTTAGCTTAGCGCAGTGCATTATGAATATAATGACATGAGTTGTTACATCATAGCGGCTACGTCGCCTGCAATCTGCTCATCAGTTCCATGACAACCTCGGGTTAGAAAAAACGTACCGACCGGTCGCTACGCCTAGTTCACTCCCCACCCCTCCAAACCCAACCTCGAGAACCTCCTCATCTAAAGTCGGGCTTGAGCGCTGAGAGGATCGGAAAGGATCAGCTGAGACAGAGTAAGGGAAGCAGGCAGGCACTCTGCAAACCACCTGAAACACATAACGTTCATGTTCCCACGACGCCGAGTTTCGAACGGGAGTCGATTCAAGTACCTGTTTATCGCGTCAATCAAGACATGATGTCCTGCCAAGCACCGAGATTTCAAGGACCTTACCTTTACGATTGCCTGAACAAAGGATGTCAAGTCGAGCTCAAAGTACTTGAGACAGCTAGCTGCCAGGAAAAATCAGTTACCAAACATGCTCACCTTCCCATTTCTTACAATCATCTTGCAGCTCGTACTTAGCGTCGCAGCACTTCCCCAATTCCGCAGCACACCAACTGCCACCGTCACAGGCGTGAACACCCCAAGTGGGACGTCTGCCAGCACTAGCGAGGTAACCTGGTGGAAATCCGGCTGCGGTGAGACATTCCTGTGGTCTCTTGACACCTCAACGCCACTCGGCAGCGTCGTCTCCGACACAGGCTTCACCATCGACGCCGACAACTACGGCGTTGACCTGTTCACGACAACGCCTGAGCAGATTGATCAGTACCACGCTGAAGGGGTGAGTCGCGGAACGCGTTAGCCGTGCTGCCGAGCTGAGCATCAGAAACACGTTATCTGTTACTTCTCCGGAGGAGTATATGAGGAGTGGAGTCCCGATAGAGGAAACTTTACCTCGTCTTGTTATTGCGACAAGCAAGACTCTTGCTCGCTGGATGGCTGGCCCGACTGGTGCGCCAGCTCGCTCGATTTCACAGCTGGAGAACAGGTGGCTTGACATTCACTCACCTGCATGCGTCGAGAATGTCCGATCCGTATTGAAGAATCGCATAGAGCTTGCAAAGGTGAGCATTGCGAGTCGGCATAGCTGAGCGTGTAGGAAAACCGTTGCGATGCGGTGGACCCAGACAATGTCGATGCGTGGACTTACAA
Source organism: Holtermanniella nyarrowii (assembly GCA_001600035.1). NCBI lineage: Eukaryota > Fungi > Basidiomycota > Tremellomycetes > Holtermanniales > Holtermanniella > Holtermanniella nyarrowii. Next base: position 89,001 of record BCIT01000008.1, read on the forward strand.
GCTCGACTATGGAATCACAGGTCAGCCACCCAATCAACAAACCTGACAAGCAGAGGAGGATCAGTTCAACCACTTGATGTTCTTGTCGTCCACCGCTCATGACAACGACCTAGGAATCACCTTGAAAAACGCTGGCCGTATGATCAAGGCGTACGGAGCTGAAATCGTCAATGCGTTCGATATCCAAGTTGCCGAGTCTTGTGTATGTTGCTCTTGCCAATGCACGGCGTTGCTGACGACCGCCAGAACGTATGGGATGAGTGTGATATCTACCAACCTTTCGTTGACGCCGGCAAACCCGTCGTACAGATCGAGTGAGTACTCCTCGATGCCAGCGCCATACTGACAAGTCAGATACCAGGGCTCCATCAGCTGCACCCGGCCAGGCTATGCCGTCACCCTCAACTCACGGAAATCCTTGTCATACAAGCTTGTCAAGGAGATGTGCAATATCCCCTGCCCAGCGAAGTAGCGCGTAGCTGAGCGTGTCTTGTATGTCATGTCATCAGTCGTCAAATCATGGCAGCTACATTTCCAATAGTCTGTTGATCAGCTCCACAACGAGCCACTGCAGCCCAAGCACATACCGATCAATCGCAGCGCCCAGATCATCACCACACCCCTCCAAAACAGCCTCAACAATCTCCTCATCTAAAGCCGGGAACATCTGATGTAAAGTCTGCACATTGGCGCGACGCATCTGCGCATGCGATTCTTGTGAAAGATCGATACCAGATTGCAATTGCAAGTTGGAGAAATCAGGCTCTTCTGCATAATTAGGCGTTCCCCTGGTTGTCAGCAAATCTCCTTCAGAGAAAAAGAAAGATGACTCACTGTCCCGACGCAGGCGCGGAAAAGTCCATTCCATGATTAGGCGACACACCCAAATGAGCCGGCCGTCTCCGTCTCGCCGAAGGACTCTCGGGCGTCGCCTCCCTGTGCCAACTCGAAGCCGATGGACTCGCCCCATACCTCGGCTGAGGACTTCTCGTCCTCGGCACATAGCCAATATCTCTCGGCATCGATCTCTCTCCCTCTCTCTCGGACCGCCATCGATCCTCATCCCCCGATTCCGATCCAGAACCATCAGCAATCTGCATCCCCTCGATAATCTTGCCAATAGCATTCAAGGGTTTGCTGACTGCTTCTTGTGCGAGATCGCCTGTGCGCTGGAAAAAGCGTTTGGTATCTAAGACGATGTTGGCTGGGCTGAGGGCCGAAAGGGGTCGGGCGGGCTCTTCTCCTGGTGATGTAGCGCTGAAAGGTGACATTGGTTCTCGACGCGCATCACCTTGCAGCCTGCGGGGGATCGGCGTTGACGGTGAGACGGGTAGCTGTTGAATCGCAGCTTCTACGTTCGTCTCAAACTCTTCTTGCGTAATGTTGGACAAACTCGAAGCGTCCATAGTCTCGATGAACGCAATGGCGCCACTCAGGCTCGACAAGTAATAGCCCGCCTCGCCTTGCAGCTTGTCTGCACTCCGAAAGCGTGTGATATACCTTCCATCAGCCTCCACATCACACAATGCGCTGGGCCGACTCACTCGACATTCGACAGCATGTTATCCGGATTCGCACGCAGGACCACAAAAATTAAGATCGGCACAAAAGCATCCGCAGACGTCGCGTCCGGTCCAGCTGTATGTCGAATCAAGCCAAAGATGACTTTACAACAGTTGAGTATACAGATCAATTTATCACGAGGCGCTTTGTAGTGATTGATCTTGAGCAGTTCTTTTCATCAGCGCTGCGTGAGATGCATGGAAGACTGACCTTGCTCTGCGAAGCCTAGGAAACCTTGGCTAGCTTCACCCTCCGGCACATCAAGATGTTTCTCTCGAACCCATCCAAAGAGCCTTACGCGCTGAGCAAATACAGCATCTCTCTCCAGGTCATCCGTCGTGATCGGCTGTGGCGGCAACAATTGCGGCGTAAAGGTACTAGTCCATCAGCTCCATCTTTCCCAAGTCACCGTCCAACATACAAGGGATACAATCGATTCATAACAAGCTTCTCCATCGCTTCACGTGCATTATCAAACTCCGCAGGCGTAGATGATTTCCAAGGTTCAACAATCATCATTTTCGTCTCGATGAATTGTAGGAAGTCGTGGATGAGCTTGATCTGTTCATTGACTGTGAATGGCTTTTTAGCAAAGTTGGTCAAGAAGCTACATGTCAGTTTTTAGTGAAGGTTAGACTTGCCTTTTGAGATACCGTGCTACAGGTTCGGCAGGTCTCGACCGGAGTTGTCCGAGAAAACCTTGAAAATCGAATGCAGGCTCCTTGTCTTTCCCACTGCCCTCTGTCTCAACCATATCCGCCGCTTCACCACCACTCCTTACCGAGCCAGCCTGCGACACGTTCCTCGAGTGACCAGGCGTAGAGCCCGCCGTCGAAGACGATGCCACAGGCTGTCGTTTGAATACATTCGAGATGGCCTGAATCGCACCGGCGGCAGCGATAGCCGCAGGATTGCCACTCGGTGTCTTTGGTTCCTCTTCTTGCGATTGTACGGTCGGCGAAGGCGTCTCGGGCGGTGCTGGAGAAAACGGATCGAACTCAGAAACGTCTGGTCTCGATGAGGGCGTTTGGACGGGTGGTTGGTAGGGTGGTGGGATTGGTTTCGGTGGTGGAGCGGGTGGGACTTGACGGGCTGTTGTTGGTGGCATAGGTGTCTCTGGCTCGACTTCTTTCGTCTCCACTTCTGATTGATGTGACTCTGTCTCCCCTGTCATAGCCTGCCCATCGTCAGAAGCCTCGTCTACAACCTCGGTCGTCTTGACAGAAGCGTCATTTCCTTTGTCTTGCGTCGCACCAGAATCAGCGACCGTTGTTCGCTCCTGTTGCTTCTCTGTATCTGGCGTTGATGGCCTGCTAGCACGCCCACTATCCTCGCTCATCTTTGTATGCTATGCAAGATGAAGTGAGAATGTGTTTCTGATCTAATCTTGCAACAAAACATCTATCAAACACCTGCAGCTGCTGCTGCAGCGCCTCGTCGCACTTCGGCGCGTGCATCATCCTTTCATGTGGTCTTACGTTAACTCGAGCTCATGCGTCGCGACCCTGGCCTGCAGTGCAGCTTACATAGTATACTGCCAACAAGTGACCGAAACAGGGCTAGCATAGCTATACTAAGGGTAGCGTAAAGATGAGCTACAAAGTGAGCTGAGTGATCCAGTTAAAGCGGGCTCTCCAACTGACGCCATTAGCAGACCAGCGAGATGGCGACCGCTGGCGCCGGTCCTTCGCGACTGCCTTCACCTCCTCGTGAGTCTGAACGCTGTCCCCCAATCTAACGTGCCAGCAGTAGACTTTGATATTGAGTCTCCTGATATCCAAGATGAAGTCGAGATGCTAGCTCAAGAAGAGCGAGAAAGGGAGGAATGTACGTCTTGTGTGCCTGGCCAGACTGACAGCAGACTTAAGGCGTGCCAAGGAATATAATCAGCTCGAGGAATCCGTCAAGGTATGCTCAACATTCGGATAAAGCTGATGGCAGTCGAGTGATGAGCTCCTGGCATCACTCGCCTCCTACCTCTCGACATTCCAAGCGGACCTAACGTCCGTTTCAGGGCAGATTGCCGATCTCCAAAGCCGAAGTCGAGATATTGAGAATCAACTCAAAGGGCGAAAGGTGTGCTGCATGCTCATCATCACTAACGCCAGACTTTATTACCTCCGCTCAACGCACTGCTCCAAGACCTCGTCCTGTCACCAAGCATAATTCTAACACTACGAGATACAACGCCGTCCCAAAATCCCAACGAATGGCTACAAGCAGTCCCAGCACTCGAAGACCGCTACATGACACTAAAATCCAAAGGCAAAGTCAAAGCGGCCCAAGACCTCGGCGCTATTCTCGAAGGACTGCGCGCAAAAGCAATCGCTCAGATTCCAGCATTCCTACTTTCTCTCCTCAAACCCCTTAAAAGCGCATCCACAGGTCTCTCGACAAACCTACCGGTGTTACAATCGTCATTGCTGCTGAAATACCAGCCGTTCTATGGATTCTTGCAGAGGCAGGCGCCGAGTATCGCCAAGCAGGTCGAGAGGGGTTACGTGAATGCTGCGAGAGCGTATTACGAGACGGGTACGAGGCGATATGCGCGTGGTTTGGGGGTTGTCAAGGTGAGTCGATGGTTGAAGGTGGTTGACGATAGGCACGGACGGTGGAGAATGCAGATTTGATAGGGACGGTAACGGCGGCTGATGCTGCCCTGGGGCTGAATGGCAATACGGGTGTTAGCGAGGGGATACAAGAAGCTTTTGAGCGCTTGCAGTACTCGAATATTGACATGGAGGGTGAGGCTGGGAACGTCACACTCTCGTACATGACGGATGACCTTGCATTTGTGAGTGCTCTAATCAGCGTAAAAGGCAAGGCTAATAGCAGCGACAACCTGTTGAAGCTTTGTTCCGTTCTTTGGCATTGGTATTGCTCGACAACGCATCAGCAGAATTCACGTTCCTAGTCCGCTTTTTCTCCCAAGCGCAGACCGCTGCTGTGTCAACGTCGAGCCTAGGTGCAGGGGCAGCGTCTCCACGCAGGAAAGCATCCCAACAACAGCTGTGGCGACCTACAAGTCCAGGACTTGATGATCGGCATTCTCCATCGCCATCGTTATCTCAGGCAATGTTGGGTGATACTGTTTCTGAAGCCGGTGGAAGGAGACGCATGGAGAGGAATGGGAGTAGTGTTAGTGAACGGATGACGAATGACGAAACGCTTCAGACTGCTGAGCGGATTTGGCACGAGGTTATGGATCCTGCGCTGGAATACTGTCAAGTGAGTTTGCACTGTGTGACGGTCAAGCTGACAGTAGGCATTCTTTACATCAATCTTAACACCCACACCCCCACCGGCCCTCTCCATCCTAACAATAATCCGTCTGAACGACCGGATCCTCTCCTCGATTACCCAGCGCGGCATACTCCCGCTCGAAGCATTCTGCATGTCCTGGAAACTCTCTCTGTGGCCGGTGTTTCAAAAAGAGATGGGTCGCCATGTGGAGAGTTTGAAAAAGTTGGCAGATGAGGCGGAAGGCAAGGGTTTTGCTGGATTTGTTGGAAGGGGGGTGAAGGATGGGAGTGTTAGGGCTGTGGCAGTGAGGTATGCTGCGCTTTTCACGTGTATAACGGAGCTCAGTGAGGAAGGGCAGGAAGCTATGATGTTCTCCAGGTACGTCTTCTTCCCCATTTGATCCCACCTGACAAATAGCATGACGCGCCTTCGTACGGAATTGACGCGTCTCATCACATTGCAGTCTAAGAAAGCTAAAGCTCAAGGGGAGCAGCTGTCGTTTGTATCGACAATGTGCGAGACTGTGTTACATCAGTTGACGGCTGGGCCGGGACCGACGACGCATCCTAGGATGCAGAGTGAATTGAGCTATTGGAGGACTAGAGAGGAGGAAGCTAGGCGGCGGATTGCGGCTTAGAGTTAGATGCATGCTGCTTCTGCTCATCTTCACCAGCTAGCCAAGGCTCATACATTAATCAGATCACTTTGACCTGTCTACATCGCCACTGCTGACGCTCCCTTGCGAGGTATACGAGGTATACGACTCCCACGTATCGTGAGTGGATGTCACGAGTTTTGGTTGCAGTGAGAACAGGCTGAGAGGCGACCATTGGTATTCAACTTGTTGATGTGTTCTCCGATGACTGAATGAACTAGCTGTATCTTCATGCGTCGTCGGCTGCTGCCATTCATGGTATACCTCGGAAGGCTCAGGCTCTTCAACTGTCTTGTCGGTCCCGCCAAAGTTCCGGGAGATGGGGATGCGAACAATGAGCGAAGTCTTGACCGGCACTGTCCAAGGCACCACGCTTGCTAATGTGGTCCACAGAGACTTTGCCTGGTCTACGGGTGACTTGTCAGACATTGGATGAACCTTGTAACAAGATCGTTGCCGCTGCGTCTTGGAGGCACATCCGCCGGCTCACTGCTTTCATCGTCATGGAAAGCCGCCACAACGCAGAATGATAAAATAAACTCGGTTGGTACTTGATAGAGTTGCTTAGCATGATATGTGTAAATACTACAGACATGTTTGCATGAGGACCATCAAACAAGTACACCGCGTTCAGAGGCGAGTTGTGGCACTCGGGTGGCAAGACTATTGCCACTCGGTAATTCTCGGCGATTCAATCACTTTAACCCCCATTCCACCGAAAAACGCACGGGGTCGTACACCAAAATCGTGATTTGGTGCCAAAAGGTCTAGTATCCTCAACAATCGACAACCAAAATGGCGCCCGTAGAGAGATCAAACCTCCGTTCAGGTCGTGAGACTGGCCGTCCCACCACGGTCATTGCTAGGAAGCAGCTTCCTTCTCACAAGAAGGGAATCAACACGTGAGTGGATAGACGACGGTGATGGGAGGGCGAGGTAGACTGTGTGGAAGGGATTTACGGAGCATTGAATGAAGCTAGACGCTACGAGATGCTCTGTGCAAGCCAAGCATCCAGTCTATCTGAGATCCTTCTGGCCGTCCTGGTCGAGTAATAGAGTGCTGACCTACGTTCCTTCATTCGCTGCATCACAAAATGCTCCTCTCATCTCACCCATCATCTCACCCCCTCTCATCCACCTTGCTGCTCAACAGTGAGAAGAAGACCTTCGTCAAGTCGATCATCCGCGAGGTCGCTGGTTTCTCCCCCTACGAGAAGCGTGTTATGGAGCTCCTCCGTAACTCCAAGGACAAGAAGGCCAGGAAGCTTACCAAGAAGAGGGTGAGTTTATTACTAGGGAGCGAGGGCGCAGTGGAAGGGAGTAATTGAGAATGCCTGCGCATACTCAGAGGTGATCGCGCGGAGTGGTCAAGGGGAGGTGTTGTCACAAACACCCCAGTCGTCATGCTCCAACAGCGGACTGAATGTCTCGCATGAGAATTCCCCCAGGAGCAATCGCATCGCACGTCACCTCGTTCTTCCTTCTCTCTCCACCACACCTATGTCTTGCTTCCCAGACATGGACGAAACTAACAAGACAGCTCGGTACCCTCCTCCGCTCCAAGCGCAAGTTGGAAGAGCTCCAGAACGTGCTGCAGGTACGTTCACTTTCTCCAGCCTCCGTCGGGAGCTGGCACGCCGGGACGATGGCTGACAAATAAACAGGAGTCTCGTCGTCAGGCCGCCCACTAGATCTTTTTGTGATAGGGGATGTACTGTATGAGATGATTGCCTTTCCTTGCTGTGGCTTGATTGCGAAGAGTTTGAGGGGTCTTGAAGAGGGCGCATGTGGTTTGGAACGGTTCGCTCAGCATCGACACATGGAGCGAATTTCCGCCTCCTGTTTGAAATGCCTATTCGCCCGCGACCATCCGACTGGGACATTATTCAATGGCCTTCTGCAATTGCAATTTGTTTCTCAAGACCTTTCCATCGTATTTCGCCGCGGACGCACTCGGCGGCGGCGCTGACACAATGACGCATATTGGCGACCTGGATTTTTCGGCGGCGTGGCACACGGGCCTCCGGGTCAAATCAAACTTATGTTAATGTCAACAAGCTGTGGGTTCGACTCCCACCGCTGCCTTTCCTTCTTTCTTTTTTTGACAACGAATCTGGGCAGCGAGATTTCTACGCACAGCTCGTACAGCTACGCAGAGAACGTATGTAGCTGGAGCATTTATGTCATTTTTGTAATGAAAGTCCCAAAGTCATATCATCTACGTCCGTGGGAGTCTCTGTCGTCATTTGAATCACTCTGGTAATATTGTGGCAGATACGATCGGTTCAGGCCTACAATCAGCGTTTCACTCCATGTCAAGGTAAGACTCACCGCAACGAAAACACAATCTTCTTCCTGATCACACCCACAACCTCATAAGCCCTCGTTCTCTCCTCTTTATCTTTCTTTCGACTTCTCACTCGCCTCTCATCCTCCTCGGGCGCATGCGTCCATTTCCGCTTGATTCTGCTGCCCATCACAGGTGAGGAATCAAGGTCTGACGAGTAGTCTCGAGCTTGTGATGGTGGACCGAGTGGACTGCTGCTTGCGGGCTGTCTTGTTGGGGATGACGCGGGTGGAAGTAGGCGAGAGGGGATTGCACTTCTTGGAGTTTGATGGGAGGGTCCAGCTTTAGCGGGTGTGACCATGTCATCTTCTGCCGCCTTGCTACTCTCTGCGGCTTCCTCTTCCTCCTTGCCATCGTCAGAATCACCTCCGCCGTCCTCCGAGTCGAGTGCAATGGGCGCCTTTGCTCGGAGAGGAGATGTCTGCGCTCCAACTCTGATGATTGAGTCTGTACGCTTCGTAAGGACCTTGCGAATCACAGCGTAGGGTTTCTGCAAGGTTGAAATCTTGCCATGCAAGAGATGGTGTGCTCCAATGTGAAGTGTTGGTTTATCCTATCTGATCAGCACACAGCTCTTCCTCGTAGCACGCAGCACACCTTGAACTCAAAACCCAAGACTCCAACTACGCCCCCGGCCCGCTCGCCTTCCACCTGGATCTCCCCTTGCAGCTCCATCAAGACCAGCTCGCCACCGAGTTGCACAATTGGAGGCGCGCTGCTACTTGGCTTGGACGAAGCATCAAAAAATGATGCAGGTAGTGGTAGGTGTATCCGCATGCTTCAGAAGTTCTTCACGGCAAGAAGCTGAAGGATATATAAGTGTATGCATGTTTCATGCAATGAGCTCGATCGAGACGCACGCGCGAGCACCGACGCGTCTGTGCACATGAAACCAGTCGCAGGACGGCCGGCGCGCGCGTGCGTGCAGCTAATTAAATATATACCCTACGCTAGCTATAGCCTGCAGGGCCGCCGCCCGAAAGTCACAAGCTCAAGTCCAAAGGTGTTCGCGCAACCAATCAAAAACTAGCTTGTCATCCTGTACAGGATGTCTGTAGGGAGGGAGCTTGGACTTCTCGATAGATATTCGTTGACGAGGTAAGCTCGTACTGCAAGTATGTAGCCTCTAACTCATCGCAGGCATCTCGTTGGCATTCAACCCCTTCCAGTCATCGGCCTTCAAGTTACCATACCTCATGACATAAGCGCTGCTGACCTACGTGAAAGAATCACATGCGCGGTATATGCAGCTAGCAAGAAGCTGCCAAGTCCATTCGCTCGCTGCACCAATGTCAAGACGTCTACCCCACTACTCGATCTCGTCACAAGCTTAAGCCCTAAAGAGATGATTCTCTGGGATGAGTCGAGTCAAAACGTTGACCAAGCCATTGAGCGGTTCTTCGAGGTAGACCTGGAAATCGAGACCAGTCCGCTGCCTATCTGGCGCGTATACGTGTGGCACATCCTGGGGTCCACGGAGGTGTGGATTGGCCTGGGAGGCGGTCACATGATCTTTGACGGACTTGCCTGTGCCGACTTTGTCAAGTCTATCGTCCGTCATCTCACCTCTGGCAAGACACTTGAGTCTCAAGAGGTGCTCGAGCGCCCAGCAAACATCGGCAATCTTCCGGCAAGCCTCGAATCCCTCACTGACACTACTCCTTCCATGTTGAAAGTGGCATCCGTCATCTTCAAAGAGCTTATCATTCCCCATCTCCCCTCTTTCGTCACGGCTCGCTCCATCAAGCACTCCGTGTGGGTCGGTAATGCAAAGTCACCGTTGCCGGCCACCCGCATTGTCCGCAATTTCACGGTTGATGCTGCTGGCGTTCAGCGGCTCCTAGAGGTTGCACGGGCTCGAGGTGTCAGCCTTCACTCTTTGCTGCATGCGGCAGTTGCCAAAACAGTCTCATCCTTGGCCAAGCAGCCAAACCAATCCCTCATTAGCGGCACACCCATGTCACTCCGACGCTGGCTCCCGGGATCCCCCGTTCAAGGCAACTACCTGGGCGAAGTCATGTATCCATGCACTGTAACCGACAACATCTGGGCCGACGCTTATGCATACCAAGATTGGCTCAAGGTCGACAGGAGGTGCTCAGAGGCGCTGCAAGACATTGGCATGCTAGCCTATATCCCTAGTGGTACGGACAAGGCGTCCAGTGAGGGGTGGGAGGCCTTTTTCCACAAGAAGGTCAGCGACCCTCGCGAGGTCAGCTTTTGTATGAACAACCTCGGCAAAATCGCTGTGCCGCACGGCCATGACGGCTGGCGGGTCAAGGCCGCCACTTTCTCCGAGAAGCCGTTGCCGACTCATGCAGCGCTGCTTTTCTCTTGGGTAACTTTGGAGGTGGGCGGGGTCACGGGCGCCATGACTCTGTCCCTCACACACGAGGCGGGAGTCGTATCGAGCGAAGAGAGCGTCGGCGTCTTGCAGACTCTGGAGCAGTTGCTGCGAGACTTGGCCAAGTAATACAAGACAAATATATAATACCTCTACACCTCTGCCCCCTGACTATAATCTAGACGTGCGCCCAATGCATCTTCGTTCTGTCCGCTCTCGCTCTTGAGAGTTGCGAGTAGATTGCTCGCTTGGCGTTGGCGACGCCGTCTTCTGCGCGAATTTTCTCGCCAATGCGCCTCGCCTTCTCAATCATGACTGTGCTCTGAGTTGCCTTGGTCAAGGCGCTCGAAAGGTCGTCAGACCCCAACGAGTTCACCTTCACTCCAGCTTCGAGGCGTGTCACACGATTAGCCCTGAAATGTTAGCTTGCGGAAATGTATCGCTGGCGACCGACCAGAAGAACTGGTCACTGTGTTCGTCAGCTTCAATTATTGACAGTCTCAGACGTACCCAAAGAACGGTTTGATCATCGTTGGTAAACCAGCTCGTAGACTGGCACCAACTGTACCCGCGCCACCATGGTGCATAGCAGCGTCAATCTGTGGAAACAGCCACCCGTGCGGAACTTTCTCAATGGGGTAGCAATTCTCGGGGTACTCGATCTCCTCGCCTTCCTTAGCAGGGTCTGTCCCTCGGGATGACCACCCCTTGGCAATGACGGCGTACACATCAGCTGCATGTCAGTGCAGTACTAGGGCGATAGCGTACCCTTTGCGACGGCTTTGATGATGCTCCTGGTCATTTGATCTGCGTGATTGACGACGATTGAACCGAAGCCCTGCGATGTCAGCCGCACTAAGTTAAGTGCAGCAACTTACGATGTAAACGAGAGGCTTGCTGCGCTCGCGGGCCGTCTTAATAAAGGTGTCAAGACTCTCTGGCGGGGTCCACTCGGTATCACTGTTCTCCAAATTCCAGTACCCAGCTAAACGGGTAAGCAACCAGCGAACATATTGACAACGCACTGATTGTACTGCTCAGTCAGCGATGAACCCACGGAAGCAGAACACTCACATATCGTCATGCCAGTCAAGTGGCTTTGGCACCACAGCAGAGCTAAAGTTGTACAAGAAGGGAATCTGACATCAGCTCTGCCAACTCATTGTGATCGAACCTTCTTGATCGACAAGTGTGCCATGTCGGTGGCTTTCAGGTGGAGATGCTTCTTGCGCCACGGGTTGATCTGAGGCGCCGTAGCAGTCCAGATGATGTTGTCGTAGAGCACTGAAATCGCGTGAGCAATGCGACTTCCAACTATCAGAACCACATACCGTAAGTTGAGTCTGCAGCGTCAGTGACTTGCATTGCACTTGAGGACTCACAGTTGAATCCTGGACCCATCTCGACGGCGGGGACCATCTGCCAAGTCAGTAGTGGATCACAAAAGAGTGTTACCCACAAATGCTTGTGGATATGCCGACGTGCGAGTCCATGGCATGGTGAAAGCGCGCTGAATGTTAGTCGACGCCATCAAGCTGAGCTTACGAAGTATGGGATCTTCAGAGCCTCAGCAATGTGGACTCCCGACATGGTGGACGGTGATTCAATCAAGACATCGGCGTCGTGGCAAGCATGCCAGCTGTCGACGAGCACTGAAATCCTCAGCATCTACAGGAATGTCAGTGCACTCACAGTCGTCAAGCCATTGCCTGAAGTACCCAATACTCTCTTGAAAGAATCCCACTGAGAACATCTGATAATTAGCTGCAATTCAAATTAGTACTCACCTTGTGGTCGGCGCTAAGCTTCATCAGTGCCGTGGGATCGCCTCCTGCTTCACGGTGGGCAATGCCATAACCTTCAATCCACTTTTTGAACTCGCCTGACTTGTTAGCTCCATGCAGCTCGCCCTGCAACTCACCATGCGTGACAATCGTGACGCGATGACCATCCTTCATCAGGCCCAATCCTAGAGCAATGTACGGTTGCACATCTCCTCGACTGCCAATGGTGAGGCATACAAAGTGGCGGGGTTTTACGACGCTGACGCTGGATGAGGGACTGTTTGCAATGAATGGGATGAAGTTGATAACGTGGTCTGGCACAGCCATTGTCTTCTGGAAAATCTCAGGTCTGGGAGCCAGCACACTTTTGTGTCGATGCAAATCTTCACCGCCGAGGCGAGGACCAGATTGCTCAGAGCGAGCGATAGACGAAGGAGATTCGACGATCGGCGCGAGGTCAGAACGAGGCTCGTCATAGACGATCGACTCGGATTTCACGGGCGAGACAGGTTCAGATGCTTTGGAGGCAACCGAGTTGACAGCATGCTGGATGCGCGTCATAGTCTAAAGTCAACATTGCAAGAACAGGAAAACTCACGTCTTGCCGAGCATTTACGTTCCAGAATTCGAAGCGAAGATCATGATGACCCTCGATTTGCAGATCCATCCCGTGCATACCGATGCGAGCACTTTTGGTCTCGACAGCACCCTTGACTTCATACAGTGGGAAACGATACTGCTTGTCAGCGGCTTGAGACTCGATAACTCACCTTGACATCTGCCGCCGCCTTGTTTCTGCGCCAAAAGCAAATGTAATTGCTCGAGATGATGATGTGACCGCGGATAGGTACAACGCCTGCGCCAAGATAGCAGCGTTTCACTGAAGTCAACGTCCGTCCGTTATCAAATCAGTCGACTCACACCAAATCTCCTCATCTGGGTCCAAGCCGAACACCTTGGCCGCCATAGCAGCCTTCTCAGCCTTTGCCCTGCTCAAGCCTTGATTCGAGTCCTCTGGATCTTCGTGCGCGTGCTCAGAGTCCAGAGATGAACCTCTGGAGAGATCCTCTTCTTCATCATCCGCCGCCAAGCAGTCATGCTCGCCAACCTTGATAATGACTTTCGGTTTCTCCACCCCATCCTTGTACCGTCTACCGTGCGACGCATGCAAAGCAGCGTTGAAAGCCTTAGCAAACCACTCGTGCTGGTTCAAGAGACCAATGCGCATATTGCAGCTGTTCCAATCCTCTTCCTCAGCGAGTGGCTGGGCCTCGGCCTCGGCCTTGGCCGGAGTCCATGTCCAAGCCGATCCTTTAGTGAAGCAATGTTTCGGCTCTTGTGCTAGAGGACTGCTCATGAAAGCTGGCGCAGACGCAGTGGAGTTTTCGCGAGTCGGGCTCTTGGGGCGGGAGATAGCTGAGAGGGTCTTGCGTAATGATAGGGAGCTCTTGATGGAAGCACCAGCGGGTTGAATGTCAGGACGAGTAGCATCTCCACTCGCAGCTCCCAGATCTGGCGCAGTGACGGCGCGCTCGACCATTGATTCATGTTCAGGTGCAGGAGTAATTCCCTCTACCGCAACAACAGGAAGCGAGTTGAATGGCAAGGTCAAGGGTGATTGACCCATGTCAAGGTCGACATCGATATTCAACAGCCTCGCAAAGCCGTGATAATCCTCACAAGCGAGCAGATGAACTCGATCGAGTGGAATGCAAACACGCAGCATGGACCAATCATCGTCATTCTCGCCCTCGCCTGGTGCTCGCTCTGACAGATCACCACGCTGTGCGTTCGGGTCTTCGGGATGAGCGTTGGCCTTGCGACGACGTGCCCAACGAGCGCGAGCGTGTCGGAAGAGAGCGCCTTCGAGTTCGCGTCGCCACGTCAGAGCCGACTCGGGCGTATCGACGGAATACTTTGTTGAGCGCGTCTCGCCATGGGCGACATTGTAGGTGATGATAATCTCGTGAGGATGGGAGGGATCGATAGGCTCGATTTGGCGGATGGAAGACACTGATTTCTTTCAGCGATCATCATCACTTTAGGACTTACGCAAGATGGAACGAATCGGTCGGACACGACCAGCCTCGTCGGCACTGGGATAGGCAGTAATCATCTCAGCGCTGAGCTCCATCCACAACCGGCGTTTGGATGACAACAAACCAAATTTGTGGATGTTGACGGCTCCCGAGTGCAGCACTGTGAACTGAGCCATGGCAGAGTCCATTGCGCGCTCGCGAGGATTTGTGCCATCGCCGGGTTCGCCCCGGGCGATAGATGTGGCAAGTGGCGGGAGGAGAGCGTGGAAGAGTAAGCGATGAGTAGTGAGATGAAGATTTCCCTGTCCGTCAGCATAGCTTTCATTGCTCTCAACTCACGATCAACATGACGCCTCGGAAGAGTGAGCCTGTACTCTCCGCCAGCAGTCTCTCCGACTCCCAAGGACCCTCATTATCCTCAGTCGGCTGTTGAAGCTCTGCAATCTCTCCAAAGTCTTCGATGATCGCTTTCATCTTCTCTTCGTGCGTAGCGTCATCCTCCTCTTCACTGGCAAACCCTCCGTCGCTCTCGCCGTCACTAGCAGTCGGAGACCCGAGAGTTGGACTCGATGCGGCCGGTATCTCTTGCATCGTTTGCAGCGGACTGACAGCCGATACCTTTTCTGCAGGCTCTTGAGTCTCCTTGACCGATTTGTTCGAGTTGTACCGAGGCAGCTCTGGTCGTTTGCGGTGGAGCGGATGATGTGGATGGTCGGTATTTTGCTGGGTTAAAGGAGAAAGATTGCTCAAAGACAGTGCTACCAATCAGCGTCAACAATAGTCAAGAACATACCTGCAAGTCTCGAAGCTAACATCTGCTTGTCAACAGGCTCACCAAAGTCGACGCCTGGATCTGCGTCCTCGCCACCAGGCTGCACACCGTCGGCGTCCGGCGGAGTCATTGCTTGAGGTGTCTCGGTCTCGTCCGTCTCATCGCCTTCATCAGGCCCCAGCCCAGCATTGTCACCTTTCCGTGCCTTCTTGACTCCAGGAAGTCTCGAGCTTGCCATCGCCTTGAACATTGCAAACATCTCCATGGAGCAACACGTGCCGCCGTACGCTTCCTTGAGGGTCTTGTCGTCTGCCGCACTGAGGTCGCCTGGTGAAGCTAGCGTGGTCTGCGAGGCATTGCCAGAGCGTAAGAGCTCGTCTTGTCCGTGTGATTTGTGAGGATGCAGCAGTCGTTGTAGTTTTGACATGGTGGCCATGATGGGTAGTAGCCCGCGTGTGCGTTCGGCCACCGAGATCGTGACCGAGAATCCAAGCAAAGTCTAGAGAGCCAACGTAAGCGTTCCCGACACGAGCGTTCAACAAAGGCGCGCTTACAACTTCTACCGGGCTGCTGACTGCTGACGTCGCTCAGGGTCGACGTAGGCACTGAGATCTGGAGCAGATCTACTCGCTGGAGCCTAGCGGCGTAAATGCAGCCTCTGTGGGACGATCTTGACTTGTAATAACTGTTGTAAGGTGCTTTCTTTTGAGGTTCTATTTGCTTATCAACAACTTCGTGAAATCCGTGAGACTTCGAGGATTGATTGACGGGAGTAATCATCCAGGCACGGGTATGTACTATCAAAACCGGATCTAGCAACTACAGCAACTCCCTAGCTACCTTTGGAAGATTCAATATCGGCCGCCGAGACCAAGAAAGCAGCCGCTACAGCCATCTAAAAGTGCTCCTTGCTAAACTTAACGTCTACAGTCTTCGTCGCGCTCCCAAGTGCAGCCTGCTTGATCGTCTTGGCGAGGCTACTAGGCTAACAAGTCAGTCGCAGAGCTATGGCACATGGACGCACCCCGCAAAAGTAAACTCCAAGCCGAGTCTTGAGTGTCGCTTCGCGTCCAGGGAGGTATGAGCCGCTTTCGATACCTTTAGTGATGTTTTGAAAAATGTGTTTGTACTCTGGTCGGCCGAAATGCGTTCGCGATCGGAGAAGAGTGAGTGGGCTGAAAGGTCAGTCATGGCTTTGATGTATCTTTACTCGTAATCTTGGCCGACGCTGAAATTATCAGCCTCGCGCGTCAATCACACTACTCACTCGTTCAACGTAATGTTCTCAATTGCGTCCGAATTCATCTTTTGTGTCAAGTAGATCTTGCAAGAGGTCAGCTTTGATGCCCGTTGACGCTTGATGCCACGAACAGAGATCTTGAGAAAGTTGGCTACTGATCAACATACATCACTGCTCATCAAAGTCACTCACGATTCGTCTGCGACTGTTCGAGCTCCTCAAGCAACGTCTGGAACCATCCAAAGGAACCTGAAGCATACCATCAGCTCACACACACCGAAGCTTGGCCAAGACCTACCGGTATCGCGGCACGACCAGATGAACTCGACGCGCCGGAGAGCTCCAAGGGTGCCAGCACGTTGGCGATACCTCTACATCAGCTGTGAGTCTTCAAGCTAAACGCACCAGATGTGTTTCAAGATAGATGCAAAGGGCTGAAATCATTAGCGTCGGCCTCGTCGGGAAGAACATACAGTCACACCAATACCAGCGCCAATCAGCACAGCCACCTCGCTCTTAAAGACATCTTCCGCTGGAGCGCCGAACGGTCTGCCATCAGCATATCACACAAACGCAACAAACCCATGGATCCTCAGCTGCGGCATTGAGCGCCCGATAGCTTCAGGCTCAATGACAACAAAGTTTCCTCGACGAAGATCGACATCCTCGTACTCGTACACCTCAGACTTGGTGTTGGTATCACCAACATAACCAGCTTTATCCAGAGCACGCAAAGCACCTTCATCCGCTCCAAGACGTTCACCTAGAGCCGTAGTAAAGTCACCCACTTGACGAACATGGACCGAGATGAAGGGATCTTCAGGCGCGGACGAGATGGTAAACTGGGTAGGCGTCAATCAGATTGAATGGCTGACACGTACAGGATGCCATTGAAACTTGGAGACATCAGCACACTGCAAGAAGAGCCATTGGCCGGCCTTGTACTTGAAAGTTGGCTTGTTGAAGCGGATCTCAACGACGCCAGAAGGATGCAAGATGACTTTCGTGATCTGCGTCTGGCGACGAGCACGATACTCTCGGTACATGCGTTCACCAAAGTACTGCATGTCAACACCGCTCGTCAAATCCAACATACAAGGATTCCAGGCCAGATGGTGTACCGCCATGAGAGATAACCCAGGCAATGCTCGGTTGAGTAAAAGGGAAAGCTGGGGATGTAGTCTGGATCGACAGAATCGCGGACAAAGCATCCCGTGGCGTGGGTGTAGAGCCCGATCATGAAGAAGAAGGCCTAGGTGTGAGACTGTGAGGTGGCGAAGCTGACGTACCAGATGGTGAGTGTACCAGAAGGCTTCAAAGCATTGCTTGCGAATCGACACATGTGCCGTCTGTCGTCAAAAGGGCTGAACAAGGAGACTCACGGTATACATGAGTAACATGATAAGAAGCATTCTGCTTGTCAGATCGTCCTCGTGATGCGGCTTACACATGGCCAGTAAAGCCTCCAGGTTGGGTATAGTGAATCTCCCAAGCCGTCTGCTTTCGGACACGTGTTCTCTCGACCTGAGGATCAGCAGAGCGTCTTCAAAAGAGCTGACGTTGATGAAATTGACACTGAGGTGGTGAGTGGTGCCCTGGCGAGCTGACTTACTAATGCGCGGTGGTGTGCACCATGGTGAAGAAGAGCATCGAGTAAGCCACTTGTCGGTGGAACTAATACGTATCAACTCAGCTCAGACTGCATCTTGTAACTGACCCAAATGTTCTCATCGGCTGGGATGAAGCCTTGCAGCTTGGGCCGGACAATCCGGATCATGTTACGAAGCACTGAGCTATCAGCGGTGCATTCTCTTGCGGCACATACTTGGAATCAAGATCAGACCACCATCAACAGCCAAGACGAGACCAGCTCCTCTTGACGTCCAGACTGAGAATCGCAGACCATTGAGTGCTGCGAGCTTGGTGTTGGAAGCTTGCGAGTACCATCCGTACGCAACTACATTTCAGCTCAGTCTTGTCAGGTCGCTTTACAGAGTCCGATATGGGAACCGTACCACAAAACATTCCACAAGAGCTTGCGACCAGTCTTTCGTCAGCCAAGAAACATCCAAGCTAGCTCACCAGCTCACGGCGGAAGAAAGACTCGTCCTTGGTTGACGACATAGGGGAGATACCGACCAGCGGCTTGGAAGTCAAAAGAAAGGCTGCGGGAGACCGAAGTGATTATCACCAGGCAACATACCTATCAAGGATCCCGAAGCCTGATGCAAAAGCCATCGACGCGGATGAATCATGAAACACAAAGCCTGAAACAAGACGCGTTTCATCATGCTACATCGTGATATTGCTCTAGTGATACAAGTTTCCAACTCCAGCAACCCCATCTAATGTCTAAGCTTTCTCACTCCCATCCTCCTCCTCCTTCCTTTCCAGTAACTCTCGAATTAATCTGACTGTGCGAGGTGCGCATGTCAAAGCTGTGCCAACGAGAAAGGTGACCCCTGAAAAGATGGCTGCGTTCGTGAAGACGCCTCCTTGCGATGACATGAGAACTGTATTGTCAGTCACTCCTCATCTGTTTGTAGTGACAAGACTCACCTGCCGACGCCTGAGGCCCACAAAGAACAGGGAAAGCACTCAAACTCCACGTGAGACCCATTCTGCCACCAAATTCTTTCACAGGACTGATGCTCGCGCAAGTAGCAGCGACAAGAGTGATAAAAGCTCCGCTAGTCATGCCAAAGATGACCAGCGCGAAAATGGTTCCCGTCGTCCCAATGTCAGGCGTCGTCCAAAGCGCAAAGAGCGCAATGGCCGAGCCAATACCGCCACCGATGAACAGTCGCCAGACTCCAAGCTTGTCGGCTAAGAAACCAGACATGCCTCTTCCAATGAATGAGCCGGCATTGACGAGGCCTACAGAGTAGGTCGCGAGGGATGGAGCGACGCCGTTGACGATCGCAAAGGAGTTTGCAAAGAAGCTATTTTGTCAGTCGTTTCTTTCTCGTGAAGGTGTACGACGCACTAGGGTGTGAAAAAGTTGGTCCAGACAAGACAGACACCCAATACGAAGCAGAGGAAGCGAGCCTCGCTGAGAGACATGAAGAGAGCTGACCAAGGCAAAGGATGTCTAGGTGGCAGACGAGCTTTGACGATCACCCAGGTTGGCGCAACGAGAACGGCGTTCATACCGGCGATGATTAGCACGGTATTGCGAAAGCCTAGCAGGTCAGTTTCAGTAAAACACAGGAACACTCACTGAGCTGTGCAAACATCCGCCCAAGAGCGATAGGGTAAATGACGCCGCCTAGACCAGAACCGCACACAATGATGCCCACGGCCGTCGAGCGACGCTTCATGAACCAATGGCCAGCAACAGCCGTCGCAGGAGAATACAGGATAGCGCCCGACATGCCAAAGAGCACATGTGCAAGCAAGAACTGGTAGAACTCTTTACAGACTGTTGACGTCAGTTTGTTTCCAAACGAACTGATGAAATCACTCACATGCGAGACAGATGAGCGAGACAATCGACATGGACGTTCCGACGATCATGAGATGTCTGGCTCCGTGTGCGTCGAAATAGCGGCCTGCGGGAAGGGAACCGACGAATGTGAAGAAGATCTGCAGGGAGCCGATCCATGATACAGTTTGTTTGGAATACGATGCGAGTTGATTGTCAAGATAATATGATTCAAATTGTCCAAACGACGTGACTGCCATGTCAGTGACCACTACCACACCCATCATTGGACGAACCCATTCCAAACTGTCATCGTCAGCAGCAGTTCAAGGTAGAGATGACAACTCACCTGAGTAAACAGAATCAACCAAGCACCCGCCACACAAAGCCAAGCCTCCAGACCGCCTTCAGGTGCAGGTCCGACATCCGGCACATCCATCTGCTTGACCATATCTCTCATCTTCTGCCTCTCTTCCCTCTCCTCCTCTTCCTCCCTCACACCCTGCATGATCGACCTCGACCTCGACCTTGACCGTGGCCTCGGGACATGCACAGTCGATGTAGGAGGTGGATAATTGTCAAATCCATCATCGACGAACGTTTTCGGTTCAGGTGAAAGTACTCGATGAAGCGTCTCGACGAGGTTGGATCGCTGTGGCGAAAGCGCCAAATCTGAGGAAGGCTCAGCCACCTGTAGTGGCGATCGCTTGCTCCCTTCCGCAGGACCCATATTTTGATGAGCCTCGTGCAAAGTATAGCTCTGACGAGACAAAGTCGTGTCTTGATCTTGCTCTTCCTCGTCTACCAAGGTGTTGACGCTATCGGTCGAGCCTTGAGGGTAGGATAGCACTGAAGAGGACGATGGGATTGTTCGAAGCGGGGTTGAATTTGTCTCTGCCAGCATACGTTTTGTAATAAGGTGTTGGTGGTAGTTGAGTCGAGGGCGATAAGATCGTACTCTGCTTACCCTCTAATACCCACAGCTGCTAGGTCACGTTTTGTAATTGCCGCGGCCGTCCGAAGGCCTATCCTAACTTTTGAACGATCATTCGGCCGTCAATGTCCGTTCGGCTAAGCTGTCCGTCGTGCCTGTTTTCTGAGATCGGCAAGTTCGGCATCGAATACCTCGCTTCAATCCTGAACGACCATTCTACTCGTATACATCTTTAACATGCATGCACTGCTCAAACCAGCTAGCTCAGATCTACCTCTTCCAACGCAGCAGTCTCCACTCCCTGCTTCTTGGCCTTTGCCTTTGCCTTCTTCTTTGCATTCTTAGACTGCTTGGCCGAAGCATCACCGGGCTCACCCGCGTCCGAAACAACGCCACTACCAGGCTCGACAATCTCGCTAGCCGTCTCAGTGACCCTGTCCGACTCTTCCGCGGCCTCTACGACCGGTTCATCATCTCGAGGCGCGTCAACCGCAGGGCTCGCGGGTTCTTCAACACGCTCTTCGCTTGCAGGGATCTCAATAGCCGCAGCGGTGTCGTCGACGTCGCTGATTTGGATCTCTGGAACCGACATGGTAGCTGATGTAGGGGTAGATGACTCTTGCGTCTCGGCCGGGTCGCTTGATGAGGCGGTCGCCTGTTCTGATGATGCAGCCACCTCTGTCTGTGCAGCAAAAGTAGACGCAGCCTCCTCTGGCTCAGTGGCAGCTTGTTTGCCCGTGTCCACCTTGCCCACCTCAGCTGGTTGTGGCTGCTCGGACGCAGCAGTCTCATTCTTTTGACTAGTCCCGCTGACCCTCTCCTCCACCTTGTCAGCTCCAACATCTTCAGCCGCATCAACAACCGCCCCAGGAAGTATAACACCCTCCTTCTCCGCCTGTGCAGTCTCCTCTTTGACCATCTCACTCGCCGCTCTCGCCGAATCCGCATTCGGTCCAGCCTCAGCCGTAGCCCCAGATCCACTTGCCTGCGTAGGACTCTGGTTAGGAGGCGTTGCCACAGGAAACTTGAATCCCCTATCCAACCTCCCATCCGCCTCTGCCCTGATTGGACTTTTTGGCCGAACAGGCTGCTCGGGCCTCGGAATCGGAATCGAATCCCTTCGTTTCGGTTCACTGACGAGCGGTGCAGATGCCGGACCCGGTACGTGCATTGCCATGCGCGCAATCGTCTCGGGCGAAGGCGAGCGTCTAATCTCCTCTCCAGCATCAGCCAAACCGCCCGGCGAAGGCGGTGCCGAATTCGTGAAGGGTAGACTCGATCTCTTGAGCGGCAGAGGCGAAGGCACGCGTTTGAATGGCGGTGCTTGGGCAGCAGCAGTCGATGAAGAAGTTGAAGAAAGTGTGTAATTCGAAATGGGCATGAGTTTCTTCTCTCCTGCGCATGCAAACACCCAGCTGGGTTGGACGATAGGTAAACTGAGCGCGATAGCACGTTCGTATTCTTTCGTGGCGCCGCTGGCGAGACCGTTTCGGCCTGCTGCGCCATCGATGGCTGGTGCGGGGGTCGTACAGACGAAATGGGTCGTGTCGATCTGAACGGTCGGAGTATAACGTGCGCCCATCTTTTGTAGAGCAGCTTTTGCATCTGCTAGCAGGGATGGAGGTTGAATTGTGCCGAAGCAGACAAGAATACCTGATGTATCGCTGGGCACTATTAGTCGCTGCGGTTTCGTATGGATAAACTCACTTCATGCCGTGGGTGCGCACTCTGACGAGGTTCGACGAATATGTCCCGGCTGTAGTCTTGCTATCGCCAGTCAGTATCGTACGTCAAGCAATAGCTGATTGGACTCACAGCACCAACTGGAACGTATACTCTTCCCCACTCTGCAAACTGCTCCCCTTCCATTCCCGATCCTTGACATCAACTCCATACCCAGTATTTCCTCTTCCCTTCCAAACACTCGCAAACCTCACACCATTCCTAAAAACCTCCAATCCCCTCACGCTTGCCTGCGCTAATTCCAACTGCTCCCATTCAAGCGTCACGCTCGTCTGCGTAACATTACGAATCTTAAGCACCGGAGGCTTTGGCGACGCCTGGCCAAACTGCGCAAGGATGGAAGTCTGTAACGCTGTGAATGCGGATTGTGACTTTTGTTCGGCAACGTGGTCTCTAGAGACGGTGATGGTGACAATGGAACCTGTGGTGAGGTTTGGTGGGAGAAGGAGGGATGGAAACTCGATCATGTGGGCATTGGGACCGAGCAGGATTGCCATGCCCGCATCTTGGCGGTCAGCCGTTACTCGCAGAAACCATCAAAAGTGATACATACCGAGCTTGCCGACGGTAAAGGTAACTGCACAATTATTAGTGCGTCACCCATGCAGAGAAGCTGAAGACGTACACTTTTCCATACTGTTCTTTGCTTTTGGTTTGTGCATTGCTGATGGTGGTTGCGAGCTCGTCATGGCCATTGTAGGCTTCTTGAGAACGTATAGCTGTAAAGGGGTCTGAACGCTGCTTCGCTCGCGATCAGACACGCGTCAGACTAGGACGCCTATGTCAAATTTCTAGGTGCGAGCTTAGGTGCGTCAGTGTCAGCGTGTGAAAGCTGCGTCCTACTGCCGATCGGGCGCAGCTGCACCAGCTTGCAGCTTATTATTCGACTTTACCTGTCAGCTTTAGAAAGATATCCACCTTTGGACCACATCGTACTGCGCTACTTCGTAGTAACTTATACCTGATCAACCAACATGCCTCCCCGAATCCCTCTTGCGTTTCCGCGATCATCTCGACGATTAGCGACTCTCTCACCTCATACACCTCCACCTACAACACCGTTTCAAGTCTTTGACCCGACAACCAAAGCTTCACAGCGCGATCGTGCAGCTAAACGTCAGAATGGAGCCAAGAGTCGGACGGTTGACTATCTCCGACGAGAGCTTGCTGATCGGCTGCTTGAGCGTTTCGAGGTGTGTTGCTCAATATGACGATGAGCGTGGCGCTGACAATGTTAGGACATTAAGAACCCACCAGCTGATATCATGGATATCGCTTCCCATGCTGGTCAGCTGACCAAGTTCTTGGGCGAGCTGCAGAGCACTAAGCGGATCACAATGATGGAATTGAGCGGTAGGCTGAGATGATGTCGTTGTCAAGCATCTGACGCTTGCAGAGGCTACTTTGTGGCGGGATCCAGACTCGGACTTTCCAAGTGAGCTCTTCCAACAGAGCATCAACTGATATACCAGTCAAACCACTACGGCTGCACCATGACCCAGAGAACCTGCTTGCCCACCCACAAATCAACGACGACACGCTCGACTGCGTAGTAAGCTCAGCCGGCCTCAACTGGGTCAACGATTTCCCCGGTGTCCTCACCCAAATCCGACGAGCCCTCAAACCCGACGCACCCTTCCTAGGTGCAGTCCTAGGCGGCGACACCCTCTTCGAACTCCGTACCTCACTCCAACTTGCAGAACAAGAACGTAAAGGCGGGATCGCGAACCGGATCTCACCCATGGTTGATCCAAGAGATACTTCTTCGTTGTTGCAAAGGGCGGGATTCACATTGTTGACGGTGGATATTGAGGATTTGTCGATTTCGTATCCTTCGATTTGGGAGTTGATGGAGGATTTACAGGATATGGGAGAGACAAATGCGATTGTTGGGAGACGAGGGATGATTAGTCGTGATGTGCTGATTGCGGCTGACGCTATTTATCGAGGTAGGTGGCGCTGCTGAAAGTCTGACATGGAACGCTGACATGATCAGAGATGTACGGGAACAAGGATGGGACTGTGCCAGCTACTTTCCAGATCATTTACCTCGTATGTGACCAAAGTGTGCTTCACGGCGCTGACAATCAGATCGGGTGGAAGCCGTCACCAACACAGCCGAAGCCATTGGCCAGAGGCTCGGCGCAGACAAACCTCAAGGATGTCTTGTGAGATGCATGAGCTGCTTTGTATGTCCCTTTGGTACCTGGTATCTTGATACTGCCTCAGAAGTTTGCACGCATGTACGCGAGAATGGGTGCTGGGGGCAAGGTTGCATAAGAAGATGGTACGTTTGGCAGTTCGTCTCTCTCACAGCCGTCCAATCCTCTGCAAACTGTCTATCGCAAGCGTTACGATTGTCGTGTAACTCCATGTCTTGCTGTCAGCTTTCCACTGGTCACATTGTTGGCGGAAAGTCTGGAGATCCTGTTCGTTCAGGGTCAGATTCGGATCCGCGGACTCTCGACTGAAGCTAGCTTGATTGAAGTTGACTGTTTCGCCTGTTTCGCTACACGTGAGCTGTGTGCGGTGCACGTAGATGTCGTGAACGCCGTCACTGCTTGGACCGAGATACAAAGCCGGAAGAGGTATACCCGTGGTTCCATTGGTGCATGCACCGCTGTGGTTGTGGCTCATGGTAGTGTTTCAGGGGGAGCGGCGACAGACGCCTGGACCGTCGCCTTTGCACGACTCGACTCCTGCATTTGAATTGCCGGTGACATTGGAAGAAGTTTGAAAGGATGTCTTTGACAATGGACATGGCCACATGGGCGACGCGGGATGGTCATACAACGAGGTTTCAACGCTTGCGATATTTCCCTATCGTTCCTGTCACTTTCGTCAAAGCTGCTCGTGGCGCTGTCCGTCCGCTTAGCCAGTCATGAAGGGGCCAGTGAGGACTCGGCAGCCAGCACCAGCTCAGCGAATGCAGAAGACCAATTGCTCTACAATACAACGACTCCGTGACTCTTTGATTTATACTCCTTATCACTTTCGTGCTCCGTTCTCTCCTCTGCTCTTGGCTCGGACCGTGTGGCTCTGTGGCACTGTCATGGTCCGCGTTCGGTCGTGACACGGCTTACACGCCAATTCCAGGCTGACGGTTGAGACCCGAAAATGAAGCTTTTTCTGGAGATCAACGACAGCCGCGGTGAGCACGACTGCTTGACATTGACTGACTGACATGCAACCGGCATAACGAGACGGAAACGCAACTGCCCGGCTGCGAAAAGCTGCAGCAAGCTTGTATATAGATGCCTTTCATCAGACTCATCATCTTGCACGCACATGTACACGTATTCTACTTCCTAATCTTGCTTAGAGTCTGGCGACCATGCGGGCCTAGACGCTAGAAATGTGGAACGGTGCTTATCGCAATAGACCATGAATCAATCCATATCAGCCTCGGAAAGCCCCTTT
The DNA here is from genome assembly GCA_001600035.1 of Holtermanniella nyarrowii. Taxonomy (NCBI): domain Eukaryota; kingdom Fungi; phylum Basidiomycota; class Tremellomycetes; order Holtermanniales; genus Holtermanniella; species Holtermanniella nyarrowii. The sequence goes on from BCIT01000008.1 coordinate 114,509, forward strand.
GCAATGCTTTGTCGATCATAAGAGCCGTTGTGTGAGAGCGTATTGGCTTTCGTAACAGGGCAATTGCCATGCAGGAAATGGTTAAATACTTCACGCCCGTCAGGGCCGACTCCACACTCTCCCAAGCTGAACTTAGAGCCGTTAGCGGACGAAGCCACGAAGCACGTTTCTAATGGTTGTGCTGATGAGAAGAATCTGACATTTGAGTTTGTTTGAATTTGGAAGCCACTTACGGCGAGGTATGAATACCTCTGCGCATCGGATTTTGACTGCTCTGCCCGGCAGAGCGCTGTTGGCCGCTGTCAACAATTTCACATCATCCAACCGTTGTCTTTCGTTAAAACCCTTTGTATTCTACCCCGTTCGAGCCCGTTGAGCTCGTTGTCCTTTGTACTCTGCCGACGGCGTTCAGCCGGTCGAAGACGACCTGCTGCACTTCGGCAGGCTTGCAAGCTCGGAGACCTTTCAGATTCGGCTCTCTAATGGCGAACCGCCTTCTCATATTTCCAAACACTACAAGTCGGTGTTACTGCTGCAGTCGTTGTACTGTAAAGCAACTGGTCTTCTGCATTCATTGCTCTGGTGCTGGCTGCCGAGACCTCTCTGAACCCAATCCTGACAGTTCATTGGAAGTTGACCGCTCCAGCCTGTCTTCGGCAGCTCAGCAGCACGCCGACGACTGAGATGCATTGTTGTCATTCCTTGGTGTGCTACTCCCTTGAGCCGGTGTCCCATTGTCTCGCCGACAGAGCTCGAAGAGTCACAGAGGCTCTGCTGGATCGGAAAGTGAGAAAAATCAATTGCAGAGCGCCTGTCCTTTTGACGTTCATTCGCTGATCGTATTTTCATATTCACGTTTGAGCACCTCCGTCTCCAGCAATGCGCCAGTCAGGAAGCGCTGTCACCACAGAAATACCATATTCTCGGTGTACTTGCCGGAAGTGGACCATGAGGATGTCTTTATTATGACCGTCTTGACTTCAATAGCACAAGCGGTATTCCATCGACGGTCCGGACATCACCAACTATTTACATGTTTCGCTTTCGAGTTTCGTTGGCGAACCAGTTTTTGTCTCCCTCTATATCCACCTTCGCGTAGTGTTCCTCGATATCCGTGATACTTGGCAAAATGGATGTAGCTGTCTTTCTGTCTTTCCTGCAAGTAAATTCGTAGATGAAAGCCCAGTAATGAAACCCGCTTGGGCCTGTACCGACAGACTTGATTTCGGAGAGTCGCATGCTTTCCGGTTTTACGCACGACTGGCTGTGGCAATGAGATGGCATGTTATTAGGCAGACAATTGATTGGGAGAGTGTTATTCTCAAGATGGCAGTCTCTTTATATCACGCAGGATCGCTCCATTCAGCGGGAAGCTCCATTGTGGACCAACGCAAGGGGTGAAGAGCCAAGCTTAGAAATAGCCACTCGCTGGGCATCATCCTGCCACATTACCGAATTGATCCCGGCGACGTAGACCCGAGATGCCCACGCATTCTTGTTGATTTTGTGAAAACGTCGAGAATGTCAGCTCAATCAGCTCTAGTCAACAGGAAGAGAGCGAGCAGCGTCACAGATGCGCTGAGGTGCGTCCAGTTGGGAATCTCGACGTGAGACTGACACGTGACAAGACAAATACCCCTGAATGCTGCTGAGTCTGCGACTCCAGGGTGAGATATCTCGCGTACTTGTAATACGATCTGATCTACAGCTCCAAAGAAGCAGACCTTGCTCAAGCGCAAGTGTCTCAATCAACTTCGTCTGAAGTCCAGCCATTGCCTGCCAACCCTGCAGCGAGAGTGAAGCGAGCACGACGAAAGGCAGAAGCGGAGAACCTCGATTTCTACAAAAGCAGGGGCCTTTGGGATGATATCAAGACCGGGCGGTGGATGCTGGTGCCCAGTGAGCTTGTCATAACTGGTTCGTCATGTACTGACGATTAGCGTCGGCGCTGGTCCTGCTTCTCGTGCCCATTGTGTTGTACTACAACCACGAACTCCTCCGGAACTCGAACCTCGCCATTATCAGCAAGGACACGCCGAATCCTTTCGAGGCTCTTATCTTCCCCAGCTACAAGCAGCCTGACGGCAAGTATATCCGTGGCTTCAAGGTGAGCTCGTACAGCTGAAGGTGTTGCTTACGCCGAAGGACTATGCCTTTATTGCCTACTACATCGTGTTCTTCTCTTTGTACGCTACCTTTTGTCGCATGTTTATGTACTGACGGTACTAGCATGCGCCAAGCAGCCAGCTTGTGGCTCCTCCGTCCCCTGGCCAAGATACTCGGCGTGAAAGGCTCGAAATTTGAGCGATTCTGCGAGCGTGAGTGGCCTTGCCCACCCCTTCCCGCACTGACACGTATTAGAAGGGTATGCTGTCTGCTACTTTGGCGTCACTGGACCTGTCGGAGTTGTACGTCCACACCTGCATATGGTTCACGCTGACCAAACAGTGGATCATGAGCGGCCTTCCAACATGGTGGTACAAAACCGAACACTTTTGGCTCAACATGCCGCACACCCACATGGATGGCGCGCTCAAGTGCTACTACCTCATGCAATTCTCGTACTGGCTTCAACAGGGCATCCTTCTTGTTGCACGCATCGAAAAGCCACGCAAGGACTACAAGGAGCTTATTGCGCATGTACGTTTGACCGGTCAAGTATAATCGAGCTGACCCTGGTAGCACGTTGTGACACTCTGGCTCATTGGATGGAGTTATACCATGGACTTGACTCGTATTGGCATCGCCGTCTATGTCACCATGGACGTTTCCGATATCTTCCTTGCGGTAAGTCAGACCTACAGTTCGCGCTGATGTCTTTAGTTCGCCAAATGCGTCAACTACGTCTCGGAGGATTGGTCTGCCCCACCTTTTGCATTCTTCGTCCTTGTCTGGTCATACTTCCGGCACTACCTCAACTGGTGGATTCTCTGGTCCGTCTATGCCGAATTCAATCTCATGCCGTGTGTGATCCCTCGCTGTTCAAAGACGCTGACTCGACAGTGAATACGTTCGAAATAAGTTTGATCCCCCCAAGGGTCAATGGATCGACTGGTGGCTCAGGTGGCAGATGCTTGCTTGGATCGGAGCCTTGCAGGTCATCAACTTGTTTTGGTACTTCCTTATCTGGCGCGTCCTGCTTCGTGCGCTGTTTTCCAAGCAGCTCTCAGATGAGCGATCCGATGACGAGGACGAAGGCGAAGAGTCTGATGAGGCAAAGGTCGAGTAAAGGCGTCCTGCGAGGATTGAAGGAACCAATCATACAAAGTATAATGCATTCATCCTTCAGCCCAACTGTGCAGCTCGCCAACGTACCGCTTCGTAAGCCCACCCAATCTGAATGATAGCAGCCGCCAAGACAAGCCAGACACTCGCTCCCCACGTAACTACGATTGCGCCTTGTCTACTCTGACCTACCGCATTGCCCAAGACGGATACCTGCGCGACAAAGGCGATGGAAGTGAAGAGTAAGCAGACCCCGACGGCGATGAAGTGGATCTGCACTAGGGAGAAGAGCTTGTCTTTTTGAGGTCCAGGTGAGACGTGGTATGAGTATCTGATCGTATACGCGTGCTCCAAGACGGCGACAAAGATCATGGTCCATGCTTCACGGTCAGCTGGCTTGGCGTATATTTGGCAGACTCACCGGCAACACTGAGGATGGCAACCTTGGCCCAGTTCTGAGCAATGTCGGTCTACTGATCAGCCTTGCATCCTGCTGCATTCGATAACGCACAGGAATGACAAAGCCGAACCAGTCGACAGGAATCGACCATCCCCAGTCCCGATACACGCAACCAATCTTGTTCAGCACGATGGCGTCTGCTGAGATATTATAGCCACAACTGATAGTCAGCGGTGCCGCAAGTGTACATAAAAAAGACTCACAAGTCTCGGGATGCATAGCGTACCTCCATCGTCAGCCGGCTGCAGGTCAATGAGTGATACACTCACCTGGATGGTGTCTGTGCGTGTTGCGACTGCAAAGACTGCATCAGCGGACGCGAAGGATGCGATCGCTAGTAGGATGAACGCGATAACGCCATAGCTAAGGTGATAGGGCAAGCCGGTGGTCCGGTCAGGCGCACCCATCTATTCGCAGATCAGTAAAGCTGCTTTAAGGGTGGTTAACCACGCAGTGACCGTTGTCTTCTTATACCGCACGTCACCGTCGGAGCTCGGACTGAATCTCAAAGGAGGATTAAAGACAGGCTAGTAGAAGCACAATCGCATCTGGCCTTCCTCGACGAGTCGTCCACCTTTGTAAGTGATAAAGCTGAACGTCAATGTTCGTCATGCCACTACAATGCAGCTCAGGGGTGCTCATTTGCAGTCGCCTTCGCGTCCTTTCACCTCCCGTCACGCCATAATCAGATAGCTGAGCCGCTCAATGGCTGAGGATCTGGTCGACATTTTCGACTCTGGCGTCTCTTCACTGTTCTCAATCCCTCCTATTGCCTTTTCCACGAGCTCACCAAACGAAATTCATACATATCAACCTCCTGGCTCAGTCACTCCTGTCCGTCTACTACTCCCTCATCCCCCACCTGCGCTCTACACCACTCTACAAGCCAACAATCTATGGCTAGCTTCCATCTACCTTGCAGATCTCATCAGCTTGGGCAAGCTCGAGCCTGATGTCAAAGGCAAACGATGTTGCGAGCTCGGCGCCGGTGCAGGTCTACCTGGCGTGATGGCGTTTCGTGATGGAGGCGCAGACAGCGTAGTCTGCAGTGACTATGACACCGAGGAAGTCATCTCTGTCATCGAGGGCAATTTCCGACGAGCAGCGGACGACGTCAAAGACGGTCGCAAGCTAGGGCAATGGGCTGTCACAGGTCATACCTGGGGTACCTCGACAGACTTTTTATGCAGCGCAGCTACAGCGCATGCGCTCCAGAAGTTTGATGTGCTGTTTTTGTCAGACGTTATCTGGGTGACTGCAGCACACGAGGTCCTGCTCGACTCCGTCTTCTCCCTGCTTGTGCCTCAGGGTATTGCGCACATCACCTGTGGTCTGCACACTGGCCGCGGCCCTCTAGATCGTTTCATCAGCCGTGCGGAAAGCAGAGGGGCGACGGTGACGTTGAAGTCGGAGAATCGATGGAAGATGGAAGGCGGATGGGAGGCTCTCGAAGGTGAGAAAGGGGATCTGGAGGAAGAAAGAGGGGTCGTGGTGCATCTACTTCTGCAGACGTCTTGAGCATCGCAATCATAGCATGGGAAGCAACAACATTTATAGTATCAATGCAAGATGAAAGTCTAATGTAATGCGAGTGGTGTGAAATGCGGAAAGGGGGAAGCTACTCGTCTGCCTTGGCTTTGAACGAGATTTGCACGGTGAGCACTTCATCCGTGTTCTTGCGTTCATAGATTTTGACCAACGATAGCAAGTCGGCGGTGCCAGAGCAGTCGAGTAGCTCGACGATGACATGCTGTTTCTGGTTGGGCGATAGGGAAACCTGTAGAGAAGTCGTGCGGACTTTCTCGGGAGCGGCAGGCGGGATAATGGGGGGACTGGGAGCAGGTGTTTCTTGCGCGGACCCGGGCGTCGCTTGAGAGGCTTCGTCAGCCTCGCTTTCGTCGCCCGCGACAGCGGGCTGAGTGACACCAAGCTCAGCTAATCGAGCTTCGTACTTGGTGATCTTTTCGGCTTTGCCTTTGCGACGAGCGATCTTTAGCTTCTGAAGCAGAGCCTCAAGCTCTTCTTCCTCGCCCTTGGACAAGGCAAGCCCAGAGTCTTTGTCATCTTTCGCCAAGCTGATCTCGGCGCAAGCGTTGTCATCGACAGACTTGACTTCGATGTTGAAGACACGATCATGCTTCGATGTGTTGGTGATGACAAAGCCCCTCGTCCCCGGTAGCTTCCCATCCGCCTCCCTGATACCAAAGTCGATCGACTGAACGTCGCACGCGAATGAGGGCTGCTTGCGGACGGCTGCCTTGATGGAGACGTTCTGGTTGTTGAGGGGATCTAAAACATTCTCGACGAGGATGGTCTCTTGGAAGTTGCCAACCAAAGACGGCGAGAAGGTGAAATTTTCCACCTCTTTCCGCCCAAACGCCGAGATGACACCATAGCGACCAAGTCCAAGCTTCAGATTGCCAGAGGCTATCGAGCCAGACGTGTGCATGCGGAAAACGCCGATGCAGTCGCTTCGATTCTGTTTATTAGTAAGGGGCCCTACGCAGCCTCAAGGACTCACATGCACAACGATAGTCTTCGACCGCGTCTCTCCCTTCTCTACCACCCCAAAGTTGATGGACGACTGCTGGACCTCCAAGACCGAGCGCACGCACGAGGAGCGGACGATTAGGTCGCGCACAGGTAGCTCGTCAAGCTCAGTCTTGGCACCAACCGAAGTGCATAGCATGCGCCGATCGAACTCGGCCAGCTTGATGAACAACCTCGAGTCCGAGCGCTTGCCTCGGGTAGAGATGTGCGGCCGAGTAGATCCATTCGGAGTCATGACGACGACGATCTGCCGCGTGGATGCAGGCAGGATCTGCAAGCTTGTGACGGGCACAAGCTGACCGATGCTGATCAGGTTCTGCAGCTCTTTGCGAGCGGCAATGAGCCTGCGGACGAATTGCTCGTCGGCTTCAGGCGTATCTTGAGCAGTCGCCTTATTGCGGACGTCTTGTTGCTCAAACGTCGCCAACAAGCTTTCAAGAGTAATCTTGGTGACGTCGGAGGGATCAAACATCTCGGAACGAGGCTGAGCACGCTTGGCGGTGAGAGCTGGCGACTTCGCACCTGCCTCCATTGCCGGTGGCGACTCTCTGGCCAGGGCGCTGATGATGTGCTGGATCGAAGGTGGAGGCATTGAAGGCACGATGACAGGCGAGTCGCCGTTGGGTCTGAGTACTGGCGAGGCCGCAACAGTCTTCTTGCGCAGAGGCTTGAGCTCCTTGCTGCGCGAGCCAGACGCTTTCGCTCCAGCCGCAAAGTCGAGCTTGGGGATCTTTGGATGCTGACCAGACAGCTTGGTCTTGTCCTCAAGCTCGATAGTGTCTAGTAGCTGCGTCCGCTTTGATCGAGGGGACATGCGATGAGCCGCCACGGGAGGACCTGAAGCGAGGTCAAGGTACTCGTGACCTTCAAGCAGAGACCTGTCCTTGAAAACAACAGCATTGCCGTACAGCTGAAAGTCAGCGCGAAGTTTTGCAGGTGTATTTACCAGTACTGGTCGTCCTCGACCACCCTTCTTCAAAGCAGCAGCCACTGATGCCGCTACTGACGGCTTCGAAGCTGTCTCCTCCGCAGGCTCAACTGGCCTCGCCACGTTTTTCTCCCGAGCCTTGGCTACTTTGCCCTTGCTCGCCTTGACAACTTCCTTGCCAGCGGCGTCATTCATAGTCTCCATGAAGCGTTCCTTCAGCTCGCCAGACGGAGGAGACATGACGCGCTCAGGGCCATCTTGAATCCCCGCATACTTTGGGGCGACAACCGAGGCTGAAGGCAGGTCGGCGATGTCTTCAACTCTAGCGTACAGCTCGACGTCTTCGGGGGCGGAGGCGCTGACGTCTAGAGTCAAATTTGAGGCTGTCAAGTTTTCGAATTGGATCGTTCTGACCGACGGGCAGTTGATGACGACAGAGCCAAAATCAAGATAGTTGGAACCAGAGGGCGTCAAGATACGGTACAGGTGGGAGTGCAGCGTAACGTTGTAGACTAGCCGGTCAGCTCATTCTACTACAATAGAAGACCTACCATCTACGTTCTTCGAGCGGACTTCAAGCAATTGATCTGTACTGTCAGTCCCATTCTCCACGCTCTGCGAAGACGCACCATTCGCTCTATTCAGCAAATTGCGCACAAAAAGCTGCTTCTCATACGCATCATTAATCCGACGCGGAAAGAAGTCAACCTTTTCGTCAACCGTCTCAAAAGGCGGGATGATGATGACGTTCCGATTGGTACTGAGTACCTTGGAGATAGCCGCGATCTCGACGCGCGCGGATAAGGCACTCAGATTCGCAATACTGATGACAGCCGACTTTGACGCGCCCACCGTGACCTCGCCAAAATCGATGCGGTTGCCAGTCGCGAGCTTGATAATGGATGTGCAAGACTGAGCTGTACACGAGATAGTCTGCCTTGTGCGTGGAGTGGCACCAGCGCGGGATGAGCGAGATGCGGGCGAGTAGTCGAGGTAGATGCGGAAAGAGCTTGTTCGCAGAGCTCCGGCTACCTCCGGTGTGGAGGTCGTGTCGCGTGGAGATTTGTACAGCACCATGATACGATACTCCGTGCCAGGGCGCAAGGTGAGCTCTTCAATCTGGTTCGGGAGGTCACTCGAGGACGCGAGTGTATCCATAAAGGTCGGCGCCGACGGAGCAGGCACCGAGGTAGGGGTGACCAGTGAAGCTGGTGTGAGGGGAGGATCGCCACTGCTGAAGAAGGGAGCTTCGCTGTCGTCATCATCAGAGACAGCGAGGTCCTCGATGTGCTGTCGATGGCTGGAAGCGTGCGAGGTGGCACGGGAAGGAGGTCGAGAAGACGGTACACTATCCCTGCCGTCGCTAGAGATGACGTCGCTGGCCTGCTGAAGGAGGCTGGCCGACTCACTGAGCAAGTGGCTCGAAGCTGTTGCACTATCACCGCCAACGCTAGACGGGAAACCATGGCTCGATGTCGGTGACACCGGCCTCGAACTTCGACCCCTGTTTTCTCTCGTCGAAGTCCTCGAAAGCTGCTCAATGCTTCTCTTCTCCTTCAGCCTCCCATCCTGTCTAGGCAAATCATCCTCCATATCCTCGCCCGCAACGCCCGCCAAACGATACACAACCTCGTGATTGGGATCACTCGAAAAAGAAACATCAAGCATCTTGTCACCCGAGTTCTTGCAAGTAACCATCTTCTTCGCCCAAACGCCATCGCAAATCTCGCCAAAGTCGAGAGTCGTCCCAGAAAGGACCTTGAGCGAGTCATCGACGGGTAGAGCGAGAGCCGAACCTGTGACTAGGCAGGTGACAGAGTTGCCTGGTTGATGCAGGTTGGAAAGAACAAAGTCAAAGCTGAAGTTCTCAACTGGCTCGGTAACGTGAAGAGTCAGTCGCAAATGTCGCGACGAGAGGGCGGGCAGAGGGACGGGCTTGGCTTCGCGATCAGAGCCAAAGACATTTTCCGAGTCAAGGTCACGAAGTGAGACCCAGATCTTGCGCGAGTGCTTCGAGTTGACTACCGAAGTCGACCACACCAGCTCAATCTCGGACCTGTTGACAAGCAGCAAGTCTCTGTGATACTCGCCGCCAACAACGGCGTCATTACCAAAGTCAACGTGCAGCTCGCCTTGGCTAAGCTGATGACCGACTTGAAGCCCCGTTGTAGGATGAATTAAAGAAAAAGTGAAGTGGGATCGACATACAGACGCAAAGAACGGCAATGCGAGGTTCTGGCGCTGAGCGTCGCCGTCGTCTTTGCCGGTGATCGATGTAGCACGGATTGAAATTGATCCATGCACAGAATACGCGCGATAGACAGTCTCGAGCTTCTTGCCACTACTCCGCTCGCTCAAGAAAGAACTGCTCGAGATGGACTCGGACACAGCGACGGAGCCGTGCTCAGAGGCAGAGTCGGCTTGAGAAGTGAGCGGCAAGCTGACGTCGGAGCTGTGCTTTCTTGTGAAAGCAGGCGTGACTTTGGGAGTGAAGCCGCCTTCTTCGACGGCGGGTGCGAGTAGCATCGCAGGGGTGGAAGGAAGGGAATGCGCTGGCTGAAAGGCCAGGCCGATTGGTAGGGTGGAGCGGGGAGGCAGAGACAAGCGCAGTGCGGGTGAAGAGGATTGTGAACGGGTGGAAGCAGATGTTGACGAGGAAGAGGAGGATGCTAAAAAGTTAGAAATATTCTGCCTAGGGGATTACTCACATTGCTCGTCGTCGATGACCCAAAACGCCAATTGCTCGCCGAGATCCGAGTGGATTTCAACCTCGAGCTCGGCATCTGTCAAATTCTTGAGACCGAAATGTCTTGTTTTGCGTTGACCATCGAGATAGGCAGACTGTAGATGGATCCACCCAGAAGGCACATCTACAGTCGTAATAATTGCGCCGGGAGTTGCGGGCGGCGACCGAGTTGCACGAGGAGGAGGGATGAGACTGGCCGAGGTAGGAGGTGAGACCTCCTCGATTGATTGTTCAACAGCAGCCGCTTGTTCAGTGTCGATAGAAGGGATATCGTTGTCTGCAAATCCAAAAAGCCCTCGTACACCAGCTTCCACCATGCTTTCCAAGCCCTGAACCAATTGAGCTGCCATCTTAGAGTTGAAGAGCAGTACAGAGTTTGACAAGGAGGGCCAGGAGGCCTAACACCACCTAATTGTCCATGATAGTGGAGGCGATAGGTTGACGACAAGAGCTCGAGCCACCGACCCCTCTTTCTGCTCACACGACCTCGGCTCCGACCGCAGTCAAAGGAGAGACCGTAAGGAAGCGCGTGCGACTAGCGTCGATCTACCGACGCTTGCGTAGTCTCCTTGCAGCGTCAGTAACGTTCTTTGAGCTGGGTTACATACTGATTCCAAGCAGGAGTTTGAACCCTTGGCTTGATGAGCAAGATCAGCGCTCCGGCCCGGTGTTTCGCGTGTGACCAATCTATGTTCTGTATCTTCTTGTCGGTAGCAGTCTTGAGAAGCCTATAGATGCTTGATAAAGTAGATCCTTGAGTTTTGAGTGATGTAGAGGACACTAGCTAACCACCAAAAAGCACTCGTAAAGCTCAAAGATTCCTAACGCGAGCCGGCCAAACTGTGTGGCGAATCCGGAACATCTAGGCTTTCATCGGACTTTACCCCTCGAAAACAATCTTCATCCCATCCAACTCACACGACCTCCTCCATCGCAAGACGACAAGATTACAAAGTTTGCTCATCATTCTACGACGACCCAACGTGCCCCTTCCCTTCGCTGCTTCATCTTGATAGCAGGCAGATCCACACCAAGATCTTTGAAATGTGGCGTTACGAAAACTTCGCGAACATCTCCTTCCTTCTCACGTTGCAAAGCAGCTGCTTTGGCACCCTTGGGCGGCTCGAGAGGTCTTGAGAATGAGCAAAGAGATTTACCGAGTGAGCTCAGCCACACAGGGTTGATCTTTGTTAGACCTGAGGAAAGATCAGCGCTGGTCCACGTGATTGTGGGCAAACTTGCCTTTGATCCAGACTCGACTGGTTCGAACGACTTCTTGAAAGACGATAAAGTCGGGTGGTGTGCCGTGAAAGATGGACGATGAAGGATGGATGAATACGTCCTCGGTGACACCAAGAGCACGGTAGGCAATACCTCGTGTGGACTCGTATTTTGTGCCACCAGTCTTCTGAACCAAGTCTTTGCGAACGGCAACTTGGTCGATAAAGCCAGCAGTAAGAACTTGACGAATGACTTTCAGCTGCTTGTCAGCCCATGATGACTGTGATGACCACTCACCTGCACAGCATTCGGAGGCGTCAACTTGGCAGCCAGCACCTTGCGGTTCTCAGGTAACTGAGTCTTCGCAATAGAAGTGATTTGCGACCGCAACTGTTGAATCTCCTGCATCGCCTTCCATCATCAGCTTCAGTCCAAAACATCTTCAACAACAAAGACTGACCTTGGGCCTCACAAAGTTCCGCGTGCAGAAAGCCGCACCACCTCCATCAAACTCGTACGCGCCAATAACAGCCAACAACTTGAACATGTCACTCGCCGCATCGCCAAGCGCCGCATACTGTTGTTGAGTCTTGAAAAACCTTCGTCTCTGTTCTTTTCGTTCTTCCTTGCCTCTGATGTCGGCATCGCGGATGTGACGTAGTTCAGGAACAGCCTCGTTCAACTCTGCCTCGTCCTCTCCTTCATCACCTTTCTCTAGGCCAAGCGCTTGCTCTCGCAGGAATGGGTCACCGACCGAGAGACCGGCGACGATGGAGATGATGTAAGGCAGACACCCATGCTGCTGACCGATAACGAGCATCTTGGCGAAGCGCGGCGAGACGGGAAAAGTCGACATTGCTTTCCCAAGATCAGTGATCCTTCCACCAACAGTCCCAGCCTTCTCAATCCCATTAACCATCTTCGTCCGCGTGGTCGGCTCTAACGCGCCCAAATGCGTAAGCAGCTCCTCTGCCCTTCTCAAGCTCTGTCGATCCGGTGGCGTCGGAAAGGGGAAATTGACAACGGCGTCAATGTTCATGCCCTTCATCTGCAGCACGATACCTTCGATCGGCATGCGCAAGATTTCGGGCTGGGAAAACTTGGCGAAATGATCCTCGTATAGACCTGACGAGTAGAGGCGATAGCAGTGGCCTGGACCGGTACGACCTGCACGACCTGCTCGCTGTGAGGCGGAGGCTTTGGAGATCCAAGAAACTTGGAAGGCTTGGACGCCGGAAGCGTGGTCGTAGTGCCGCTCTTTGGCTCGACCAGAGTCGATGACATACTTGATACCGGGGATTGTGAGGGACGTTTCAGCTACGTTCGTGGCGACAATGACCAAGCGAGTGTCGGCAGGTGGGTCTTTGAAGACGAGCATTTGCTGTTCGTTGGGGAGGAGGGAGTACAAAGGCAGAATGTGCATTGGCACTGCATGTTAGCTCGTTCGCGATATGAACTCACCTTCCGACTCTTCAGCATCGATACCAAGCCTCTCGTCAATATCATCGTCGTCGTCACTATCCAGCGCTTCAGGGTCGCTATCGGCATCTCCGTCGTCAACGTCTGCAGCAAGGTCATCTTGTCCACCAAGATCAAAGTCTTCAGCCTCGACATCGGCTACATCATCAGCACAACCAAAGAACGTCCAGACTCACCATCCAAAAAGTCGACCTTTGGCGGCTCAGCCTCTTCGCCCGCCTCAAACCGTCTAGCCTCTTCTCTCGAGCGACTCCCCTGATCCGCAATCACCCCCCTCCGCTTCTTTTTTTCCGCCAGCGCCTGTTTCCCAAACCTCTTCTCAAGCTTTCGACACAGCGCCTGAATCTCGCCTTGACCAGTCATAAAGATCAAGATCCCACCAGGCGGCAGACGGGCGTGAATCTTGACCGTCTTTTTGTAGGCTTCAGTCACATAGTCGCTTGGTGTACGACGGTTAAAGTGGATAGTGACTGGATGCTGACGGGCTGGGATGTGGATGATGGGAGGTGGCGTCGCGAAGAGGGTCGTGTTCTCTGCAAAGTCTGATACGCGGAGTGTTGCGGACATGATGACGATACGAAGAGGCTATCATCAGACATGCATGTTGAGCAGGCAACTCACCTTGATGTCATCCTTGCCCTCACGCCAAAGCTTCTCTCTCAGCTTTGCTACGCGGCTCAGCACACCGATAAGGACATCAGTGTTGACACCACGCTCGTGCGCCTCATCAACGACGACGACACTATATCTCGACAACAAGAAGTCTTGAGCAAGCTCGCGCAGGATGACACCGTCCGTCATGAACTTGATGGCCGTCTGTGGCGAGGTAGTAGACGAGTAACGAATCTGATGGGCCACGAGCGCCGAATTGGCGGGAATGTTGAGTTCGTCGGCGACACGGACAGCGAGTGAGACGGCAGCTACTCGACGAGGCTGAGTAACAGCGATCATGCCAGGGTTATCTGATCATCAGCGTTGTACAAACGCAAGTCAACAGACTCACCAGATCCCTTGAACCCAAAGCCAGCCTCATAAAGCATCTGAGGCATCTGCGTAGTCTTACCACTACCTGTCTCACCACAAACAATAACAACAGGGTGCAACAACACCGCCTCAATCAAGTTCTGTTCCTCAGCAACGATCGGCAAGCCCATTCTCGCCTCGTCAACGTCTGGCCGGCGCGAGATGATCGGACGAGGTTTGGTCAAGTCGACTTTGTTGACCGCTGCAGAAGGTGCGCGCGACAAGAGTGATTTCTCGGGTAGCTTGAAGTCTTCTCCTAGAGGACCGATGGCCAATGCATTGGGATCACGAGGCTTGGACTTGATGGCTGGCTTTGAAGCTGGTTGAGAGTCCAGGTCCGGAGCTGACGTTGGCTGACCCATCTGTGAGAGAGCCCAGTCTTTGAAGCCCAGCGCTCGTTTCTTGACCGGTTGCTCGGTCTCAGCGTCGTCTTCGCTGCTGTCATCCTCATCCTCGCCCTCTTCATCTTCCTCTCCACTGTCTCCCTCATTTTCGTCATCGCCTCCGCTCATGTCCACATCCTCGCTCCCTTCCTCAACCGAGTCATTATCAGACTCCTCCTCGTCCTCTTCCTCGTCCTCGGCGAGCGCAGCAGCCTTGTCCCCTCTTCTCAGATTCCTCCCAAGAAGCTGACAACGTTAGCTCGTATGACATCTCTTCACAGTCCACTTACTTTCTTGCCCATCTTTCTCGGTACAACCTTGGGCATGACCACTGACCCATCTGCATTCCTTTTCAATGCACCGCTTATGCCGACTGCAGATATCGTCTTCAGAGCGCCGCCTGTCACGACTGGTGTCGGGTCAGGTGAAGATGAACGAGGTTTGCTTGGCCCAGCTTCTGGCATTGGCTCATCTTCCGTATCATTCGCAGAGTCTGATGAATCGAAATCAGATTCTGGCTGAGGTTGAGTAGGAAGGAGTCCAGTGTTCCAGTCCGCCTGAGGATTAGCGCGCTTCTCAACCATACAACGAAGCACTGACCTTGCGCGGCATGACACCCTTCCCTCTAGCAGCTCTCTCAAGCTTCTTATTTCTTTGCGGAATGACGGTAGCCTTGATACCCTCCTCTTCAGGGTCGACACCGGCGGTTCTCACAACCTCGACGATCTTCTCCCTCGGGCGACCCTCAGGCTCACTATCGCTCTCATCAGGGACATCAATTCCGCGACGCTTGACAGCTGCGATCCCTCTGCGCACGTTACGGTCCTCTTCACGCGCTAAACGCTCTTTGGCGCTTGACGGTCGCATTGGGTTCTGGCCGAGAGTGGCCGTCGAAAGCAGTGCTTGGGAGACTGCTGTGGATGTTGGAGCGTGAGATGCAATGAGTGAGATTGTAGCTGCTCTTTGCTCCGACTTGAGCTTCTTGGCCTGGTGTGTCAGTGCAATTTTGAAAGGCAGTGACGCACAATGTAGGAATCAAGACGTTTACGCTTCTTGGAGCTCATTCCAGGATCTTGCTGCACCACAGGAGCAGGCCTCTCGTCTCCATTCTCCTGAATCTATCAGTAGCAGTCCTAGATAGTCTGGCGTTCGCATACCTCGTCAACAATTCCGGCCCATTCCTCCCTCGCGCCGCCTTTGCCCATGCGATTGGGGTCTACCGCCTTGCCTCGCTTGCGGTTCTTGTGGCTGGATCCACCTGCCGTGGACCCTCTAGCTTTAGCATTGTATCTCTCTCTCACTGGAGGCGGCATAGTGATCTGTCCTGTCCTTGCTGATATGGACTGCTGCTACAGGAGAGCTTAACTTGCTGTAGCACCATGAAGTTGAACTTATTTGGACCACACACGTGACCCGGTGGCGGCAGAGTGGCTATATATGATGCAACTTCTGTCTTTCCGTCGTCTGCAAATCTATTCTGTCGAACTTTTCCCAAGGCAGAGCTTGGCACCAGGTGCATCTCGTGTTGTCTTTCCAAAGGTTGTTGCTCCATTGTACCGACATGCGGCGTGAGAAAAGAGAAACCGTCATACGGGTCAAGATGCAAGGGATGCATTGAAACGTTATTGCTTCGTCTACGCTGTCGTCGACAATACAGATGCATATCCAGTCCATGCGCATGCGACTTGTCGTGGCCTGAAGAAGAATTGCGACAATTCAAGGGTACAACCGTGAGACGCTGGATCAAACGGTAAATCCGTTCTCAAGACACATCAATGAGCAGCCTCCAACAGGAGACTATGTGACGTGTTTGTCATGCAGATCGCGCCCATGTGATACAACACAGGCTCCATGTGCTAGAATCGTATCATTTCCTTTGTCGACAATCCTTTCCGTAGGCGAACCAACGTGCCGTACTCCGCTCCGCAACCGCTCATAAGTCTGACGAGCAACTATCGCTGATCATCTCACCATGTCCTCCATCTACACCTCATTTGCAAACAACCCCGACGCGACAGTTCACACTGGCCCTGAAAAGCCTTGCGCCTCTTGGGACTGTGTTTACGTGATCACTGCAGGCAGCAGGTGCGTCACTGAAAAAGGCAAGACATACCACGCCAACCACAAGCCGGCGCAGTTCGTTTGGGGGGTTTCTTGCAGTCAGACGGAGGGAAAACCTGACTTTTGATATTACTGTCGAGACCTTCAGAAGCATAAAGCTATGACGGTGATGAAAACAGATCCCAATGCTTTCGCGCAGCGTTCTGACGCGTGAATGACATGTGTTTCAACGTCATACATCCCTCCATCAATCCCATTCAAGACCCCCAAACAAGCCCTCAACAAGCCCAAACCCTCCCTCCCCCCTTTGCACCCCTTTCGCACTTTCTGGGCTCATGACTTTCTCAATTTTCGGTACCTCCCATCCTTCTTCAACTTTCCAGCGGCGTGCCAGGTAGAGATGTGTGTCATGTTCTCGGCCGTGTAGGTTCCATTCACCCTCCTTGCGGCAAGATTGGCGGGAGAGAACGGGTTCAAGTCGGAAATATAGGCTGAAAGCTTCGAAGAATGATTCCTCCAGTGCTAATGTTCGCGACTTGTCTTGACACATTAGCTCATATCCCGTCAAGGTGTAGTCTGACTTACAAGAGATGATAAGTTCCGGACCGAAGGTATCTCCCTCTTCTTCTTTGTCGGCGTTGTTTGCGCCTGAGTATAGCGGTGAAGTGACTTGAAGTAGTGTCTTCAAGAGCAGAGGATATAAGCTCGGGAAATAGATCTAGCTCATCAGCCCTACCCGCGCCGGAAAGACACACCAAATCACAAAGCAACACATGACTCAATCCCCTCCCCATCTCCTCCAATTCCCTCCCCAGCGCCCTCCCACTATCTGCATCGCCCCAAGCCAAGCCCTTGACCAGTACTTCAGCCCTCTTTTCCTTCCCCACGTTCCCCAGTTTCTCAGCAACATTCTTCTCGCATAGAGCCACCACCTCTGGTAAATCCGTCAAGATGATTTGGGATGTTGCGGGGAGTTGAGTGGCGAGGTGTAGGGAAGCTAGAGATTGGCCTGAACCTAGTTCTAGGACTGTAAGTTGTTTCGCCTTTCCTTTGCCTTTGCCCTTGGCATCGATTCGGTGGTTGTCGGATTCAGGTTCAGGACTGGAGCTCGAACCTAAGCTTGACGCAAAGATGGAGCACGCCGGCTCAAATTCATACCGCGATGAAGGCTCAGGCCGCGTCACATACGGCAACAACGGGTACGATGCATCCCTAGATACATAAGCCATTTACCTATCAACCACCAGCATACACACCACACCCTTCCAGCGATGCCATATCGCTCAATCCCAACTGTCTGATCCCATTCGTCTTCCGCATTCACGCCTGCCGACTCGAAAGCTTGAGGCAGCAGAGGCGCGATATTGAGATTGGGCGGGAAGTTTGGATCCCAGCTTGGCGGTGTGATGGGTGCCATTTTCTCCTGATATCGTTGTAACATGACAGCAGCATGTCCCGACTTTTGGTGGTGTGGTGGTGGCTAGCAGCGCGATGCTAGAGCATGCTAGCGAATATATCAATTCTTAGCGCAGAACCCTTTCTCGGAGTTATTCGCCACTTCTAATCGAAACGCCGCAACCTCACGAAATTCTGTTGTCCTCTCCAGAATTCATCCGCGACAATTGGCTGGCCGGGCACCGAAACGCACAGCCAAAATCGATTTAGGTACATCCTTCAACAACACTTCAAAAGGTGGGTTTGACGTTGGATGCGAAGGCAGGGTGTCGGTGCAGGGCAAAGGCGACGAGGAGAGAGAGAGCAAACAAGATGAGGAGAGCGGAACTCTGAGAGTCGCGATCGGTGCTCTTGTTTGACGGTGTTCTCTCCTCTTCGTCAGATGCTTCGTTACACCCTGCGTTCCTCCGATTCCAACCTAAATCACGACTAACATTACAGATGGTCCGTTCCGCCCCCCTCGCCCCCAACGTCGGCCGGTACTCGCGCTCCCAGGTCGCCGCCAAGCGCGGTCTCCACAAGGGTATGTCAAAGAGCCATCTCAACCAACACTAACATCAACAGGAAAGAAGACCTCAACCGTTCCCACCAAGGAGGAGGCTCCCGTCCACACCGAGAAGAAGGTTGGCGGCAAGGCCAACGGCGAGACCCGTAACGTCCCCACTGCTGCCAACAAGGCTTCAAAGTACTACCCTTCCGAGGATGTCATGAAGCCTCGTGTGAGCCGCAAGACCCCTGCCAAGGCTGGTCTCCGTGGTTCCATCACCCCCGGTACCGTCTTGATCCTCCTCGCTGGTCGTTTCCGTGGCAAGCGTGTTGTTTTCCTTAAGCAGCTCGATTCGGGTCTCTTGCTCGTCACCGGTCCTTACAAGTGAGTTGTCGTGCTTCGGGATCACGGCGCTAGTCTGGATCTTGATGCGCATCCTGTTGTTGAACTGGACTAATCATCAGGCTTAACGGTGTTCCCCTTCGCCGCGTCGGCCAAGCCTACGTGATCGCCACCTCTACAAAGGTTGACGTCGCCGGCGTCTCAATCCCCGAGACTGTCAACGACGCCTACTTTACCCGTTCCAAATCTTCCGCCAAGGCCTTCAAGGAGGGTGACTTTTTCGGAGAGAACAAGGAGAAGAAGGCCTTCCCCGAGGAGAAGAAGTCGGAGCAAAAGGTCAGTCAAGAAAGCGCATCGTCACGACACGATGAGCGGTTCTTCATTCTTCCTCTACTCTGTGCCTCGTCACAGAGGTGCACGAGGGAAATGAAAGCCGCGCTCGCTGGAGATTGAACAGCGCTGACTTTTATCAGGCAGTCGACGCTTCCCTGCTCGCCGCTATCAAGAAGACGGACAACCTTGCCAAGTACCTCAAGGCTTCGTTCGGTCTTTCGCGCGGTGACCGCGTTCACGACCTCAAGTTCTAGAGTGTTGCATTTTGCGCGCGCTGGGACTTTGTATTTCGGTTGATTAGGCTTTATGCAGGCGAATCATCTTAGTTGCTGTCTATTCAGGCTGGGAACTCGGTCGTCATTGACCATTCAAGCAGATTTTGGCGCAGAGCTATAGCGCCGTCAACATCATTCATCGCACTCAGTGCATCATCGTTTGGATGTGTTCCGCTTCGTACTTCTTCGGCTTCCTATGATCTCTCCATGAAGCTGTGGTTTACTGTGTGTGAGCGTTTCAGAGGATCCCCAATGTGGATGTCACACTGCCGAAGTCGTCTAGCGGCGAGCCAAGTTCTCGGCTGGCGGAGGCAGGGTCGCCGAAAGCAAAGTCTAGATTTTCCAAGCAGGGCGTGTTGCAGGTGCTGGGCAGTCCACTGCTTCGATACTTGATTCTTCATCATTTGTGCCACTTTTGTCGTTCCTTATTTCTTCTCCCTTCCTTACGCTCGTCTCATTTAGACTACCGTTGTGGCTTAGTGTTTGCTGTCGGCGTGCTTACTTTCTCAACAGGTCATGAGCCCCATACTCTTCAACTAAGCAAGCAATTCCCCACAGCAATTGAATTCCTTTCGTTCGGCCGCGTTAGCAACGGACGTTTTCACGCCATCGCCAGCTCGTCTCGATCAACCCTCTTTGTCGATCAACCGCTGATCACCTCCCTCTCCTCCTTTTCAACCCATTCCGAACTCTGCAGCTACTCTTTAGCATGGGCTCCGACCGCAATGCACTTCTAAGCCTTGATGCGAAAGAAAAGCTCAAGGGTATTCAAAACTACTTGCAGTGTGAGCAGAGATGCAGGCAAAGATTCGGCGCCATGTCACTGGGTGATGACTGGTCGGCTGCAGATTTTCTTGGGATCGATCCGAAAACGTCGGAGATCACAGAGCCGCCTGAGCTGCTCCTTAAGACAGCTCAAGGCATCACCTGTCACGACGTGCAACAACAGTCGAAGCTGCACAAGCAGTGGCACAAAGCCGACAAGCAGTGGCACAAAACAGCAACAAGCAGTGGCACAAAGCCGACAAAATGCTGTTTTGTGCCACTGCTTGCGCAGCTTACTTTCTCAACAGGGCAACAGCCTCTGGTGTAGACGTGCCCATGAATGATTTCACGCGCGGGTCAGATTGTGCAAGCTTGAAACAATTGCAACGGCCGTCTGTGCCCAGCATGCCCGCCCTGCTAGCAATGCGTTTGCAGGAGCGACCTGCCGCACGTGAGAACTCAAGTGAGAACATGCGCAGCATGCTACCTCAAAGCTGCGGCAGCTCATTCATTTCATCCTTGTAACCATGCCTATACAATACACTCATCCACTAGCAAACAGCTCCACATGAACGCGATCACCTTCCACACCCATAGCCTTCAATTGTTCCTGCTTCTCAGTCATAAAGTCCTTTGGACCACAGATACTGTTTCCTATCAGCATTTACCCTTGTCCAACAGCTTTACTCACTAGTACTGCGAAGCAGAGTTGTCAAGGTGCAGGCAGTCCTTGACAAGTGACAGATCCAGCCTGCCCAAAAAGTCATAACTCAACCGGGGCGTTGAATCACCCGGAGCCGAGTAGAACACTTTTGAACAGACGTTGTCGTGTATGTCGGCGACGAGTTGTAGATGACCTCGGAAGGCTTGTACGTGTGGGTTCCTCGCGACTGTAATGTATGAGATTGGTTGAGGTTGTTTATCGTGGAGGTGAGCGTTGAGCATTGAAAGAAGAGCTGTTTGGCCGACGCCGGCTGATAAAAGGACGAGAGGACCGTCGAGCTTTGAGTCTATCTCGGAGCCGAATTCGCCGTAGGGCGTCGAGAGAAGGATGGAGTCGCCGACGGAAAGCGAGTCATGCAGGTTGTTACTCATGCTACCGTTAGCGCAGACAAAACAAGAAACTCACAGTCCAGCTTGGAATTCACCGACAGGTTCAGCTGGTCCCGAGTCGCGCTTGACACTGATACGCAAAGATTTGCCATCCGGCTTGTCCGAAAGCGAGTACCTAAGCTGTCAGTCTGCCCGTTACAATGTGATGAAACTTACTGTCTCGACTGCTTGTATCCGTAGTTCTCGATATCAGACATGACAGCGATATACTGTCCAGCGCGGAAATCAGGAACTCTTTCATCCTCATTCCAAGGCTGGAATGAAAAGCTCGTAATCTCGTCACTCTCCTTGACGCGTTCTACAAGTCGGAATTTCTTCCATCCTTCCCAACCACCGCGTTCCGCTGCGTCTTTGTACAATTCCTTTTCACGATTGATAAAGATCTTTGACCGTCAGTAAGAATTTCTTCACCCATAGCACTCACATTGGCGAGATTCCAGAATGCTTTGGCCCAAGCGGCTTTGAGTTCAGGAGTGAAAGCGTCACCGAGGACTTCGGCTAAAGCGTTGATGAGGTGGTTACCGACGAGGTGGTATTGGTCTTGCACAATGTGTAGCGATGCGTGTTTGTGTGCGATCCTTTCCACGACTGGCAGGATAGGCGTGAGATCTTCAATGTTGGCTGCGTAGGCGTAGACTGCTGATGCGAGGGCTTGGGCTTGATGTCCGAGCTATAAAGGTCAGCCCCGATTCTCTAAAGGCCTATGACTTGCCCTCTGCGCGCTCTCGGAAAAGACATCCTTCAATTCAGGATGAGCTTCAATCATGTTCTTATCTGCACCGCGTCAGCATGCATACCTCAAAGTAGTCATTGACTTACAGAAGAGGGAAGTAATGTCAACGCCAATCTGAGCAAGGACAGGAGCGGATGATTTGACCAACTCTCTCTCTTCAGTCGTGAGGCTCTCAACTGCCGGGATCGCTACGACTCCAATAGAATCAGAGCTTCCTTTTGGGCATTTGACCGGACAACCAGAAGCACTGAAATGAGCATCACTCAACCTTGACTGTCAACTTACGGTGATGAAGTAGAAGTAGAGTTGGTCTTGCCGACGTGAAGCTGGTCTACAGCTTCAACGACGGCGGTATAGGAAGCATCAGTTGAACGTGTACACATATTATTTGCTGTGCTTTGTATTGTAATCAACGGTCAACCAGTCAGATGGCTCGCTTTATATATTGACGAAATCAAAGTCACGGGCAAGGAAGGATCCTGAACATACCGGTGGACCGGAATCAGCAGGCGGGTTATTCCGTCCAAATTTATCTCTTCTTTTGTCTAACCTTGTTTCCAGCTGCACCATGTGCTCCTCTCATTTCTGCTGATGCAAGTCTCTTTGTTCATGAGGCTTCCTTCAGTCTGAACAGTGTCCATTGCGCAGTCTACCTGCCTACGCGACCGACTTTGCCACTAGTTGGACAAAGTCAGTGCAAGCTCGTCGAGCAATTGTTCATGACTTTGCTCGTAAGCTCAGATTCGGCCGCGGGCTATCCTGTTGAGGTCTCAATCAAGCGTTTTCAAAGTTGCGGAAGGCGTCGGACTGCTGGCTCGGACGACATTGTACCGGATTACGCGAATGTGGCACTTTACTACTTGTAGCATTTACAGAATACAGAGCGTCAAGCTGCAATTTGCTTTGGGTATTTACATCTGTCACTTGAAATACCAGTTGGAACCCAGTAGTCGAAGCTAGACTTACATAATCGTTTCCAAGACGAGCTGGCCGGCAAACTCGTCGGCCGGCGCACTCGGTTTGCCAGCGAACTATGCAAGTTTACTATAGTTGTGTGCTACGTAGCAGTAGTCGGAGCACAGCTTTGAGACTGACAGAGCGTATCATGCAGTATACATTGTTTGCGCAAGGTTGATTTTTGATTGTACAATTTGCATCTGATTTTGACTGCAAGCTCGCAAGCATCATTGACAATTCATTCTGTTCTTTGCCCAAAGGCCGGACGATGATCTTGAAAAGAAAGATGGCTGAAACGGGCCATGCGAAAGATCTACCACCTTTGCTCGCCCAGGCACTCGTCCGACGTCCGACGCGATTGCTTTCTTTTTATTTTCATCGTTTTGCCACTTTTGTGTCCGTGCTTTTCCGTTATGCCTCTGCAAAACTACACATAGCCCACAAAGCTTGTACCGTCTCCCCTAAAGCTATACCTTGCCGATCAATCTACCCTCTGCCATCCCACAGGATCCAGCCACGCTACCCGTCACACCAAGGATCTAATCCCGAACCCCCACTAACCCCTTTGTGTTGATGAGGTTCAACATCTACCCATCCTCTCCTCCATCACTACCCTATCTCATTCCTTCCCCCTTCCTATCCCCCTTCCTATCCCCCTTCATTCCCTTTTCTCAGCTGCTATAGTCTCTAGTCAGTAGCGCTACTCCCGACCAACTCGGGAAAACAAGGTACGTCAACGGTCCAATAACCGCTTCAAAACAAGCCAGTATCAAGTATTGACATTCTAATCACAACAGCCACCTGACATCCCGTCCCTTTCGAGTCGACAGCTTTATACATTCCGCCCGCTCTGCATTTCAATTGAGCAACCTCAACACCCGCAATCATGTCTACACGGGTATGTTGTTGTGATTTGTGCTCGCAGTCAACATTGTTGTTGACATTCATAGCAAGTACCTACCGCTCGCCCTCGGAGCCTCGCCACGCGGACTTCAGTCAAGACGGATGAGAATGCACCTCCTACTAGCAATGCTCTTCGCAACAAGCCATCGGTGAGCAACATTGCTCAGGCTGGTAACGGCAAGACGGCGTTGGCAGGCAAGCAGAGTGTAGCTGCAAAGGCGGCAGGGACAGGCGGTGTCGCAGGTGCCAAGCGATCTGCATTTGGCAATGTCACCAACAGGGTGAGTTGTTTGCTATTGGTGACATTTGCTGACATTTAGGAACTTAATGCTGAAGAAGCCAAGAAGCCTCACAAGGCAGTGGCAACGGGTCCTCAGCGCTCACGATCAACCTCGGCTCAACCTACTGTAGCAAGCTCTAAGCCTCGCACCACAGTCCCCAAAACCTCTTCTACCTCGACCGTCACTGGCCGGCCTGCTCTTCAGCCTGCTGCCCAAATCACAAACCGACCCACAGCTCCCCTGCCTCGCCACGTCGCCCGCACCCAACACAAAACAGTGATCGAGAGCACCGACGACGAGGTCGAGCACGAGTATGAGCCTTCAGAAGTCATGGACATTGATGCTCGGGTCAAGCCTTCTGGCAGTGGCCTCACGCCGTCTCTCAGCGGCATGAAGACGATGGAGCATGCGCCCGAGGCAGAGGCTTCAAGCGATCAGGAAGATGAGGATGAAGAAGATGAGGAGGATTGGCTAGCTTTGAGCGAGAGTGAAGCTCGGGCAGTTGAGCAAGAATTGCACGACGTCCGCTCGACGTATGCGGACGAGGTCGACATGTTCGATACCACCATGGTCGCCGAATACGCAGACGACATCTTCATGTACATGGAGCAACTTGAAGAATCCGTCATGCCCAACCCTCGCTACATGGATTTCCAAACTGAAATCGAATGGACCATGCGCACAACCCTCATTGACTGGCTCCTCCAAGTTCACCTCCGCTACCACATGCTTCCCGAGACGCTGTGGATCGCCGTCAACCTCGTCGATCGATTCCTTTCCATCCGCGTCGTCTCACTCGTCAAACTGCAACTCGTAGGCGTGACAGCAATGTTCATCGCCGCCAAATACGAAGAGATTCTTGCGCCTTCGGTCGATGAGTTTGTCTACATGACGGAGAATGGCTACACCAAAGATGAGATTCTCAAGGGCGAGAGAATCATCTTGCAGACGCTAGACTTTTCAGTCAGTAGCTACTGCTCGCCTTATTCTTGGGTTAGGAGGATCTCAAAGGCGGATGATTATGATATCCAGACGAGGACACTGTCAAAGTTTTTGATGGAGGTCACGTTGATGGATCATCGGTTCTTGAGAGCAAAGCCTTCGTTGATTGCTGCGATTGGCATGTATCTTGCTCGAAGGATGCTCAACGGTTCTTGGGTACGTTCTACTCTTGTCTTCTGTTGGATCACGCTGATTATGCAGGACGAGTCGTTCGTCTTCTACTCTGGCTACACGGAGACTCAGATCCTTCCCGGAGCTCAGTACCTGTGTGAACGCCTAGTGGAAGAAGACTTTGAAGGCGTCTACGTCTACAAGAAATACGCCAACAAAAAGTTCCTTCGCGCTTCGCAGTTTGCTAGAGAGTGGGCTCTCACTCACGATCTTTAAGCTTGGGTGAGTGCTTTGCGTTTGGCTGACGTCGATGCTGACGAAGCAGACATTCATGATTCCTTTCCCTTTCCTTCATCCATCCTTGTCGATACTCCGTACATAATATTCTGGTCATATATCGATCCTCTTTTCCCTTCCCTTCCTGCTTGACACGACACTTGAACATCATCCCCTACGTGTGAAGCCATGCATAGCCCTCATCCTCTGCTTTTGGGGTCTTCGCTGACTGTCTGAAACATGTGCTCGTGAAATCAAGATCGAAAGATGAATGCATTGCATAGCTAGCATTGAGACTACACTGGCGCAGGTGGCTGAGGCGGCGTCGGTGGCGGGCCCTGTTGAAACTGCTGTGGTGGTGGGAATGGTGAAGAGTGGTTGACTTTCGTCAGCGGTCATGAACTCGGCTGTTCACTCACGTTGCGGGCTTTGCATTGCGTAGTACATGTGCTGTGGTCCAGGACCAGCTTGACCGGGACCAGGGCCTGGCCCAGGTCGGTTAGGTCCATTAGGCGAGAAGCTTCCCGGTGGACCACCCATGAATTGCGGGCCTTCTGCTCCTGTCAGCCGCATCACACACAAGACTGGTGACTCACGCGGCATACCAGGGTTGTAGTACATTGGCCCGGGCCCATTAGGCCCCTGCATCCCACCAGGGAATTGAGGAGGATAAGGCCCAGCACCCGGCATAGGCATATGCTGCATCATACCAGGCTGACCGCCAAAGCGATACTGCTGATAAGGATAACCGGGGTTGAAGCCCGGTCCTCCAGCGCCGTTAGGTGGCATGGGACCGCCCATCATGCCCTCTTCCTCGAAAGACCCAGGCTGCATCATCATTGGGCCAGCAGGTGGAAACATGGTCATGAAGCGCTTGCCACTGTACGGCCATGATGGCGCAATGGATGCAGCGTCGGCGAGCTTGCTGTGCTTCCAAGGGTTGAAATCGTCTCTGACGTTGATGCCGTTGGTTCTTCGGATCGGCTGATTTTGGAAGAAGGGGTTGACGGGCATGGCTGCTGATGGTGCGGGACTCGTGACGGCAGAAGCAGCTACGCTCGATGGGCCAGCAGCAGCTTGGTTGTCGGACTGCCTGTCAGCTTGTTCTCACGTCAGTTTGTGAACTCACAGCCTTGGGAGTAAACGTCGATGCCGAAGGCTTGAAGACGAATGTTGAAGCCTTGGGATTGAGTTTGGCAGCAGCTACGGCAGCAGCATTCGAAGGCGTCGGCGAACTCACAGGCTGGGGCTGCGGGATATTCTGGTTTGCCGAACCCTCAACTGGAATACTCGGTGGCTTGTTTCCAGAACCAGTACCAGTAGAGCCCTTTCTCATCCCCGAGCCAAAAGCCGGAATCTCCTGAATCTTCATCGGAATCTTCTTGGGCAAATGCGGGCTCGACACCGCCGAGGTTGGCACCTGGGCCGATGTAGGTGCAGCGCGGGCTCTGGCTTCAATCTCCTTCTGCTTTTGTTCGTCTTTGGTCAAGATAGGCAAGATGTCTTTCGGCAAGGGATGGGTGACTTTGAAGCTCTGACCAAATTTGACGAGCTCCGCGAATTGTTTGGAGCGCTCTGTTTTGGCTTGGACTTGTTTCTTGGTTTCGAAGCGCTCGAAACGCTCGCGATCGTGATCGACGAAAGCTTTGAAGACTTGCACAACATTCTTAGGCGGCTCCTTGTTCTGATTGTCAGCGAACACAGCATCTCAAAAGGACTCACAAGATCGTGCTCCTCGACCGAGACCTTGGGCAAGTCGGCCTTCTCAGTACTCTGTGGGACGTTGCTGTTGCTGCGGCCCATGGTCAGACTAGCAGCCAGAACATCCAGTGGTGTCGGCGCGCCGTTGGGAAGGGGCGGTGCAGCTTTGGGTGCCGTGGGCGAAGGAGAAGCGACTTGGACAATACCAGGAGCGATTTGAGACCTGCGCGCACCGGGTGGGACGTATGCGTTTGGCTTTCGGATGACACCGCTGTACCTTTGAGACGTCAGTTTGTCATCAAACAGGCGGAAATGACGCACTTGTCCTCTTCGTCTTTGCCGGAATCATCCGTAACTTGGTTCCTCTCCTCGGCGATGTGAGGGTTACTAGTCGCGCCCTTCGCCGTCAGCCTCTGCTCCCACCTCATTGCAAGGCCGACTCACTGTCATGATCTCCTTGGCCAACCTCTCAGCCTCCTTCTCGCGCTTCTTGAAGTCTGTACCTCCACGATTCAACTTGGTGGTATAAAGCTCCTCGTCAAAGTCCGTCTTGGCGCCTGTCAGACGCTCATTGACAGCGAATTGATCCCAAGCTCCAGTATGAGCCCCATCGCCAAACGTCTCAGTATCCTTGCCTGCGCCGCCGTTCAGCGGACTTGCTGGCACAATCGCAGCTGCAGCAGCTCCACCCCAGGGCTGGAGCTCGCGCTGAACGGGACCGGATGCGTTTGAGATGTCGGCATCCGTTCGAAAGGTTGACCCATTCGTACTGAACGTCAGCTGGAATCTGATAATAAATTAGACTCACCTATCCTGCTGCTTCTGCCCTGATGCTGGTCGACCAGACCCAGCATTGGCGCCAGGCGATGAACCGGGTGGACCTCCCCTCCAAGATGAACGTCTGTGCTGATGTCAATCCGTGATCACCTCCACCATTATCCTCACCTAGGTTGCCCAGCAGCAGGCTGACCACCCCCACCACCCCCTACTCCACCTCCACCTCCTCGCTTATTGTTACGACCAGCAGACGCCATTATTCGGTCGATCCCGCACAGGGATGCAGAGCCCTACCTGGCGCGTTCAAGATCGGTTCTCGCGCGCTAAGACCTGCTAAAACCGTCTGTCTCCGCTGCTTGAGTCTAGCAAGTACTCTCGCTTTCCCTTGCTTTCCCTTCGCCGATAGACACGGGCTGTCTCGTCCTGCCCAATGTATAGTTGAAGCTTAACGCGTGCCGCACGACACGAAGGGGGTTAGTACCTTTCACGCTAATCAAAAAGGGGTAGCTGTTAAGCATGCATGGGCTGCATCCAAAAGGACTATTACGAGTGGCTCGAACTATTTCTCGAAAGCAGATCCCAGAAAGCGCGCTCAACCTCGTCCGATACAAACCAGACCTTGGAATGCAGCGTAATCGTAGAACCAGTTTCGGGGATATAGCTCAGCATCGTACCCTCCCATTTCCCGCTCCCGTCGTCCATTTACGTGAAAGGCTTGATGATTCGGATGTTGCAGCGCCCATTGAAGACGCTGCCGAAGAGCTTCAAAGCAGTTTTATTATCAGACATGGGTCGAGTGGAGATGCAAGTCGCGGCAACCCGCTCTCCTTGGACGCGTAAGAAATCGGTATCAGACAAAGGATTCCGTGGGTTGGAGAATCCCTTGAGCCGAGTTGAAGTCTCCTTACAGCTGCGGCTGTCACCCCGCAGACAAGCCAGCTCCGAAGGCATGGCGACGAAGGAGGCTCCTGAGTGGCGCATAGCTGCAGAGGAACTCAACTTGCGCCGTCAAGCCGGCGCGCTTGAAAGTCGTCACTAGCGCTAAGAGTTCCTTCTTTGCTATGCTGGGAAGCGGCTGAAGTAAGACCTAGCCTCGCGTCACTGGAATGGCCTATAGCCCGCTTAGCAAGCAGCATGTTCGCGTCCCATAAACACCACGTCGCCTCGCGATGCCAGAAATGCCGGCGTTGATTCCACTTTACTTGCTTCCACTGTATTCGGCATCACAAACGTGCACAGCCCCGAAAGGTCAATGACACTCTGTATATTGAGCCTCGACAGTATAGAAGCCTCTGCGACTAGGCTCTTCCCACCACCGTACATTACAATGGCTGAATCCAATTCCACGTCCACTCACACTCACACCAAATCTTGCTGTTCGGCCATGCCTAATCCTGAGGGGATCTACGACGCCGAAACACAGACGTACACCCCGGACGCAGGAGATGTTTACCAATGCAGTGTCACGGGCTGGATCATCCCGGCGACTGAATACGCGGGCCTTAAGCAGTGAACTCGATACACCGTAGCGTTGGCAGTATGTGATACATGTTGAAGCGATGATACATTGAAGACGGCGATTAAGCAAGGATCTCCTTGAGCTTGTCACCGAGGGGACCAGCCGAGGCAGGGTTCTGACCTATTGCATCGTCAGCGTCTCTCCTTCTCCATGCCCGAAAGCACACTCACCAGTCAGGATACCGTTCGAGTAAACGACCTTTGCGCCCCAAGGCTCAGCAGCCTTAACGTACGAAGCACCAAGCTCGTTGAGGCGGTCCTCTAGCGAGAACGGCAAAGACTGCTGCGAGCCGTCCTTGGTAGTCTTGTACGTGTAAGGTGTCTGGTCCTCTTCGGCGTTGGAGAAACCAGTGACGGTGCTGCCTTTGAGAATTGACTCGCCGGTCTTGGAGGACTTGGCGGAGACGAGGCCACTGTGATGTTAGCGATGATTCAGAGGGAGAGGACGATGTAAGACGTACGCTGGGCCGTGGCACACGGCGGAGACGGGCTTGCCGGCGTCATAGACTTCGGCGAGGAGCTTGGCGAGTGTGGCGTCAACAGCGAGGTCGATGACGGGGCCGTGCTATTATGTCAGTACTTGAATACTCAACGCAGCAACTCACACCACCGACGATGAAGATGGCATCAAGGTCAGAAGCCTTGATGTCTACAAGCTTCTGAGTTTGCTTGACAAACTTTTGAGCATCAGAGTCAGACTGGAAGCGCTGGCATTCCTTGTCATCCTTGAACATCTCAACAGAGTTGCCGTCGAGAGGAGCCTCACCACCCGCAGGGCTGGCAGAGATCAAGTTGAAGTGATCCTTGAGGACATAGTACGGGTGAGCGGCTTCGGGAAGATACCATCCGATCTCCTTGCCATCTAGAACTCGTCAGCTTGTTGCTTTTTACGGGTGGATACATACCGAGACACTTGGAAGCGGAAGTGAAGACGAAGAGAATGGTTTTGTTGGAGGAGGTAGACATTTTTGTGATGAATTTATGGGAAAGAAACGAATGAGAACGTTGTCGCTTTTATAGAAGATTCTATGGCTTCGGGATGGAGCAGACCGCTCTCATGCACGGCGTCTGAGTTCACAGACCTCCACTCCAAGCATGACACAAGCGGCTTCGCAAGATGTTCGGCTTTAGAGGGGTGCTGCGGCAACAGCACCCGGCCAGTGCTCGCAGCGCTGAACAGCAAGAGGTCCTCGCGTCCTCAAGTAGAGTATAGACTTGCTGTTCCGCTCATGTGAGATCTTCCAGATTCGTGCCCTGCACTCGCAATCCAGCGGGAATTCAGGACCCGGCTGATCTCGTCAGCGGTCAGGATGTGGTCCGGCAAGGGCCATTCACTGTCCACTCGAGATCCCGGATCTGCAGCGAGCGAAAGTAGGTATAATCCTCTCGACCTGTACGTTATCCTAAAGGTGATATGTCATTATTCTCATCTCGTCTACTCAAATACAGTCTCTGGACCAGGATCTTAGCGAGCTTGACGCCGAAGGGAGCAGCAGAAGCACGGTTCTGACCTATCGCATCATCAGCCTCCTGACCATCTTCACTTGCAACGCATCAATTCACCAGTCAAAATCCCGTTCGACCAAACAACATGAGCCGCCTAAGCCTCCTTCGCAACTTCCTAAGCGGCCCCACGAGCCTTGATCTCTCATCTTCCAGACTGAAAGGCAATGACTGCTGCGAGCCATCTGCAGTCGGTTTGTAAGTGTAGGCGTCTGATCTTCATCGGCGTTGGAGAGCCAGTAGCTTTTGCGTTTTTGAGGATGGATTCGCCGGTTTATGACGATTGGGATAAGAGGAGGGCACTGGGATGTCAGTTTGTGCCAGACGATTAGGCAAGAAGGGACGTACGCTGGACCGTGACATACTGCAGCGACTGGCTTGCCGGCGTCATAGACTGCTGCGAGTAGTTTGGCGTTATCCTCGTCGACAGCGAGATCAACATGGGGCCGTGCTGCACCATCCGCTCTGTACTCATGCGACAATACAAGAACCCACACCACCATCGACGAAAACAGCATCAACTTCCGACGCATCGAACTCAATAAGCTTGCGAGCTTCTTGACCAAAGTCCGAGCTTCGGTGTCATTCATGAAACGGACACAGCCCTCGTCTTCGCCGAAGGACTCGACAGAGTACTGGTCGAGAGAGGCGGCGCCACCGGCTGGACTGGCGGCGATGAGCTTGTATTGGTCTTCAGGGCGTAGTAAGGATGCGCTGCTTCTGAAAGATACCAGCCGATTGACTTGCCGTCTGTATTGTCATCGGCTGATCTAGCAGTGTAGAGGGGACTCGCCGAGAGTAGTGTTAACGGAAGTGAAGACGAAAAGGATGGTCTTTTGAGCAGGCATTCTGATGTGTTGTGTATATGAAGATAGTACTCATGGTGGGGTGATCTGAGAGATATGTGCAAGGTGTTGAGAGTGTAAGGATAGTAGCTGGACAAATCCTGCATGAAATAGGTCTGGCGCAGTATCCTAACTGCCAACACATGCAGTTCAGAAAGCCACACCTCCACCTCGGTACGGCATCGGCAGGAATCATCTCGGCAACCGTGAGTAAGCTTCTCAAGGCTGCGCGATCAGGAACAGATCTATAGGTAAGGTATGCAGGTGGAGGTAGCTGAGCTGTCGAGATTGCTCATCCTGGCTATCGATGATATAAGTAGGCTCTACTGATGCAGGGCTTCAGCTTACATATAACATATAAAGCTCTTCAGCTTATGCATATGAGAGGTGGAGAGCCTGATGAATTCCACATGAAACGATTTTGAACGCGGTCACGTGATGCGCGGCCGGTCGAGCTGTGCCGCGGCAGGACACAGCGGCAGGTGAAGTATACAGTGCATACCTTGAGTGCGTGGCTCAGTCCACCGTCAGCTGAGTAAGGCAGTGAGACTCTGTAAGAGCATTGTCCCAGCGTAGCAAATGAGCTGATATGCAGGTGGACAGCACGCTTCCAGCATCGCCGCCAACGCCAAGCATCATGGCGCCTGACCCTACAAATCCATTCCGAGATCCAGCAGCCGGCGGTCCATCACAGATTGATCCTGAACCCAATTCAGATCCGCCACCTGCATACACTCCTTCCGCTGGTCAAACACAGAGTACAACGCTCCAAGCTGGGCCGCAGCGGATGGACTTTTCGGGGCCACCTCCGGTCCCGGATCGATTTCAGGCGCCACAGTTGACCGGTGGTGGGACGGGGCAGCTGGTGAATGGTGTGGGATATGGATATGGGCCTAGAGTTCAGCATGGGCAGATGTCAGGACCAATGTTGTCACAAGGCTACGGCTCCACCGGTCCGGCGCCAATGCATCCGCAACAAACAGGTCCACAAGCACCTGCCCTTCCCCCACGACAGCCATCTAAAGGTGCTCCTCCAGCACCAGAAGATAAACGACCGGTATCGGTGCCGACTCCAGGTCGACCACTGCTGCACGATGGTATGCTTTTGGTTTATCCGAGAGACTTTTGGTGCAAGAAGTGCAGCAATACTGGCTACAAGCAACATGACCCGTCACATCCTTGCAAGAGCGTGAGCTATTTAGCGAGGAGTGATGCTGATCTTTCAGGATTGGAAAAAGTACGGCAAGCCGTATACGGGCCCGTTGATGATCTCGTATGCGTCGTCAACGTCAAATCATGCCAATCCATCAACGTCGGCTTCTGAAAACTTTCAGCGACCACTACCAGAGATCCATCATCGTCCTCCACCTCTGCAAGGCATGATGTCTCATCCCGGCCTCATCCCGAATGGTTCTCACGGCGGCGGCGGAGGCTATCAGCCTCAAGGT
Source organism: Holtermanniella nyarrowii (assembly GCA_001600035.1). NCBI lineage: Eukaryota > Fungi > Basidiomycota > Tremellomycetes > Holtermanniales > Holtermanniella > Holtermanniella nyarrowii. The sequence continues at coordinate 147,410 of BCIT01000008.1, forward strand.
GCAATGGGATACGGTCCACCGCCAATGCAAACGCAGCACGGCTATGGTCCGCCAGTGATGCAGCATGGCTTTGGACCACCTCCAGGTGCTGTTGTATTGAGAGCTGGGGATCCTCGAATAGGCGGACAGTGAGTTGCCAACCTGAGTAACGCTGATGTGAAGATTGTGCTACAAATGTGGTGGTGATGGGTGGATTGACACTTTTTTGGGGTTTGATACGGAACAGTGCTATCGGTGCAGAGGTGTGGGAAGGATCTTTTGAAGGCAAGCTTATGAATCATGATCTAATGAAGCTACAGCTACAGCTTACGGACCATTGCTGATGCGGAGTCACTCGGCAGCCGACTTGCCGCTGCTCGATGAGAAAGCGGCAGTCTTGATTGCGAGAACTTGCAGCAGTCTATCTGTGTGTTGGTTGTACGCCTCTTGTTCCTCGTCGGTCAGCTGCCTGGGATTCCAATTCAGTGAGTGGAGGGGAATGTTGAAAATCTGGGTTTGCAAGGTGGATGCAGCGAAGAAGTGCTGAGAGAATGTTATTTGGTCTGTGGCTTCACCGGCGGATTTGACTTTTGCCTCGAGCTGGATGAGGAGGTCAGGAATGCTCATTGTGTGCGGGACGAAAGGTTTCAGCGCCAGTCTCGGGGTATGCGTTGAATCTCTGTATCCGCCGGGCCCGTCGGGGCTACAAATGATACTCCTTTTGGTCAGGCCGAGAGCGTTCTGATGCTGCAGCTCTTTTGTCTCCGACGGTTGGCTTGCCTTGAAGGTCTTGGAGCGTCATAAGGGTCGCAAGTCTGAATGAGGCCAGCAGATCTTGCCACCAGGTTGTCGACAGCTTCGCACTTCCGATTTTCCCCCTCGACACTCAGGTCAGGCTCAACGTAGACGGCTTTGCCAGCAAAGGTTCCAGCTCACTCTGAAGTGCTTGACTTTTGCCACCCAGACGCTGGGCGTAGTGGTCGCGAGCGTCTCATGATTCACTGGCCGAATGCAGATCACGGCGGCTGTCGATGGTTACTCGTGTGAGTTGATGAGTGCACGACCGAAGCCTTAAAGTGGCTGAAAGAAGGATCGATGATGCAAATCAGCACATGCATCTTGAAAGAATGTCAAACTTCCAACCACTTTAAGCGTACTTCCGCACCATGCGCCGCGTCGCGGTGGGCCACACAAGCTCGTTCGCAAAGTATGAGTCCAAGTTGTCAGCTCCAATGACTCGAGAATCTTCTACCCCGTTACACTCCACGACTGTCACAATGAGTTGAAACCCGACGAGTGTCACTTGACGGATATGCCTTGCTGTCCAAAGGTTGTCCGACGTGTCTCTGGCGGACACCAACGAGGCTTTACCTAAACCAATAACACTGTCCATTACATATGAATCAGCAATAGACTTGGCAGACATGACACAATAGTGTCTGATAGTGTTGAAGACAACGAAGTTTCCCTCTGACATGGGCAATGTGGACGGAGGGTGAATGCTGTGAGCGTCCCTTTCAGTACTTCTGACTAGACGTATAAAGGAAAGTATCAGCACACAAAACTTGTACGGTCTACTGTCAAACTTCGAAATGATTGCTAGGCGGATCATATTGAGCGCTCCCAGCAAGGCGCACGCTCTCACGAAGAACGGGCGGTGTAGAAAAGACGTGATATTCTTCTTTGAGCCCACTTGGACGAAATCGGGTTCACAGTCCTATACAATGCCTTGACATCAACTGCAGCAACAGTGTATGACGCCGCCTCATGACATTCCGGTCTGTTACAAAACTCGTAGCGAATCATGATTGCGCGTCAGCTTAGAGCCTGATCGTGCGTTGGGCGCAGGCTCACCTCGCTGAAGACAATCAACCCTCTCCATAAGCGCTGTAACCGCTTACACTGACCTTCGATTATATCCTCAGTAAAAGGCACACAAATTTGTTGCTTTTCAAGCTGAGTCATGGCCATATGTTGACAGATATCAGTCGAAGACAAAACGACGCACGCCGCGGCGCTTTGATGTTTTGCCACCCGTGGCCCAATCCAGTCTATGCACGGTGGGTAACGCATTGCTCGTCGAGAAAATCAGTGCGTAAGCTTACTTGTAGTACTCAGAAGAGAAAAATACATTGCACGGTGATGAAAGCATACCAATGATAAACGACAGACTGACTGCTCGCCATTATCACTGATTCAGTACGTCGTCGACTCCCGGTTACTCCAGTCCGAACCAGTGAAAAAGGCGGCCAACACACGAGCCCCATCCATGCTGGAATGTTCTTTTTCGTTGCGATAGAACACGGTCTCAACTATAAGCGTGTCTTTATCTCCTCTGGTTTCATGTTGGACTAGCCATTTGTTGTCGTCGTCGTCTGTGGCAGTGACACACTTGGCGCTGCCTGGACTTGTAGCGTTGGGATCAAACTTCGATGCGAGTACAGGCTGAGACATTGTTGAAGGAAAGGACTTGAAAGAAGAGAGCGCAGTCAGCAGCTTATAAATTGCTAATCTAAATGATAAATGGCCTTCTAATCGACTTCAATGAAATTCCGCACTATAAGTACAAAGGTGAGCTGATCATGAAGGGTAGCCAATGAAGGGAGAAGAACCACGCTGAGTCAGACGCTCGCAAATGACAACGATCTCAAAAGGAAACTTTCAAGCTCGGAAAGTGAACAATGCAACCTCATTACATTCCACTCTGTAAAGTAAAGTACAAATCTCATCTCAACTCATTACTCTCACTCGCTCCTAAAGCCTCGTCGTGCGCGACGCATCCGCAGCGTGAGCTGCAGCCTTCTGCGTTGTCGACGTCTGAGGGTGGTGCTCACCCGTCACAGCAGGGTGCTTGGGGTCGACCAGCGAGAAGATGGGCGAACGCCAGTCCTTGCCCGACTGAGCAGCGTCCTCAACCTTAAACTGCTTCTGGGTGAAGGAAGCCTTTGCGTTGTGGGACATGTCGGGGTTGAGCTGGGAGTCGCGGTCGGTGACAATCTGATGGAGTCAGCGCGAGCGCAGAAAGGAGAGGAAACAGAAGACTCACCTTGAATGTACCCTTGGGCTCGTGCTCAGCCTTAGCCTCCGCAGCCTCCTGCTTCTTCTTCTGCAGAACCTGCTTGAGAGCATCGACGCGGTTGGTGTTGTCAGACTTCTTGGCATCCTCCATCTGTAAAGTCAGCACAAACCAATCGCAAGCCCAAACGACTCACCCTGTTCTTGACCTCAACAAGCTGGGAGTTGAGCTCCCCGAGCGCGTTCTTGATCGCAACACCAACAGCCGTCTGAATCGCCTTCTTGATTACATTGTTAGCAGTCGCCTTGACAAACTTGTAAAGCAAGTCGTGACGACTGTCGCGAATGGAAAACTTGAGCGTGTCGACGGTCACCTTGCTCTCCTTGACCTTGAACACATAGCTCCTCGAGTTCTCGACACTCTCAAGCGTGATATCAGCCGAGATACCCTTGCCGCCAATGACGACATCGGCCAAACCGTGGTCCGAGATCTTTGGCCATCCCTTCTTCCTGCGGAAGCTGAACGCAACATCACGCAGATCAGCCTGGATCTGGGAGAGCCCAATGTGGATGGTGTGGTGATGGGTGTTGAGCTTGCGGTTGATGTTCTCGTAGGGAGAGAAGGAGAAGTGGTTGTGAGCGTCAATGTTGACGATGTTGGGGAAGAGGTTGGGGCCCGAGAGGACGAGGTTCTCGACGACGAGATCGATCTGGTCGTCCGAGTACTCGGAACGAGGAATGGGGACGTAGCCAATCTGCTCAATGAGCGAAGGCAAGATGTAGCGACGAAGGTCCTCCCAAAGGGCAGGCTTGAACGTCAAGCTCCCGTTCTCGTCAAACAGCAAGTCCTTGGTCAAGCGCTTGATGTCATCACCCAAGCGAACGTTGAGTGGGTCATCAGCCATGGCGGTGAACCACTGAGCGACCTGGTCGAAGAAGCGCTCAAAGTGGGGCTTGTACTTGCCCTCAAAGTACTCGCGCCCAGAGTCACGAAGCTCTTGACCCTCCTTGGTAGAAGCGTCTTCAAGAATATACCCAGGTTCGAGGAGGATGGCATGGAGGTACTGGTTGAACTTGGTGAACCAGTGGCGGAGACCCTCGTCGTTCTGAGCGTCGGTGTAGAGGTCGTCGAGGGCGTCGATGATGGGCTGCATCGACTGGCCGTTGGCGAAACGCTCGAAAAGGGTGCGGACCTCGAGAGTGGCTTGCTTGTACGCTGGGTCATCGGCGACGCTCTTGGCAGACTCGGCACCGGTGCCAGTAACGTGCTTGGCGTGACCCTTGTAGTTCTCAAAGGTGTCGAGGAACCAAGACATGGCCTCGTTGTAGTCCGAGTGCTCCTGGCACTCAACCACAACCTTCTTCAAGCGGTAGATGAACTGGTCGCGACGCTCTTCGGGGATGTTGTCGTTGAGGAAGTTTTTGGTGCGCTCAACCTGCTGGTTGGCCCGCTCGCGGTGCTCGTCGGGGATGCGATCCTTGAGACCAAAGACCTTGTCTTTGAGAGACTGCTTGGTCTGCTCCGTCTCCTGACCCTCTGGCGCCTTCTCCTGCGCACGGTTCATGACCTGGTCCTTCTGCTGTGACAAGCTAGCGTTGGGGTCACGGCTGTTGGCAATGTCACTCGCGTGCTCCTTGGCCTGCCCCTTTGCCTCCTGCTTTTTCTGCTCCTTTTGACGCTGAGCGTCGTCCTTGGCCTGCTGAGCCTGATCGTACGCCTGGCCAGCGGAACGCTGGTTGCCTTGGTGATCAGTCACCTGAGCATCACGAGGGTCGTCTTTGGGGTTGAAACGAATCTCGGAGCCTTGAGGACCCTTGAGCTGAACCTCGGGTGTCTCGTTCTTGCCGTACTTTTGGCCATCAGGACCGATCCACTCGCCCGAAGGGGCAGGCTTGTCGACCTGGTCAAGTCTCTCCTGATCAGGACGAGCCTTCTCAGCGGCCTTGGCAGCGCCAGTCGCGAACAAGTCACGACCGATGACACCGACGTCGTTGAAGAGCTTGCGAGCTTCAGAGTTGGTAACGAAGAGGGTGACGAGGGTACGGAGGTGAGCGATAGCCTGCTTGGCCTCGGCATCGGCATCACTCTTGGAGACAGGGATCAAGTTGTCCTTGGACACCTTGCCGCGCGAGACGTCGCCTCCCGAAGTGTGCCAAACGGCATTCTGGAAGAGCTCGTCGGCATTCTTTTCGTGAACAATAGCGGAAAGCGTCTCGAGAATGTCACGCGTGTCGTCGATGAGGACGCGACCTTCGGGAGAGAGCTTTTGAAGCTCGACGGGGGAGTGGGTACCGGCGTAGGACAAAGCTTCTTGGATTTGCTTGTTGTCGGGCATGCGGCCGTCACGGAAGCCCTGAGATTAGGTCAGTGTTGTTTTCGCGTAAGACGAGTAACTCACCTGGACGACACCAAGGAGCTTGAGCTTGCGCTGGACATCCTTGTCCTTGTTCGCAGAGTCAACTGGAGCGGTCACAGCCATCTTGGATGGGTTGACGCTGATATCAGCGGTGGTAGCAGGGAGCGACATCTAGTATAGGTTAGCTTTCTTTGTTTTGCCGCGCTTAGACTGTGACATACGATGATGTGCTCTGTAATGGATTATAGTAGTAGTCTAGTCGTTCACAGTGACAGCAACCCTTAAATCAGAGTTGGAATGAGAGAATGTTGAAGAAGTGGGCGTCCTTTGTATTCAATCACCGACGCGTTGCGGTGGCTGGCTCTGATGACGTGGAGGGGAACGTGCTGCGAGCTATTTCCTACGTCATATGACATCATGCACTATTTAATTGGAGACTCCGCCGATCGATGAAAGGGTTCTTATTTTGACTCCGTTATACATTAGGTTGATACGGGAAATAAAGGTACCAGTACGTAGATCATGCATACCAACTGAGTAAACATGCTTGACCTTGAACGGAATTGTGTAGCATAATGTGATACCTCTTTCAAGTAGCATCACTCTCCTCATCCATTCATAGCAATCAAGCCCTCGCGCTTACTAAACCCTCTGTGTACTCCATCTCTGCTTCAAATTCTGACTCGCATACTGCAGCGGCGGGTCTTGGTGCCCAAGAGTCGGCGGAAAGTACCCGTTACCTTCAGCAGTAGGCATCGACATGATTCCTGTACCAACCGCCGGGCTGTACATATCCTTGTAAGGCGACAGAGGTGACGTCGCGCTGATTGGGCCGAGCGGGCTGGAAGCCTGCACGATCATGGAGCCGCCGTAAAACCGACCCCTCACTGGGTCAGGCGCGTTCTCCAGATCGCCCAATGCAAGACCCAAATGACCAGGCATGACTTCTGCCAGCCTGATCCGACCCGGAATAGCTCTGACGACATCATAGGGATTCGCACCTGCCCAATTGCGCATAGACATGTAAAGTGCACCACCTGGCTTGGCAGCTGCGCCTGCGACGACCATTGATGCCGGGTCGGTAGGAGACCAGTAGACTGACGCGGCGTGGCTGAAGCCAAATGTGACCCAGCCTGCGAGGAGGATGAGGAAAAAGAGGGTCGGTGGGATGATCCAAAGCAGAGCGATGTCGGAGGACGAGGCGAGACGCTTGCGCGGAGTGTTGATGGAGTATGTGACGTTCAGTGTACTGCCGCTTGACGGGAGGCTCGTGTACATTTCAGTCGCGCCCGCAGAGAGCATGCGCCTAGTCGCACGCTCCACCGATGGGATAAGCTGAGAGACTTTGTATCTGGGTCCGAGTAACTCAAGCCGGCCATCTTGTCCTCGAACAATCAGTCTGCTTCTCGAGCAGATTAGGACTCACCCTGCATCTTCTGCCATCCCATCTGCGCCTGATAAGTGATATCCGTCTGCATGTAGGCTGGACAATCAGCTTCGCTAAAGGTAGACTGAATCAGACGAACGGGAAGCTTGGGGAAGCGAGTACTGGCTGCAAGTGTCGTTCTTATCAAGGCTGACGGCCTGGCCTTGAATTGTGATCGGCACGAGGACTTCGCGAGTCGAGATGTCGCAGTACAAGACGTCGCTGCCCAGCGCTTCGGCTTGCTGGCCCGTCGCAATGAGTACAAGGTCCTATCAAATCAGCGTGTGTCGTCGCGGTCGGAGGAACAAACAGTGTGGCCTGTGGCCGTGCGACGATCCGCAAACTAAAGATGTCAGAGGACAAACTGATGTGGCACGACATACGACAAAAGTTGAGCCACCACCGTAATCAGGCCGCGATTCGATGAAACAAACTCCAGCAGAAGCACAAAACTCGACGCGAGTGATTGTCAAGCCATCGAGCGAAGTCGTCGCGGATGATTGTTGGATGTACGAGAGTCCCGTCCCGTCGAGATCTGTCTTGCAGGTGACTGTGATAACAGAACGAGGTACGCAGGTGCTGATAGATGTGGAATACTCGGCATTGTTGATCTTGCCTTGGGTACCGCGCCGGACGAGTTCGGAAGTGAGATTGGAGATCTTGCCGGAGATGCCGATCAGTCCGGACGGGTAGCTAACGCCGCCTCTGGTGTAGTTCACTGGAATCACGTCCATAAAGTCGAGAATGGCTGCATCGAACATAAGGCCGTCTGAAATGAGCTCAGTAAGAAGCTGGTGGATGGTGCTCTTGGATGTGCGTGCTTACAGTTTTCATTGAGGGCGCAGCCATTTCCGTATCTTTGCGGTCAGCTACCTCAACGAGTATGAAGAGATCACCGACCCTTCATCTTCCGTTCCGTATTCACAGTACACATTACGTATCTTGCCAAACGTGCCGAACGCAGAAACAGGAAAGGTGTCTACTACGCTTTGAAAAGTGTCGGTAGGAGTGAGGGAAGATGTCAAGCTCTGCCAATGTCAGCTCCGGCGAAACGAGTCTCTGACGGCCTGTGTTCCAGCCGCGATCGCCAACATGAGCAAGCCCAGCAAGAAGAAGCGATTGAAACTTCACACGAGACCTCCGCCGGCTGACATGTAAGCTCAACCTTGTCCAAGTTCAGCTAAGACGCACCAAACGTAGTGAGATCAGCGATGCGTCGGAGTGTCAATCCGTCGGCCAAGCCCTGTTTCTTCGCATACGTGTGGACGAGCAGCTTGAGCGCCCACATGGAGACAAAGTTGGAGATGAAGGCAGCAATGGAAGCGCAGGCCGGCAAGAGCCAGCGGTACTCGACTATTTTGGTGCCGGTCGTGAACTTGAACTCGGGAAGGTAGATGATGACCTGCTGGACGAGAACGGCGATGGCAGCGATCAGCAGATTGGAAGTCAAAGCGCACATGACGACGCCGTGTAGGAACCACGAGTTGGTAGGATTGTGCCATTTGAACGAGTCTTGCTGATAGGACTTAAGCTTCATTTTAACCTGAAGAGAAAAGGAAAGGACAAGAGATGTCGAACGTTGCCGTCCGCAGCCTGCAGCTGATGAGGGGTTCATCCAATATAAAATGTTGCATCCGCCATCGAGATGATCCATCGGTGAATGGGAGGCGTTTCAATTCGAGCCCGCGGCCGCTGCTGCAGCTGTTCGGTTAAACGCCAAGCCCTTCACGTGATAATTAACCCGCGATAAATCGCGCGCTCGTGTATGACGATTTAAGCTTCTGCGCAGCTAAGTACTTGGTGCGCGTCAGAGGTTATTCGCGACTGGCACAGGAATGACTACAGACCAAGCACAAGCATGGTCAACCAATCTTCCTCTCCCACCACGACCACCGCATTCCTTGCTTTCAATCTTGCAAGGCACACTCGGGTTCACAGCTGAATACAGAGCCTTTATCGAATCTCATGCCGCGCTCGAGAAGTATGTTATTCCGAAATGACACTCTGACGCGCAAAGGGAATATGCGGGAAAGTTAGCAGGACTGGCAAAGAAGTTTGAAACGAAGACCGAAAGCAAAGCGAGGAGCGTCAGTGTTGGAGATGAACCGACGCAAGAGGGCGAAGGATGGGAGCGACAGCAGTATGTCCTTCTTCCCTTGCCTCGCAGGGTTGAGCTCACGGCAGCACCGTCCTTGCATCCCTGACGAGTCATCTTGGTCTGCTACAGCAAATAGCGCAGCAGCACACCAAGCACGCTGAAGCGTTACACGCACAAATCGCAGAGCCCCTATCGCGACACGAGAAGAAGCAAGCGGAATGCAGAGGCAAGATGGAAGGCTGGGCCAAAGACTGTGCCGAAGCTGATGAGGGCGCCAGAAATAGTGTTGAAAAGGTAGCTCGCGCTGACATGTTCGTACTGACGCGCAGGCCAAGAGCAAAGTACATACGAACGACAACAGAGACCGAAGCTGACGAGTGTAGTATTACTCCGACTTGTCATCACTAGCTTCGACGTCGGCCAAAGTCTCCAGTAGCCAAGGAGGGACCCCGAATCACACGCGCGCAGACAAAGCCCACGAGCTGCAGCAGACGACGACTGCTGCATCGCGGAATGCGTATATCATCAGCTTGACAGTCAAGGAGCGTGTCGAACAGGAGATCCAAGCACAAGGCCGAGTTTGGGGTCTACAAGCCCGTTCGTTATCTCTCCTCTCTCCACAGCGCTGACGTGCCACAGAAACACTCCATGCGCATCTACATCACGAACTCTCAACGCAACTGAAACACCACGCAACCATTCAATCATCCCACTACACAATCCTCCATTCCCTCTCAGAGCGATGCGAACGAGCATATGACCCCATCAACCTCTCTTCAGACCAGGATCTCTGGCTGCGATATAACGTCGCAACGTCGTTACCAATGGGTCCGAAGATGATCTTCGAGCCGAAAGAGGGGCATTATGAGTTGGGAGATCTGAAGTTTGTGGATGAGCCGGAAGTTGTTTGGGCTAAGAATCGTTGGGGGAAGGCGAAGAGTAAACTTGCTGAGGCTGAAAAGGTCGTGGCTGTCAAAAGTGGGTGATCGTGTGCGATGAGTGGATGTGCTGATGGGACAAGATGCAGAGGCTGATCGGCTAAGAGAGCTCGTGGATGCTTATCACGTTGAGAGAGGTCTCGGTGACCCAGACGAGGTCCTGGACGTGAGCTGAACCTCCCTCTTCTTTGCTGACATTTGTTAGAACTTGTCCAACACACTGCGCGAAGCTTCAGCACTGCACTGGCGTGCCGAAGGCGCCCGCGTAGAATTGGAACTCATCGAAGGCTTGCTAGGCGAGGATGTCGAACCGCAACATCCACATGACTTCAAAAGCGCTTCTTTCACCATTCCGACACCTTGCGACTACTGTGGGGTGAGTCGCGCGATACACTGCATAAGGTACAGAGGCTGATGGAACAGGGATCCGTGTGGGGACTGGCGCATAAAGGTAAAACTTGTAAGCGGTGCGGAGCGTCCGTGCATTCCAAGTGCGAGATGAATGTACCGGCGGAATGTCAAGGGAAAGCGTCTGGTGGAAGGAGGAGTGCTTTGGGTCTTGGGAGGTCTTCGAGCTCGGCTGGAGTCGGAGGGTTCCGACGAAGTCTGAGCATCTCGGGGCGAAGTACGTTCACAATGACACACGTGAACGTAGGTGCTAATCTTCAGGCTCTATCGAGCAACCTGTCCTTGACGCACCGTCGCCATTGCGAACTACTGCAGCTGCAGCGCCAGCCTCTACTAGCAATCCCTCGACCCCTGCGATCGAAGAAGACGAGTCAGAAGACGAACACGAGGTCTCGGGGACGCTGATGGGCTCCGTCAAGTATGCTTATGAGGCTAGCTCTGAATACGAGCTCACTGTTGACGGTGCGTTGATCCCTGGACCGGTGGCTGACGGCAGTCAATACGATTGTGCAGGTTGTCGAGCTGGATGACGGTTCAGGCTGGATCAAAGTCCGCGTTGGGGATGGGGGTCGTGAAGGTCTGGTGCCTGCCACATACGTGACGCTCTTCGATCAGTCTAAAACTGGAGCTGATGATTCTGCACCCTCAAAGCCAGCCACGAAAAGCACGGGCCAGTACGGTGAGTGCTTCCATCGACGAAGCTGATGACTAGTGAAAGCTCTGTATTCCTACACGGCAGCAGACACAGACGAAGTGTCCATCGAGCAAGGGAAGATGTACGAGCTCACTGCGCTGGGGACTCGTTATGCAGAAGGATGGTGCGAGGTCATTGTCGACGGCAGTTCGGGCGTTGTGCCTAGTGCTTACGTAGAGGTGTCGTAGAAGTTCGATCAAGGCGATCTCTTGAATCTGCTTCCGTTAACCGTCGATGCAACGAGCTTCGAACTTTAGAGCACTGTAAGAAGGATCATCCACAATCATGAACAACAACTACGGGAATCAGCAGCAGGGCTACGGGCAGCAGCCTCAGGGTAACATGGGTGGTCAGCAGCAGGGTTATGGTGGTCAGCAGGGCTACGGTGGTCAGCAGCAGCAAGGCTATGGCCAGCAGCAGCAGGGCTATGGGCAACAGCAGCAGGGCAACCATGGCAACAACCAGCAGCAAGGCTACGGCAACCAGCAGCAGGGTCACCAACAGCAGGGTTACGGCAACCAACAGCAGGGTTATGGCAATCAGCAGCAGGGCACAGGCCAGCAGGATGCTCTTGACAAGGTGAGCTTCATCGGGCTCTTTGACTCGTGCTGAGGAAACAGGGCGTCGACTTGATCCTCAAGAAATTGAACAAGGGTCAGACAACTCAGACGACCGAGAAGATTAGCGATGGGATTCGTTCAGTATTCAAGAAGGGTAAGTCTTGTTCAACGGCTAGCACTGCTGATCCCCAGTCACTGGCAGAGACGTCCCTGTCAAGGACAAGTCATAGTGCCATGTCATTGGTCTCTATACTCGCTCTATGTCCACACTGCTATGCCTGCCGCAAACACTAGCAGCCAGCTGCAATGACTCAAGACCGTGCGGCGATCGGCTGCGTTGGTGTTGGTGTTCTGCTGCACAGTCAGAGACTTGGGGATCGTCTGATCTTGGACAGTGGCCCAGTCTTGGCCATCGACTCCACTGCAGTCATTCTGGAGATGATCGCCGAACGCGCCAGTCAGCGATTGTCCTCGGATCTTTGGTGTGGTGTAAACCCTGCTTGTTAGCGTTACGCAGGATTCTTGGAGCTTACGCGGCTTTGTACATCTGAAGGTCAGCTCAGAAGGGTGTCTTACTCACCTCGTACATACAACCCGAGCATTGTGACGACAAGAAGACGCTTTGCGCGTACTGATCCAGATTGGAACCCGCAGCGAGATTACTGAAGAACTGATTATTGTTCGCAGCTTCCGACATGTTCAGTACCGACGGCAGACAATTGTCGGCGGTACCGTTACTGAGGTTAGTCAAGCAAGGCATGGCACTCACAAATGGACTTGACAAGCTAGCGTGCGATAGCTCGACGAGTAATTGTCAATGATGGCGTTGACAGCAGAGATCAGCGGTGTTTTGGACGTCTTGTCGTCTGAACAAGTCTCAAAGAGTGCAGACTTGGCAGCTGATAGATCGGCGTCGGCACAGGTGGTTGCTTTGCAAGTGGATGTCAGGTACGTGTCAAGCTGGTCGGAGAAGGAAGTGTTGCCTGAGGGATTGACGAGCAGGGTCGCCAGTGACGACAAGCCAAGGCAGGTACCGAGGGGTCCCTCGGTCATATTGACGAGCGTGATCCAGCTGAAGTCAGCGCTATTACTACTTTGACCCACCAATCAGCCGAGGCGACTTGACCCGCCTTGAGGGTCTTGAGAAAGTCGACAGTACTGCTAACGGCAGCCTTGGAGTTGGAGTCACTCGAATCCTCATCACTCGAGCCACTTGATTCACTCGCGGCAAGCGCGAGGGCCAAGAACGGAGCGAAAGCCAAGAGCTGTCGGAGGAGACGCATGATACTGTCAGTAGGCTGAAAAGAGACTGACTGGCTGGTGATCAGCTCTACCCATCCCTCCACCCAACCTCGTCACCCTCCTACGAGACAAAAGAAGGTATGAGACGCTCTGAAAGGAGGGTTTCGCGGAGGATTCTCGTTGGTGAAAGGATTACAAGCAATTGTGGCTTTGTTCTTCGTGTTTTGTTGACAAAGACACTTTGGCTTGACTCTCTCGAGACACTCAGTCCTATTACACTGCTTGCTGTTCGACTCTGTCAAGTCTGCCAAGACTACGCAATCAACCACCACTCAGCGCTGAGTAATACCCCCGAATGACTAAACCCAAATGCAAACCTTAACGTCCTTTCAACGACACACTTTTGTCGCGTTTACAGGCTCAAAGGGTGGTCCTGCTAACCAAGTACCCGAGAGTTTATAAGCCTGGGCAATGGGCATCATCCATGCGTCTGCAGTAACAAGAGACGTCTTGCATCATCGGACCGAACTCTTTTGTCGACGCATTTCAGAGGTTGATCCTCATCGCATAAGATCCAAATACCACCTCTCAATCCCGCACTACAAGCACGATGCCCACTGAACTGATCCCTGCGCCCTTCGCGCAACGGCTGCCTTACTTGCCTATGCCAGCCATGGGAGGCATGTCAAGACCCATGAACGTCCCTGGTGCAATCCAGCCCAATGGCGTTGCCAATCCTTGGGCAATGCACAATGCACTGGAGACGTATCAGCCAAGGCTGTCCATGCAAATGGGCGGCGGAGGGTCAATGATTGGCGGTGGGTCAGTGATTGGATCTGTCTACTCGGATGGAGGCATTCGAGGAGACGACGGATGGGCTGGCTCCGCGGGCAGAAGCTCCATCGGCTATGCTCCCGACCCAGGATCAGCCGTCGGACCGCAATACGGCCCAATGAATTACCAATTCCAGCACGCGCCATCATCATTCGGTAACCATTACCCAAAGTCAGCTGCGGGCTTCGCGATGCGCTCAAGAGCCGGATCGATGGAGTCGGTATACTCGGATTCACCCATGTTCAGTACCCCCGTATACGCGATGCCGAGCCCACGACCACGTCGCGTGAGCGTTCACGCCCAGGATGATTGCCGAGATCACTGCGGGCACTACAAGCCTGCACCTGCCAACTATGCACAGGAGATCCCAAGACGGCGCAGTTCGGGATCTAGGCGGGCGCCGGTTGCGAGAGATGGTGTCTCGCCATTCAGTAGCTCACCGCTGAAGAACGAGGCTGAATACATGCCTGCGCCTCCGAGACGGCGTAGCGGTACCGGAGGCAGGTGTAATGTGTGCGAGAGGGGATGTGGCTGTTGACACCGACAGGGTGTGTTTGTGTAGATCTGGGCTGAGATCTGTGGTAGCAGGAATGTAGTGAAAGCTCGGGATCATGTCCATGAGAACACCAGAAGCATTCATGAACACGTCGTGAAGGAATACGAGTTTTCACAGCTTTATTCGTCGAGTTGCATCTCAATTGATTTGCGCCTGCCATCACTCTTCCCAAGCCGAAGGTGACGAGTAAGGCAAGAACTGCACGATCCCATATCAGCTCAGATCTCCTTCACACAAGCACCGACCTTGCCGTCGAGTGTGATCACGACCCTGTCACCCTTCGGGTCTGGCTTACGAACGAGCGACGTTCTGAAATCAATCGCCGACATGATGCCATCTCCAAACTGCTCCGTCAGCTGGCAATCTGCCACTTCAGGAAGACTGACTTTTTCGGCTATCAGAGCCTTGTAGCTGTGGCCGTAGACTACGAGTACTTCATAAAGCCTATAAAGTACCGGATCCTTGATCGCTCAGCCCCATCGCACTCACAAACCACCCAGTACTCACCTTAGGTGGGCATTCCCAAGCAGCGCCGCGTTCAAGCATCCCCTTGACACCCGTGTTCTTTCCAATCAAAGCACTCATCTCAACAGCACTTGTGATCCTCAACACATCAAGGAGCTTCCGCGCCGTTTCTTCATCCGGCACAGCCTGGCCATAGAACACAGCAGCCGTCCAGACTTCAGGCTTTGAGATCTTCTTTGCAATCTCTGCGAATGTCAGGCCGAGCTGACCTTTGCAGGCTAAAAGCTGAGTGAGGTGTTCAGGAAGGCTTTGAAGTGATGTGGACATTGTGTTTGATGACGGTGGTCATAGCAACCGGAAAGTGGCCAGCTGATGCATGGGTGGTGAGATTTCAGTGGAGGTATGTTTACGTTACAAGCTCTAGAGTGGCGGCTGGTTTACATCTCGCAGACTGCAGGAGATGCACCGTCCATGTATCGACGCTGGCTCGACACTGGCTCGACACTGGCTCGACACTGCATATGTCACCAGCTGGTATTGCATCCCGATCACCTCGTATTCATTCCATCGTCGGTAGGGCTCCATAATTTCGCGATGGCTCAACACATCGCATCGCATCCTCTTACTGCTACTGAAGCGAAGCTTACTCGCCAGTCCAGGACGTGCCTCAGCAACGTGCATGCCTGATACACTCCTTCGACGGTCCTCTTGAAGCAGCTTAAGCGCTTCAGCGTCGCGACTGCCGACTTGACCGGACCCGACGGATCCGCCACTCTCAACTCGACATGGGGGGGTTAACCCTCTTCCTCGGTCATTCCTTCCTCTTTTCCAAACGCCGAGTCGAAACTTGCCCCCTCGGCACCTGGCGCCGGCGTTGGATCGAATCGAGGCAGCAAAAGGCAAGGGTTATCCTCAAGACAACTACAAAATGGTCAACCTTCGTCAGCAGAAGAGGCTCGCCGCCAGTGTCGCAGGTGTCGGCAAGAGGAAGAGTGAGTTGCGATGATGAGCTGGGCGGCGGAAATGTGGAGCTTTTAGACAAGGGCCAGGAGGGGAAGCAAGCAGCGACGTCGGACGATCAGAGATCTGTCTCTAGATTACAACGCAGCACTGCTATCACCCTAGCAACGGCCTGCCTGAGAGTTGTCGTCCACCTTTAGCCCAGCAGTGCGAGCTTACTAACTCCCCAGTCTGGCTCGACCCCCAAGAGACGACCGAGATCAAGAACGCCAACTCGCGTACTGGTGTCCGCAAGCTCCTCAAGGACGGTCACATCATCGTCAAGCCCGCTGTTATTCACTCGCGGGCCCGAACCAGGGACCTCTTGGCTGCCAAGAGGAAGGGTCGCCACACTGGTACCGGTGAGTACAGATGATGGTGTTCAAGATAAAAGCTGATGGTGATAGGTAAGAGGAAGGGTACGGCCGAGGCCCGTATGCCCTCCAAGGTCCAATGGCTCCGTCGCATGCGTGTTCTCCGCAGACTTTTGAGAAAGTACCGTGAGGCTGGCAAGATCGACAAGCACCTGTACGTCCCTCTTCTCCAATCCACCCTCTGCCTTAACTAATCTCTCAGCTACCACTCCCTCTACCTCAAGTCCAAGGGTAACACCTTCAAGAACAAGCGTGTTCTGATGGAGCACATCCACAAGGCCAAGGCCGAGAAGATGCGTACCAAGAACCTTGCTGAGCAGATGGAGGCTCGTCGCGTCAAGAACAAGGCTGCCCGCGAGAGGCGTGCGGCCCGTGTTGCCGAGAAGCGCTCGGGTATCGTGGCTGTTGAGCACGAGGAGGTCAAGGAGTAGACTTGGTCACGGTGTATGTTTAGGACCATGCGAGCTTTCACCCCAGATCTTGTCATTCTCACTGGCTTCTTGTGTTAGTATGAGCGTGAGGTGTAATTTCCCAAACGGCTCGTGTCTGTGTGACAGCGTTTGAGACAAGGCGACGGTCGCCGCTTCCGCGCCCTTCTGCCATGCATAGGTAAGTACGGTACGCCATATCCGGCTACCCTTGGACTACCACATCCTATTGATTACATTTCTCGTTTCCCGATGAGATTTAATCAGATCGACGAGGCTGAAATTTCCTGCCTGCTTTCTCGAGTATGCCCTTGATGACTGCTTGAACACAATCAGTCCAAGCGACATCTTTATAAGCAGTCATCACTCCACGAAGGCGAGCCCCTTTTGCTTGGATGGCCGGCTCGAGAGTATGCACTGTCTGCCACATAAAATAGCTCATTGGGGAACAACGAACCAAAACATTACCAAGAAAAGCAAAAAGAAAGGCCTTTGGGGCGAATCGAACGCCCATCCCGCCCATTTACACCAATATCAGGCGGACTGCGAAACCCGAAGGACGGATACTAACCATTATACTACAAAGGCACGACACCCCGGCTGGGATGCAAGCAAATAAGATCAAAACCCGCTGGAAAACCAAATTCTGGACCGTTGCTGCTCTTCTCATCATCAATCATTAATTTTCTGGGCTGGACATTGTTAAGACATTTCTGGCGCGGATCTCGTATTATGCGCGCTTGCAAGTCGATTTGTTTCGACACTCGAACATGTGCGCCTCTACTTTTCAGGCGCTCTTGAAGTTGTGAGCAATGTGGGCGCACTCGGAGCCACTGTACACCTCCTTTGTCCTTTGATCACGCCTCAGCTGTTAATTGTCCAGGTTTGTTTGTCGTCAATTCGATTCGTGTCTTGTGCCACCTAGTCTCAAATCGTTGCCGTTGCCAAAACCGCGCTAGTGACGTGACGCGTCAAAACATTCTTGCCACCAGCTGCAGTGTCCAAGCAATCTCACACAGCTGAGGCTTAGGCTCTCACAATGCAGTCTCCAGCATCAGGAAGGAGAATGAGTGGGCATCCTCATTCGCGAAGGAGCTCTATTGACGCTGACGCAAGGTTCGTTTATGGCGTTTCATCCGAAACACCCCTTAACGCGCTGATCGCCAGTGCGCCTCTTTCCCCTTCGTACCCCTCCTTCGCAGGCTCGCAGCTCTCCAATAACTCTCTTGGTCAACCATCATCATCCTCTCGATATCCAATCCTCTCAGCACGCGCTCCTCTGGCAAACGTCAGTGAGGCTAGACGATACTCGCAGAGCGAACGTCGAAAGATGTCAGCTACATCTTCAGAGACCGATGGCGGGGTCACAGATTTCACCACTACCCCCTCTGTGCGACAATCCGAGTCTGCTCCCAATAGCCCTCGACTATCGCTACAGGAAGGCAGCCTAGGTAGAGTTCGAGGACGTCAAAGACCATCTGCAATGGGCATAGCGACGCCAAGGACAGCTTCAGGTACAGGCTACGGTTCGACCAACGAGCCACACCTCCTCACCAGCAATGTACACCCCTCGGACGATCCAAACAGCCATATCAAGGACAGGCTACGCTCTCCAATGCGAGTACGAGCGCGCTCATCCTATGAGTCAGGTACGCCTCCCAAAGGCATCCTGAGGCGCTTGCGTCATACCGCAAGCATTGTCGGCCTAGGTGGAACTGCCGACACCTACGATGGTGTCGACATTGACGAGGACGAGGCCGTCGAGGAGGCAGAGCGAGCAAACGGGGAGCGTGTATGGTACTCTTCCTACGTGACGATTGACTGGATCCACGATGCGGTGAGTGTCTAGCTACGAATAGGGATTTGAGCTCACGCGACCAGATCAAAGACTCGATACGTGTTCGCAGACTACGACACAACGGGTCCCGATCCCTTCGCGGCTGGCTCGTCAACTGCAATGACCGGGTTCAAGGATGGCTGATCGTCACAATAGTCGGTATGTCTGTCATCCCCGGTTTCACTGACACGCAGGCTTTCTCTCCGCCTGCATAGCAATGTTGATCATCCGAACCGAAATGGCATTGTTCGATCTGAAAGAAGGTTATTGCAGTAACTCCTGGGGCACAGCGAAACGTTTCTGCTGTGGCGCACCGTCGAGAAGAGAGAATGGTGGAGGTGCAGATGGTGAATGCGCAGATTGGATCGAATGGGGATCATTCCAGCGCTCGGATAGTGCCGGTAAAACGTATGCTTTCTCGGCGTACTTGCTTATTGCTGTGAGTTTCTCTGGTCACGCGACTCCCTCACTGACTTACTAGGTACTTTTGGCCACTATCAGCTCGACCATGACAATCTATCTATCCTCTTCAGCTCTCCACACGACGTCGAAAGATTCTGCCTTGGTCCGAGCGCAGACGAAAGTTGAGCCGAAAGGTCGGAAGACGCCATCGCCTCTGGGTGCGGAGACAGACCGTCTGCTTCGCATATCAGACGCTAGTGCGGAGCCAGAACATGCCTCTATGGTGACTGAGTCTCCGAGAAAGATCATGTACTTTGCAGCTGGCAGTGGAATTCCTGAAATCAAGGTATGTCCAATTTGTTGACCGCAATGACTAACGATGACAGACGATACTCTCTGGCTTTGTGATCCACGGTGTGAGTTCCTTCCTCCTGCCATACGTGCGGAATCGCTGAAATGGCAGTATCTCGGAGGCTGGACACTTTTGACTAAGTCGACTGGTCTGGCGTTATCAGTGGCATCTGGTCTCTCTCTTGGTCAGTCCTGGCCTTCAAAATGCTGTGCATCGCTGATCATCAGGCAAGGAGGGCCCCTTGGTGCACATTGCAGCGTGTGTCGGTAATATTGTGTCTAGAGGCTTCTCCAAATATGAGACGAATGAAGGTAAGTCGTCTTCTGCGTACTCTTTCGAACAACTTACCGACGTTGCAGCCAAGAGACGCGAAATCTTGTCAGCTGCTAGTGCAGCTGGGGTGTCAGTCGCATTCGGCGCACCCATCGGTGGGGTGCTCTTTGCTCTTGAGGAGGTGTCTTACTTCTTCCCTCCCAAGGTCATGTGGCGTAGCTTCTGGTGTGCCGCAGTAGCCGCCATGACGCTCAAATTCCTCAATCCATTCGGCAATGGCAGCATTGTGCTGTTCGCTGTCACGTACACAAAGGAGTATCACTACTGGGAGTTCCCTATCTTCTTGCTTCTTGGCATCTTTGGGGTGAGGGATCTGTAGCTGGCTGGATGCTGATTTCAGGGCGTGTATGGGGCTGCGTTTTCCCGCTTGAACATCCTGTGGTCTCGTCGAGTTCGCAATGCCACATGGATCAAACGTCACCCTATCCTCGAAGTGTTGATGGTACGTGTTTCGATTTGGATATGCTGACCGAAGGTCACTGTCGTAACCACGCTTATATCGTACTCACATCCATTCATGCGCATGGGTGGGACTGAGCTTGTTGCAAACGTGCGTCTTTACGATTCTGCCGGGGCAAGCTGATGGGTAGCTCTTCGTTGAATGTGGCAAACACTCGGACAGCCCATTGTGTGTCGAGCGGCCAGCTGAGATCGCGCGTGTGGTCACTGCCATCGCCTATACTTTGCTTGCCAAAGGCGCGTTGACTATCGTTACGTTCGGCGTCAAGTTGCCTGGTGGGTGTCCCTCTCTTTCGAGCTGACCATTAGCCGGGATCTTCATACCTTCACTGGCTGTTGGCGCCTGCTTTGGCCGCATCGTTGGACTCTGTATGGAGTTTATCGAGTCTCGACACCCGGAGCTACCGATCTTTGATGTCTGCAAGAACACCGACTGTGTCTTGCCGGGTTTGTACTCTATGGTAAGCACCCGCTACAAGCCCACGTTTGGCTGATTGTACCAGGTCGGCGCCGCTGCCTCACTCGCAGGAGTCACTCGCACTACCGTCTCCCTGGCAGTCATCATGTTCGAATTGACGGGCACGTTGTCATACGTCGTACCGGTCATGTTTGCAGTGCTCGTCGCGAAGACTGTCGCCGACTCATTGGAGAAGAAGGGAATCTATGACCTTGTCATCGAGTAGGTGACATCTTGATCTTGGTGAATGCTTAGTGTCAGTCTCAACCAGCTGCCTTACTTGGACGCCAAGTCGGAATACTTGTGGGGAGGGCATTCCGTCTCAGAAGTCGTATGTCTTCCGCACTGATGATCCGCTAACAGTCAGGCGGATAGCAAAGCTATGACTCTCCGGGGTGATAAACCGCACACTGTTGCGAGTCTCACATCCAAAATGGCAAAGCTCATCGAGCTCGGTCTTGGAGACACTGGTTTCCCTGTCCTGGCCCGCGAAGAGAACCTACCAGGAGTCCTCCATCCACCTTCGGCCTCCTCGATGGCGTCTCCGAGACCTAGCTTGAGAGTTGTTGGGTTTCTGGGTATCAACGAGCTGTCTCACGCTCTGTGTAAGTCGCTCGACCGTCCCTTGACTGATTCGTAGCCATCCTCTCAGATGAGCCCGACGCGCCTCTTAATCTCTTGCCGGACGACTCGAGATCACGCAGCAGCGTCGCATCTGTACTCAGCTACGCCGAGAGCTCTCCTGGCACGAGAAATCCTTACGACCTGACCCGCTATCTTGACCAAGTGAGTAGCCCTCGTGTCCGGTGCAGGCTAACATTGCAGGCGCCAATCACTGTGCAGCCCCATTCGTCACTAGAGCTCGTCCAGCAGCTCTTTGTGAAGCTTGGCGCTCGACAGATATTTGTCGTTGATGCCAGAGGACAGTGGAGAGGAGTCATCTACAAGAAAGACTGGCTGCGTTTCTTGAACGCGATTGAGGAACACGGCGACTGAACAGGGCGCAAGCGCGAGAGGAAGGGATGATTGACGACATACACGGGCTTTTCGATATGAATCACGACAGACAGATCAACAAATGCATGCATGCCATTGCCATTATACAACCTTTCTCACTTGCTCTAGATCTTGCGGCTTCTTCTCACCGGCACGTTGGACGCCATCCCCTCACCTAAGATCGTGACGGCTGGCCTCTCCTCCTTGCCACTCCTCTTGGCGACGCTCTTCTTCAGCATGGTCTTGCCCAACGCAATGACAGGCGGGACATTCTGCTGGTCTTCAAAAGGTATCGCCTCGATTGGCGCACTGCTGGGTGGCGTCCCTTCAGACTCTGCCGACACGCTCGAAGCCGACATGGACAAGCTCGGCACGCTTTCCATCGGCAGCTCGCCCTCAGCCTTGCGTCGCCTGAAGCTCTCCACAAGCATCTCTCTCGGCTTGGTGCGTTCCCAGCCAGCTGGCACGTTGAAAGCGCGCTTACGAGGCGTCGCACCAGTCGTAACGTCTTCGAGGATTCCTGCAGCAAGGAAAGCGGAAGTAGCGCTGTCGAGAGCTGCAACGCGCGTGATACAGACGGCATGCTGTTCGTCGAGCTTGGTACTCGAGGTAGCGTGCTAGCTAATCAGCTTTGTTTAAGCAACGTCATGCCACTTACAGAAGCAAGCACGGTAGACGACATATTCTGGATAGCAGTCTCGGTCGACTTGAAGCGCTCCTGAGAAGCGACTTGTGACGTCTGCATGACAGAAGACGCGGTCGAGAGCGACTGCTTCTGAGCGTCGAAAGCCGCTACAGCGCGGTGATATGCAGCAGTCGAAGACTCGGCAAGCTGTTGATGGGTCTCTTGCGCTTTCACTTGGAACGTCGCAGCCGAAGATGCAGTCTTCTGCGCAAAGCCTTCGATATGACGAGAAACAGCGATGCTCGCGTCGGTCGTAGCCTAAAAGTCAGCTCCATCCATCTCTGCATGCTCACCTGTGCGCCAGCCACACGATGTTTCGAAGCAGATTCCGCTCCAAGCTCTAATTCGCGCCTAATCTCCACCGTCCGCTCCTCACAAAGCTCCGTCTCACCCGCATAAGACCTCGCAAAGTCACTCAAGCCAGCCTCAGCCTCGACATTCGCGACCTGAATCTCATTCAGGCTGTCCCGCAAGCTCCGATCTTGAGCGTCGGTGAATGCAACAAGCATGTTTTGAACATTGGCGACGAGTTCTGTGCGCATGCGAACCGTCTTGGAACGCTCATCGTTGAGGAGACGGAGTAGGAGTTCGTTTTGCGTTTGTAGTCGAGTGATCTCGGCTTGAGAAGTCTGTTGGACCATCTGGTTCAAATGTGCGTTCGTTTTGGCTTGCGCTTCGACGTGTGTCTGCGCAGTGGAGATGACGGCGTCCACGAGGTCGGTCGTCGAGTTGAACACCTCGGTGATCTGCCATCAGTCCTTCATTCTCATGCCATCCCGTCGCAGCACACTCACCATCCTCGACTGCTCGCGCAACTCCCCACCAGCCTCTTTCGCAAACGCATTCGACCGACTCTCAACAGCCTCAGCCCAAGCAACACAGTCATCTCTCAGACCCTCAGCAAGCCTCGTGATAGCTCCATTAGAAGACTCCGAGTCGGCACTGGCTGTATCCAGCGAGATCTGAAGCTTTTTGACATTCTCTTCAAAGACTGAAAAGGTGTCGATCAGCGAGGCGATGCCGTCTCGTCTTAGCTGCATTGTCAGTCACTGTGCGTGACAAGCACAAGACGTACCTGCTTGCCCTCATCTGCAAACGTCTGAACTTCAGACCGCAAGACTTGACCGAAATCAGCCTGCATAGCTCGAATACTCTGCAAGCCCCTCTTCAAATCCCCCGAAAGCGTCTGCAAACTGCCAGCAAACTCGGCCGCATTTGTCGAATTACTTCCCAGAACCGCCGCTTTGCGAGCTGAGTACGTCAGTAATCTTCCACCCCTGATATCAAAACACACCAAGCTTTGCAAACAGCCCACCAACGTCTTTCACGCTCTCCGTCGCGACGTTCCGCAGACCTCCAGCAACACCATCAAGCCTCTCTTCCCCCTCTCTAAAAGCCTCACTCACTGCCCGTTCCTCCTCCAACCTCTCTTTCAACCCCTCCAATTCCTCCCTCACAACCCTCACCATCCCTCCAAGCACCTCCGCCTCCCTCCTAGCATCCACCAAATCCGCTTCCCTCGCAAGCAGCGTTGTCATATTCGTCTCAAACTCCGCTTTGATCGTCCCCAACTGCAAATCCACAGCGTCCGCACGCTGCCTCGCATCTTCAAGCTGACTTCTCCGATTCTCATGTTCAGCGTGCATGGATTCCCATGATTCAGCAGCGACAAAGACGCCTGATTTATCCCGCGAGGCGAGAAGGTCCGCTTTGAGGCGCTCGATCTCGCCGAGATAGTCTTTGAGAACACCGGATTTGGTGAGATGTTGATTGATTTGAGGTTTGTTGCGAATTGTTTTTGCGCGACTGGCATAGTCGAGCGTTGACAGGGTTTCTTCGAGATTCGAACGCGTTGGAGAAACGGTTGCGACGATACACGTCTTTGTCCGTCCACCGAGGGAATCTTGCAGGATTCGCGTCAACTTGGAATCCCTACCCGTCATCAGCATTCCCCTCTTTCTTCAATCAGACATACCGATAGGGGATATGACTCGCTTTCTCGACCAAAGCCGAGATGACCCGTCCAAGCATCAACAAACTCTTATTGATCGAATTGGCCTCTTTCGCCCTCTGATTCTCCGCTCCAGATTTACTGATCGCCTCTGAACCAGCCAGATCCACGAGGTTGAGTTTGCCAATCCTCAACAGTTCTTCACTTCCTTGACGCAGAGCTTGTTCCCTCACATGCACCGTCAGCGAAAAGATCGAATGCGAGCGCCTGGGTGTTAGCGTAAGCATGATCAAACTGAAAACAAAAGCACTCACGAAGATTCAGAATTCATCTTGGTCTCTGCAGTTTGTCTCCTCGTACTCCCCTTGATCAGAAGCGCCAAAGCCTCTTTTGTACTTTTGACTCCAATTTCCTCCAACCCTTGAACGACAACACCCCCACCCTTCTTTGCGCTATCATCTCTCAACAACAGGGGCGTAGCAGCGCGCGAAGAGTTGTAATCCGCCGCCAGTAGATCACGGAGTTCTTCATTGTAGATCTCCATGTATGAGCATTTGACTGTATAGTCTGCTGATGGGGATGCGTCGAGAAGGGTAAAGAGACGGTGGAGGACACGAGGGATGATACCTGCGTCTGAAGTGGGTGTTGATAGGGGCGTTAACGAGACGTCACCTTGCATTGTATATCTTCCATCAGCAAGACTTTTCTGCAAAGAGACTTACGTTTTGCCAGTCCCAGTCTGACCATATGCGAAGATCGTACAATTATAACCCGCGAGAACTTCATCCAGCATGCTCTCCACGACTTCCTTGTACACCATGTTCTGGTCCGCTTCAGGCCCAAAGACTCTATCAAAGCCATATGTTCTCGAGACATGCGAGTGCGCCGAATAGCTTAGGCCTGGTGCGATGGCTGGTGGGGCTGTCTCGATAGTAATGGCTTTTGAAAGTGGACCGCTCGTTTGAGTGATGATGGGTGATGCCTGTTGGATCTCCAATGCACTCCGTCCACTTCATCCATCAGTAACATCTTCTTATCACGTTTACCATTCCACTCACCGACACCTCACAACAACTTGGATATTGATCTCGCCATTCCCATTTCCAGCTTTCTTGGCTCCTCCAAGCTGCGAATCCGTTGGACTGGGTGCCCGACTTGGTGGTCTAATGACAGGAGGCAGCATTGCTGAGCTCGAGCGAGAGATAGTTGTCGAGGGTACTCGTGACGCTGTTGGTCTTCTTGACATTGCTGCTGGTCTGTCCATTTCTTTGTGGTTTGTTGACGATGGTTACGCGAATGATTTGTTTGTTGTTGTCGTTGCAGTACTGACGGGAACGCAAATAAGGAAATTACTCGGTTCTAGTCTGGTCGTACCTTTGTTCTGTAATTCGAAAGGTACAACCTCAAAGGATCGTTTATGCGCTCCCTTCAGTGCATAATTTTGTCATGATTCGGACCGAGACTGACCCAAGCTTACAAGACACGTCCTCGTACGTGGATTCCTTCCATCACCCATTTATTTTCGCCATGACAAGCTCACAACACTCATCGAGCCGAAGCTTACTCAAGCTGATCACACCGTTCTCAAGCAGAACGTCGTCCAGTGAAAGCGGCGGTGATAAGGTGGGGCTCAACCGACATCAAACTGTCTCCTCGTTTGACAATATTTTGGCATCGACCTCCTATGATCGACTGATGCGCATGGGCTATGGCTATGATTCCGACGTCTATCCTCTTGTTCGTGATCACTCGTGCACAGATTCTCCGCCACCTCCATATACCTTTTAGGATGTATCCCGTTCCCAATGTTATGTCTGAATGAGCGCTTTGATCCTCGTTGTCATGCCAGTAATCAGCAAAGAAACAAATCAGATCCGTACGCGACCTATCCGCTTCACCGGTGCGGCTTGCTTGAACACGACTAGCCCGGAGCAGTCCAGTCCACCTTCAGCGTCAACTGACACTGGCAAAGCTCTAGAATGTCGGGGAGAAAGCGGCAGGCTTTTACACACATGCGTCTGATTCAAACTTTTCCTTCGAAGATTTTGCGGCAGCTCGTCTCTTCTATAGTACGTGCATTTAACCTCCATTATATACATCATCTCTCGAGTTGCCAGGTAGCAAAGGGCGATTTTTAAACACAGGAAAAGATTCCACGTCCGGCTTAGAAATCCACTCCTCGACTGCAAATTGAAGCCTGAAACAAGTGTGCGCAGTGCATTCATCTCTCCACTAAACAACCCTCTCTCCTCCCAATCTCCCATCAAGCTCCCCTCGGTCCCCGCAAACAGCTCAACTAAGAGCTCGGGTACTTGGGTATAAGCGTGCGACTGCTCCTTTTACGCCTAACAGAAGAATAGAAAAGAAAGAAAAGACTGAAAAGTGTCGAAACGAGGAAAGGAGGGAGGCACTTAGAAGATGCGCTGAGGCTTGCCCATGGTCGACTTCAAGTGAAGCGACTTGACGTTCTGCCAGTTCTTCTTGAGCAGCGAGACCAAGAAGTTGATGGCCAACATGGTATTTGCCAAGATCTGGTCATCGGTCATGTCGACGTGGCCGACGGCGACACCGAGGCAGAGGACCTTCTTGAGCTGGAACTTGATGGTCGAGCGGACCTCGATGACACGCTTGTCGATCGAGTCAGAGTGCGAGATGGGGGTGGGGAACTTGCCGGCCTTGGAAAGACCGGGACCGAGCAGACGAGGAATCTGCTTAATCAAAGCCTCGGAAGCGAGGAAAGCGTCGTACTTTTTAGCGAGCTTCTTGACGAGCTTCTTGTTCTTGTTGAGCTTCTTCAAGTCGTCAACGGACATGTACTCTGTAAAACGTTAGTCTGTTCGTCGTGGCTGAAAGCAAGCAACTCACCAAGCTCGATCTGCTTGGCCTTGTCAATGTCGGCAGCGTCACCAAGCAAGCAAAGCGACATGCGAGGACGAGGGACGTTGGGGAGCTTGATCGTACCCGACTAACAAAACCATCAGCTTTCCACACATCACACATATATCCAAAAACGCACGAAACGCTTGTCACGCGAAGGGTCATAGTTCTTCAAACCAATCTGCAACTCGATCGTCTCTGTAAAGTTCCTCTTCTTGCCACCATCCTTGCCGTGGTTCTCGAGGGACGAGAGGGTAAGGAGGTTGTTGATAGACTGTCGCACACTTGAGGCCGCGATCTTGCTCGACATCTTGCTTGAACAGTTAGCTTGTCTTAATTGAAAACGTACCTTGTGTTGCTTGAACAGGCTTGCTGGATGGGAAGAAGACAGCAGAGGACCGGGGGGACGGGTGGTAAAATTTCGGTGGTAGAACAACACATGAAAAGTATGACAATCACACTAACCTCAATTGCCACACGTCATTTTACACATCATTCTCTTCCTCCTTCCTTAACCCAGCAAGAGAGGATGAGAGGCAGCACCTGGACAAAGGGTGGAATTATTTGGGTGGCGGCGTTTCGTTGGAGGGAAATGCCGAAGTGGATGGGGTTAAGCGGCCTACTTTGACTTATGGCGAAATGGAAGTGGCGGTTCTGATATGTGCGCCGCTCAACACGCTGGGAACGCAGGTGACAATTCTTTTGCGCTTATCATAGACGGTGGAATCACAAAGAAATATACCCAAGCGCTTCTCGGCGGAGCACCAAACCTCACCGGCCATTTCAATCACAGCTGGCGCTATGCCATACTGGAGTCGCGAAGGGAGGCCAGCCAGAAGTCAAGAGAGTGCTCCCTTGATTGTCTTTTTCAAGGACCAACAATATACTTGCCGCTGGGGCGTCATGCTATAAAGCCATCGGGTGTGCAGGTCAAGACTTCCGATCATCCATCAAATATGTCAAGTAGACCCGTCCCGTCTACCTTCTCTTCAAGGATCGAATTCGGCGCATTAGGCAAGATAGACCCTCGGCGGTTACTGCAGTGGATATATGTGGATGGTCGGAAATGGCGCGTCTATCACGAGTTCTTGACTTTGGATGGAGGAAGAACCACCAACTATGCCACAGTTAGCTCTCGGGAGGACGTGGTCATATTTGAGGAGGATGGAGCTCGTTCGTTGGTGTCGTACTTTAGGAATCCCAAGATGTGGAATCAGGACACTTGGAAGATTGCTAGACTATATACAGAATGAGGTCCAATCCGGCCGTAGACTATGCAATGTCTCACATCGATGAATTCGCGATCAAAATGATTCCCTTGGGCCCTGAGCTCTCGATGTCAGGGTGAATGACCGTGAAGCCTTGAATTGCATTCCGGAGCTGGCCGATGAGCCTGAGAAGTCTACACCCAAATGCAGCAGCAACATCTGATTGAATTGGCGCCGGTCTGTTACGAGAGCACGAGATCGGCCGCCTTTGTGTTTGGTCCCGTCCCGGTATTTGTCAATAATCAGCACACGTAGATTCAAAGTGGCACAACATCCAACAACTATAGGAAAACAGGGACAAACCTCAAGTTAACAAACGCAGCAACTCAACAACAGAGAGCGCCGTATCTCTGGCGAGACTGAAGTCTCCCACCTCTTCGACTGACGGTGTTTAACGGCTTCTCAGCAGCTTGTTATCATGCCTCAAGTTCGTGTGCGCCGGGCTTCATATGCCCCATTGCCAGACACAGGCAATGCTTCCAACGCAACACAAACATCCAGTGATGCAGCAGCTGCCGCT
Source organism: Holtermanniella nyarrowii (assembly GCA_001600035.1). Taxonomy (NCBI): domain Eukaryota; kingdom Fungi; phylum Basidiomycota; class Tremellomycetes; order Holtermanniales; genus Holtermanniella; species Holtermanniella nyarrowii. The sequence continues at coordinate 175,920 of BCIT01000008.1, forward strand.
ACCGCCCGTCGTCTACGTTCTGCGACAGTTGCCGTTCCGTCGGAAGCCGGAGGTGGGCCAAGTCGGAATGACGACCTTGACGTCGGGACAACGAGGAGACGTTCATCAACGACTTCAGGTACTATGGGTAGCATTGGCCGCTTCTTAGGCCGGTCTTCCACACCAGAACAATCGACAATACAAGACAATCAAGGTCCAACCATGGATAACTCCCACCCTCTCGAGACAATCATGTCCGGTTCCCCTTCTACGCCCCTAGCCCTCGCACCGCCTCTCGAGCAAGACCAAATCTCTCCCCTCCCACCTCGTCCCGCTCGCCAGAATTCAACAACTCTATCAGTCGCTCTCCCGAAAGGTCGCGCACGAAGCAATTCACGTACTTTACAAAGTATCTTTGCAGATGATCAGGTGCGCAAAGATCGTTCAAACTCCATCACTGGTTCTGCACGTTCATCGTCACCCGGTGCGGCGCGGAGGACTTCGGATGTTGGGCTTTCAGGAGGAGACGTTGCCGAGAGGAACGTACAGGAACAGAGGATGCTGGAACGTATTGAAAGTGGGATACGGGAGACGGATGAAGATGAGCATCATGAGGAAGAAGTTGCGGATCATTTGGATGTTATCGGTGAGTACTTTGACAATCCTTTGTCCACCTCCTTTGAGATCGGCAACTATGCATGTGGCAAGAAGTGTATGCTGACGAAACTCTTCAATTCTATGACCCGCCCCGCTTCTATTCATCTCTGCTCTGACGCATCGCCACATCATGTACCTCGTACATCTCGTACTCTTGGCGTTTTCCCACTCTACCATGACCACTTTCTCTCACCCATCTCACCTCTCTCGCCTCTCTCACTACACTTGCTTGACGTGATAGATCCCCAAATTGCAACCGGTATGTCTTCCTCTTCTCTTGATACCTAACACCCAGTGTCCCACCTTCAAAACTGCACAAACTCCATCATGATCCCCCATCTCCCGGCTCTCTGGTCTCGTAAACCCATCGTCACCCTGCCCGAGACCCCATCGGACGATTCCCTCGTCGACGCCGTCCCAATCACCGACAACCAGCCCCTCACATCCAGTGGCGCATCTACGACATCCCAACGCAGGCATTCACGTTCACGTTCGCAATCCGTCGCATCGCGCACAAAGCCTCTTTCACCGGACGACACACTTGATCGACATGTCGAGCATGTATTGCGCAAGCGCGAGAAAGCTAGGCGCGCGCTCAGAGGTTTGTGGGACTTTTTGAAGACGCCGATGGGGATCATTACGGGGATTTATGGCTTTTTGGTTGTTTTCTGGGGTGCTGCGATTGTATTGTTCTTGCTTAATTGGATTGATGCGGGCTCGGATTATAATCAGAAACTTTGGATCGGTGAGTGATGATTTTGGCTTGGCTGGGCGGGCGCAGCTGATGAGTAGAAATCTCTTCGCAAGTGGTCAATGGTCTCTTCACTATCACGGGCGTCGGTCTGATCCCCTGGCGTGCAATGGACACTTACCGTATCCTCGCAATCTGGCGATTGAAACGACGCACCATCAAGCTCCGCAAAAAACGCGGTCTCCTTCCTCTCGTCGACCCCAACGATCTCCCAGACCCCGAGAACTCTCCAGAGACGGAACTCGTCTTGACGGAGAAGCAACAAGCAAGACTCAAATACCAGCAGGAGAAGTTTATGGCGAGTCAGACTTGGTATCGACCGCATGAGACGTCGACGCATCGTGCTTTTAGGATTTCTTGGGGTGTTTGGATTTGTGTTTTGACTGATGGTAACTCTTTCTTCCAATGGTGAGTTGGACGAGATGGAGATCTTGGCTGATGTGCAGTATTCTTTGGTGAGGATTTTGAGCTTGTAGGGTTGTTGCTGACGCTTGTAGTGGGACGATGTGGGGCTTGAGTGAGTGGATGGGGATTGGATGTCAGAACTGATGGCAGATCGCTTCAATCGACCGCCTTGGACGACTGGATGCTTGATTCCGTTGTCGTTCCTTTGTGGCATTGGGTGAGTTGCTGACTTTCGGTAGTCGTTGCTGACTTCTTAGTGCCGCTGTTATGATCTGGATGGGGTACGCGGACCTTGGAAGTGAAGAAGTGAGACTGACATCTGCAGGGGCAATAAGACCAAGAAGCGCATTGAAGTCGAGAAGAAACTTCGCGAGGCGCTCGGGATGCAGCTCGCGTCAGCGGGCTTCCAGCTCGACAAGGACGCAATCAGACTTGCAGAGGCTCCAGGTGCTCAGAACGCGAGCGACAAGCCGAGTGCTAGATCTGATGACGGAATGGGTCGCGAGAAGGACGCTGCAGAGGTCGCGCGCGAGAAATGAGTCGAGGAGGAGAGGGGGAAAGCTTCTGGGTAATAGGGGTACGCGAATAATGTATCGAGTTGTTTGCCACTCGCTTTCTGGTCGGCAGGTTCAAAGTTTTTGGTTAGTACAACAGATTCAACAATGCCCAAGGTCAAGAGCAATGGAGCTGCTCTCAAGAGCATGGGCTCGTCAGCTACGGCTGGTCCTTCCAAAGTCACGTATGCTGGCTTCACGGCGTTCCCTCTTGCTTTCCCAAGCGCGTCCTCGAAGAAAAGCGTAACGCATACATTGTATGTGCGGCTACATACTCCTAAAGGCGCCGAATTCAATTCGGAAGGTCGGACGCTGTTCATTGTCAACTTGCCTATCGATATCACCGAGCGGCAGCTTCGGACAGTGTTTGGGGCGTGGGGCACGGTCGATACAGTCAAGTTTGGGTATGCTGGCGAAGGGGAGAGTGTATTGGGGAAAGCTGTTGCTGGGCTGGCGGCAGAGGAGCAAGGCATGGAGCTTTCAGATTCAGAAGAGGATGATGAAGAGGAAGATGAGCAGGTAGCAGAGAACGATGCGGACGAACCAACATTCGTCTCTACAATGCCGAACCCAAAGTCTCGTGCAGGTCGCAAAGCCAGACATGCGAATCGCGCACCCAAGATCATTTCCCTTCCAGAAGTCACACCTCTAGACACCTCGGCACGCTCAACACCACTTAAACCAGAAAGCAGTCATCTCACCTTTCTCTCTGCCCTTTCCGCCTCACGCGTCATCTCCCATCCTCCCACTCAACCCGTCAACCTTCCGGCCTCTGACGAGCCAACAGGCTTAGCATACTACACATCTAAATACTCTGCTGCGCGACCATCCCTCGCGACGGCTCGAAGTCACGCTGATACGTCTGTGGCGCTGCATGACGAGTTGTTGTCGAGGACGTTGGCTGCACGCGCCAAGACGAGAGGAAATGGGGCGCTGGTGGATGAAGATGGCTTTACTGTTGTTGTGCGTTCGGGTAAATATGGACGGACGGGAGGCAAGGGCGAACAGGGTGTTGCTGTTGCTGCGCGTGGTGCGCCAGTCGCCGGCAAGAAGAAGGCCAAAGGATCAGAGGGTCTCGAAGGGTTCTACAAATTTCAGAGGATTGAGAAGAAGCGCCAAGGTCAGTCATCCCTCTCCCAAGGTTTCATCCGCTGACGAAAAGATTTGGCCGAATTGCGAACAAAGTTCGAAGCAGACAAAGCAAAAGTCGAAGAACTCAAAAAGAACAGGCGTTTCAAGCCCTACTAGTCATTTCATCGTTGCATTGCATGTATCGCATCTCATTGTACCCTCTCATCTAGCGATGCAAGTTGCCCTTCCATTCCGTACCCTCTCCAGCCGCCTTGCCCAAACGCAGCTCGGCCTGTTCAACGGCTCTTGTGATATCAACGATTTCAGATGGGAGGAGGTTGAATGTTGATGCTAGGAATGGGATTTGGTCTACGCGAAGAAAGAGGTTTTTCGGGTTGAATGACTGCAGCGTGGTTGAAGATGCCGAGGACGATTCGCCAGCGCGATAGATCATGGATTCAGGCGTAGCAGTCGTATCGGGCGCGACTTGTGGACTTTCAGGGTTCGGCAACCCCTTCTCTTCGGTTGCCTTGGCTTTCGCCTCAACATCCTCGTGCGGAGTCAATTGACCTTTGACTTTCTCAGGCGTGCTAGTCGCATCAGGCGCCTCGTCTATGCTGCCTTGACTGCTGTAGATAGCGTCTAGCTCGGCATTGGAGTTACCGCCAGTTTCAGACTCTTCGACGATCGTCTCGGCTTTGATGAGTGTATCGAGATAGAGTGCGCCTCGCCAGGCTTTGAAGTGAGACCATGCTCTCCAGAGGACGTAGAAGAGAGGCTGGTTGTTAGCTGGGTCTTTTTAGGGGGAGCTCACCAAGTTAGGGAGAATGGGTACGATGGCGAATGGGAAGGTGAATGGGGCACTGAAGGTCAGGATGCACGTGTGTGTATGAGATAGAGACGTACAAGAGAAGAGATCTAGTCATCATTGTTCTGTGGAATGGTATTCTATGTTGGAGCTGCGCTCTTAAAGTCGGTAGCAGAGGTGGCAGCGGTAAGGATCTATCCTTTGCGAACCCAGCAGGGTACAGCATTGGAATCTACACATGATCAGCTCCAAGCCACCTATAATCAGCATCAACTCACCTTGACACCCTTCATCTTGTCCAAATCTATACTCCCATCCTCCTTCTTCTCAACTTTAATACCCACATCAGCTTGTATACTCTTCAAAGCCCATTCCTCAAATTCAATCTTGTCCATCAAGCTCTCTCCCTTTTTCCAAATCTTGTACTTCATTCCCTTTTGATCACCTTTGCCTAACCCTAACCATGCGTCTGATGCTTTTTGGAGCGCTTTGTTGACTAGTGATTGTTTGTCCGAGTCTAGAGAGCTTGAAGGCGGTGGTGCAGAGAGGTGGAAGAGGATTAGAGGGTTGGCAGCTGTTGCAGATATTCTGGAGGAGCCCGCTGCTGCTGATGCTGCTGGTAGCCGTGCGAGTGGGAGCGCAAGGATACGCATTGGTTTTGTGGCCATTGTAGGTGCTTTGAACTCTGCTTCAAAGAGTTTCAAGGTGAACAATAGGGACAGTGGCAGCTTGAAAGATCGGCAATTGAGGGGTTACGCAAATAGTCGCTGATGTGGCACCTCGGCAACGTCTTATTGTTCAATCAACTTCTATGATATTGTTCTCAGGAGACAGCAGTGGTACATGATACATAGACGATTTCGCTGATCCTATACACATGGTTTGAGCTTATTGATGCTCCATTTCATTATAGTCAGAGCTTTATAGATGATCAACAACCGCTATCTCAGGCACGCCTCCCTGCGTCATCTTGATTTTCGCTGCCAAAGGATACAACATCACCCAGCAACATCATCTACAGCTCTATAATGGCGGAAACCTCGACCAAAACAAGTAAAGGTGCTACTGCTGCCGCTGGCAAGTCGACAGCGCTAGCATCGACCAAGCAAAACTTGAAGTTTTTGGTATCGGGAGCCAAGTCGGGTGCTGTGCCTTCTAGCTTCAAGACGCGGTCCTTGTTGACGACTTCGAGGTATGTTAGCTTGGTTCAGATACCTTGCGAGCAGAAAAGCTGACGAGAAGATATGTGCTCAAGTATGTTTTCTGGCGACTGGTCCGCTACGGCAAGTATGCGTTCGTGGTACGTCTGACCTCTCCTGACCTCTGAATCTGACCCGTCCAGGGTGGAGCCATCGCAGTTTTAGGAGGCGGCCTGCTAGGAACAGTAGGTTCAGGCATCGCCTTTTTCGCAGCACCCACAATGGGCGTTGGGATCGGAATCGGAATTGTGACCGCCATCGCTCGAGTAAGCCTCTCTTAGCTATATCGCGTGGATTGACAAAGCAGTTTGGCTGGCGTCATAGAGGCAATCACTTTAGACAGCCATTCTTCCAATGGGCTGAAGAACGTGCTCATCTCGGTGGGGACGCTCGGAAAGATGAGAAATCGACTGTTAAAGTCGAAGAGGGTAAGCGCTCGCAGGCGCAGGAAAATAAACAGACGAGGAGGGAGGTTTGGGAGAGGGTGGATCAGTAGATGCATTAGTGCTGGCAACGTGTATATCTTCTTGAATTCACGTGCAGATGCTTGAGGAGAAATGAGAGTGATCGTGTCACGACCATGGACGGCCACCGGAGTTTCTCATCACGTAACGTCGCCACGCGAGAATAGATCAACAACCAACTTTGAACTGACGGTCAACGCAGTTCCCGCCGCGGTCGACACACACAACACACAACTCAGGAGTAAAAATCATCATCCGGATCAAACAAATGCTCCGAAGCCGCTAGATACCAATCTTTTGCCTGCTTGTTAGGTTCACTCAACAACTATAATTCAGATATCAACAGTGTCAACAACATGACTTCCCCAGCTGTCCGATCAGCTTATACCACCCAACTCACATCCACAACCGACATCTCATCCTCCACTGCTTCGCGATCTTCAGTCTCGCGATCATCAGCAAGCTATCATTCCACAGCTCTCACTTCTCCGTCATTAGGCCAATCACCAAAACTCAAAGGCGGTCTTCAACTCCAAGGTCTCGTCGAGGTTTTTGAAGGCAGTCAATCATGCCCAAGCCACAGACATGAAACTCATCAACAAGGTTTAGGTATCGCGCACCTTGATCTCTCGCGCTCAGGGACAGTAAGAGATCGTGCTTCTTTATTCGAAAATCAAGCAGTCGCGTCGAGTTCAACGACTCCTTCTCGTCCTCCATCCACAACTCCACTCAAGATCAAGCGCCGTCTCTCCCCTGGTCCTTCTCAAACTCGAACGACACCTCGCAAATCATCGCGAGTCCCCGTTCCTCGCAGTACTCCTCCCAATGGGCCACGAAGGGCGTCACCGGGCATCAAGCGCGGTGCTGGGTCCGCAAGAAAGATGATTCAGAAGTGGGAGGCTGGGCCTGGTACGGAGGTTACTTCTGCTGGACGAGCTGGTGTAGGCGCAGGGATAGGAGAAAAGATCATCTTGTCAAGAGATTACCTCAACGCAAAGCCTTTGCCCGTCCCTGGCTCAAGTCCGGCACCGAGAACACCACAAGCACAGAAAACGAGGTCGAACGCGTACAAACTCTCCACACCGCCTAAATCGGCTCCTTCAAAATCGTCATATCATCTTCAGACTCCTCAACAGCGGTCTTTCTCGCCACGGACGCCTTTAGGTACCTCGCCGTCTTCTGCTTACTCGTTAAATCTATTGCCTAGTCCGAGTGGTAATCTGCGACCAAAGCGCAAAGGCAAATCGCCGATGTCGGAGCGGTCGCCATTGAAGGAGATTCTACAGGTGTTTGGTGGTGGGATTCACGGACGGAAAGCAAAGGTTAAGGGAAAGAAAGATGTTAGCCCTAGTCCGAGTATGGACCAGCTAGGCTCGAATGGGTTGCCGGACGGCATAGTTTATCGAGATCGAATGGGTGATAACGAGATGGGAGCTGGTCTTGCAAAGCTAGAGCCTTGGAGTGAGACGCCCATTACCGAGGATAACGTGGTCAAGGCCAGCCCAGTCATATATCTCGTACCAACACCATGCTCGAGCTATTCTCCCTGGGGTTCATGGCTTCCATCACATGCGACTCTCACCGCGACATCCTTACGAGTGACATATACACCAGTCTTCCCTTCCACTCGACGAGAATCTCTCGCAGCAATAGGATCAGGCCCTCAAACGCCACGAGACTCAACTCCACCACCGCCAGCAACTTTCGCAAAGGTTCCTCTGCCTGAAGAAGGTCAGCGGCCTGATGTCGAACTGGCGATGAAGGAGTGTGTCGAGGTCAGAAGCTTGAGGAGGGAAGAAATCAAGGGTCGAGGTGTTCCTCGCTTGCCTGATATGAACGGTGTCGAGGTGTTGGAGCTGATTTGGGAGGATGGCAGTAAACGATATCTTGGTGTGGATGGAGTCGCTGGGAGGCTTGGTTGGGTCAGCGCCATTTGGTGAGTTGTTTCGAAGGCTACCCTGACATTAGGGACGTTTTGCTAGCTTGCAAATCCAACATCCCTCTTACCCTGCCGCCACCTTCACCGCAGACGCATTCCCCGCGCAAGGTCTCCGGGCTGCGTCAGGCTAGTGGCGGAGCGTCTTCGCTCGCTTCATTCCCCTTTCCAGCAGCACCACAAACCAAAGCAGAGCTTTCCGACTTTCAGGTCCGTATCGCAAATCTGGAAGCCAAGTCAACTTCGTCCGCAGCCTCGGCACAGCCTGTGCAAAAGGTCGGCGAGATGTGGATCGCGACATCTGGCGCTCTTCGCGTTGCATCGGGCTCTGGCACTGTCGAGGGGCATCAGCCCAGCGAGCTCCACGACAGCGTTAAGAGGATGTTCGAATCTGGGTCTCAAGAGGGGGACAGGCCAGGTCTGCATGAGCCTTGGCAGCTCACAACCGAGCGTGACCTGTCAATCTTTGCTCGAGGCAGCTCGAAGCGTTCGGCTAATTCACATGAGCGCGATATCGAGCCGGCAAGTGGCAGCCCTGTCAGCAGTCTCGCGTACAAGCCATCTAGCACGGAGCTGAGCTTTGATCTGAACGACCTCAACCCGTCACGGTCGGCAAGTCAAGTGCGACGAGTGCCGTCGTCTGCTGTCGGTGCGCTCAAGGCGCTAGGGAAAGGTCATCCGTCGATGTCTCGAGTCGACGAGGTAGCCTCTCGAGAGCCATCGTTGATTACGCGCATGACCTTCCCTAAGCCATTGGTCGGTGGCGTTGATCCCCGGCCCGCGACACCCTCGACAAGCTCAGAAGGCACGTACCTACCCACGCCACGTACTCTGGGTGCACCAGATCAGGTCGACACTTTTCGAATCATGTCACGCATGGAATCACATTCGCTCGACCACCTCGCGATGGCAAAGCAGATTGATGGCGTCCATGTCAATCTGGAGACAGTGATTCAGTCTCTCTCGTTGTTGGCCAAGCAGCAGACAGAGGAGGCAACGCGGTCGAAGCCGTTGGACCAACTGGAAGAGAAGATATCGTCTCTGCATCTCGACTTTCGCGGCGTACAAGATGCACTGCAACTGAATACTCTTGCAGCGCAGCGTGTCCAGCCTTCGCCGACCGACCTCGGCGAAGTCAACAACAAGCTCGATGCCATTACACGGCTTTGCGAAGACGCATTGGCACGGCACGAGCAGACGAGGACGGTCCCAGGAGCTTTGGTCATTACGCGTGAAGACGAACAGACTGGGGGCGCAGAAGTGGCAGAAATCATGACGCCGATCGTGAGTCCTGCGGGTGGTGATGAACAATGCTGACTCTAGATGCCCGAATCTCCCAACGTTTCCGAACAGCCTCAGCCTGACATGACAGCCGAGGACGCTGCAACACGGCTGCCTGACGAAGCTGTACAACGTATCCAGGACGTGCTCGAGGTCGTCAAAGATCTGCAAGGTGCCCGGACGGTCCAAACGCAGCAAACGACCGACATTGCTCGATGTAAGTCTTTCCTAAACGCAATCGCTGACAACAGACTTGAATGAGCTCAACGGTTGGCTCGAAAAGTTTGTCAAGAACGGCACGTCCGAGCTAGCGACCATGTCATCACGTCTTGAAGGACTAGCGGGGGAGATTGCACCGGTTGCGATGGTATCCGAGGTGCATGCAATGGTATCGGAGCAGAAGCGAAGGAATGATGCGGAGGGGTTGGTCGGCCAGCGTTTGGATGCGCTGCTTCAGATGATGGGCGAGGACAAGGCGAGGCATGCTCAGCAGCAAACTGGTTCGTCTGCGAGTTGGCGTTGCTGACGATAGCTCTTGCGCAAGTTACAGGGATGCTTGAACGTCAAAGAAACGACTCTGAGATGCTGCTTCGAGCTTTGGCGACTGGTACGTCGTCGTCAGATGGCACCACTAATACCAGATCTCACAGGCGAGATTCGCGGCGAGCGGATCAGATTTATCGAAGCCATGCAACAAGCAACATCCGTCAACGTTCAACGTAAGCTCCTTTTCTCATCAGCCACACTGACCTCTGTGCACATTGACGAGTTCAAGAAACTCCTTTCGCAGGAGGTTCATCGCGTTATCAATGAGCTCGGTCAGATGCGTGAACAGAAAATGGCGTTGGAAGGGCAGATTAGTGATTTGTTTGCGCTGAAAGCAAAGCATGCGCCTGCTGGACAGCCTGTTGTGAGTTGAAGGATGGAAGGGTGGGAGCTGATGGGGTAGAGGAGTCCGGCGACCGCTAGACAGCAGTCGCCTTTGCCGCCTGCTGGGATGCCGCGGACTTTACCGGTGCCTATGCCTCGATAGTGATGTTGAGCGACAAGGTGATCGAGGGGACGCCGTGCAGGATTGGGGTCAGTAGAATCAATGGACATTAAGAAGGAGCTAGTAGTCAGAATGCTACGCAATGCAATGCAGCTTTGCCTCGTCGACACGTCCGCAACTCTCTCTCTTCAGACAGCGCGCACACCACCTTTTTTCGTGGTCGCAAATAGGTGGAGAGGTTGACTGAATTGAGAATGCAATGCAATGCGATATGAATGCTATGAACGGCCAGCGACGGCGGCCATCTTGATTTCAGTCTCTTCATCCTCGAGATCCTCCTTTTCCACCTCTACCTGGGCCTGGGCCTCGGTCTTTTCTGTTTCAAGTTGCCTCACCTGCTCAGGCTGAGACCCTTTGATCTCGTGCAGTTCCACCGCCTTCTCCTTCTCCCTCAAAGCCTTCAAAATGCCCCTCTTACCAAAGATCCCAAGCAACACCTCGGCTCCATCCCTTTTCAAAAGACACCATCTCGCCGTCTCCAGATCCCACGTCTGACAAACATATCTCCCTAAACACCTCCAAGACTCCTCATCAGCCTTCACACCTCGTTTCCTAAACGCTTCCATCACCTTTCGTGCATGTTTAGCGCGCGCAAGAGCACGGACGTTTCGGAGATACAAGTTGAGTGTGACTGTTGAGAGTGGGATTTTGAGCGAGTCTAGTTCGCTGAGTGTTGGTAGGGGGATCCGATGGGGTGAGGGAAGACGGAGGTCTGGGTGAAGATATTGATGGATTATTCGACGTTTCGAGAGGCCTGGACTGATTTTTGGGAGGGCTTGAAGGAGATCTGAGAGTTTGGGTGGTGGGTGAGGAGAAGGTGAACGTAAAGAATGCCGGAGTAGATCAAGAGCTAGATGCGGTTCTAAACCTTTTGCGTCTGGTTGTGATTGTTTCGCAACAGCGAGAGCAAGATATCTAGGTAACCTTTTCCTCTTTTCCTCTTCTTCTTCACCCAACCCTCCAGAGGCGACATATTTAAGCCTCTTCATCTCCCTCCATCTCTCTTTTCTCCCGTGATAGATTGCCCAAGCGCGATTCAAAGCTTCATGTTCATCTTTCCCTATGCCGACTCTTTCATCTTCGACTGCTTTTTGTATTGCATGAGCTTTGAACTCGTTTCGTGTGCGGAGGGCTGATGTTATGCGTTGAGAGAGGGTTGGAGGTTGGGGGTTGGGTACGGGGTTGGGTTGAAGAGGTGGGAGAGAGGGAGGGAGGGAGGGATGCGAGAGGCGGAGACGGGTGTAGATTGATGGACGGGATGGACCTGCTTGTGGCTGTGGTCGTGCGTGCACTGCGGTTAGCTTTGAGAAGTGTGGAGGGTGACTTACATGGTATGGAGTTTGTACTCGAGCTCGCGCTAACACTTGTACTTTCGTTGGCAGTCGCAGCTGAACTCATCTCGACCTGGGCTGCAACCTGTTTGGTCGAGCGTAAAGAATGATAACAGCGGACGCATCCGAACGCATGATATCTCATGTACCCTCTCTCCCCGGTGTGTTGCGTTCCGTATATTGCTGCAGCTTGGGTGGTGTCCGACTTCTGAGTGTTGATGGTCACTTGCCACGTATTTCATTTCGCTTGCCTGCATGGTAATAGATTGATTAGCATTAGCTGTAGTAATAGGGATTCCGAATTATGATTAAGTAAACAATTGCTCGTCATCTCTCACGCACGCAGGCCCGGCCGGCCGATTAATTGTCGTTGAGCGTGAGATTTCATAGATAACAAACGGCCAGTTATAAACAAAGTCTGAACAAGACTTGAATCTATAAACAATCAACCCTTACTACTTTATAAAACGTGAGTCTTATTCCTTAAACAATCCCGTACCACCTTCGCACCAGATCATTCTATAGATCTCGGCACCAAGCGGACGGACGGACGGACGTCACCGGTCCCGCGCCGGTCATAGACATGGATAATCAGCATCCACCACAACGTACCGTACTGACATTACATTCTTCTTAATCCCACAATGGCTAACCGAATCAAACAACTCTCACACGATACTCTACCCCGCGCACAATCGCCATCCGACCTCGATTCGGATCGACAACTCACTAGCTATCTCATGTCGGGTTCGGGCGCAATCCCTTCCATGGAAGCAACGGGTAACGCTTTGGAGAAGGATACCATTGTCGTAGGTGAGTTCTTGGCTGCAAGTGGTGAAGAGCGAGGGGCGTGTAATGTGGAGGTGGAGGCGTGGAATATTGGAATAATAGGACGGAACCAGCGGCTGGGAAGGCTTGAGCTGCCAGGGCCAAAAGGAACCAGAGCATGGGATAATGGCCTGTAGACTGAACAGCCGCACAAGCTGCCAGTTTCCGCAAGCACACAATCCACCGAAAACCCGCCGCTGAACAACCCAAAGCCACTCGAGCTCCAGTCTCAGAAGAGCCAATCAACCAAGCGCTCGTGCGAATCAGCCGCACAAACAGCTGGGCTGTTCCACAAAAGACGGCTTGGTTGATGACCTGTATTTGACGTTCGTGGGGTCATCCCTGCCTCTCAGGTGATTTATCCGAGTCGCTGGCTTGACAATCGGGCGTCGGAGATTTATGCGACTGGGGGATGACCATTCAAGGCTCCAGTATCTGCTTTCCTGTTGTCTTGAGCCGATAGCGGCGAGCAAGCTAGTGCCTTCAGAAAACGCGTCCGCTGTTTTTCTGGATGGATAGTGCCGCTATCATCGTGCTATCATTTCAAGGACGAGACGTTGGTGCGATACCATGTATTCGATCCGAATCGTACAGTATCATCCGCTTTGTGTTGTTCCTCGACCGCAACTGTTGTTGCTGTCGGTAGTGACATTAACAAGCGGATGTCTGTCATGCCTCTCGCCGTTGGCGTTCGGTTACATGACATCGCATGTCGACGCAACGGCTCGAAGGGGGCGGCGAATGATGGGTGGAGATGAGCGGGCTCGGGTCGTCGTGCTGGTGTCATGTGGATGTGTTGCTGCCTGCCGCTCAGCATTTGAGGCTGTTTGATTGGGCAACTTGCAATACGCCCATGGTCGTCACAGAGCAACTCAGCTACCTATGAGAATGCAGAAAACTCTCTCTTCGTACGGCCTTTCACAATCGAAGCGCTCGTCGAGATGGGGCACCTTGATGAGGCTTATCCTTGATTTTTTAGACGAATCATCCGAGCCGCCGACTGGAGGCCGAGTGTCGGATGAATGTCTTTGGTGGATTGGGATGGCTATTAGAATGCCATGTCCGATTGACGTTATCGCGGTCGCTATAGTGGCGTCGTTGCAAGTTTAGCGACAGGTCGATATGCCATGATCGCCTGTGGCAAGTGTCAGCTATGAGCTGTCCACAAGAGATCTAGCTATACAGGCCTGTATCTGGCTTGTACGCAGTACCTGCTTCTTGACACTGGACTTGATTCTTCAACGCTTCTTTGCCCAGCCATTATACGTTTGTCGCGATCAGCTGCAAAGCTCGGAAGACACGTCACGACGTAACGTTGGCTTCCAAATACAGAGCTGCAGTCGGCGATTGGAAATTGGTGGAATGCGTTGGAAAATGGGGATTGACTGAGAGGTTCGGATCGCTTGAACGTATTGGGCTGCGACGATGACGAGGTGCTTGGATGATATCTTGCGGAGCACACAGCCGTACAGGCTGCCGGTTCTGACAGCATACAACCAACGCCAAATCCGACGCGCAGCAGCCCACCCATGCACCGCTTACGCAAGCCAGCCGCTTGTTCGACTGCGCTGTCAACACAGGGGATCGGATCGTTCCGTTGGATGAACCTTGAACTGATTCATTTGTCATCCCTGGTTTCTCGGATGCTATTCGAGTCGCTGGCTGGACAGTTGAGCGTTGGTTATTTCATTGCGATTGTGATGATTAGTGAAAGCTCGAGCGTATGACCTCGTCCCATTTAGATGCGCCTGACAGGTAAGTTTGAGAGCATTGAACACGCGAGCCCCAGAAAAGCTAGGTCTTCCGAGGAGCGCGTCAGTCATGACGCTGTCTTACTTTTTGGATGGATAGCTGTATGAGGCGCGAATGGCTGCTATCTTGCAATTCTTCTAAAGGACGTTGTCTATTCGTTTGTTCAATGCCCGAGTTTCGAGACGTGTCTACACCTGCTTCGAGTCATACTGTCGACAGCTGCTGCTGCCGTGCTACTGCTAGAGTCATTCGCGAGCGGATGGACGAGGTGTTACTCACGTTTGGCATTCGGATGACGCGACTCGCATGTCGACGACTTTTTTTCTCGAAGAGAGTGTCCGATGAATTGCTGAAAAGACTAGAGAGCTTGTTGACCACCACTTCGGTGATTCATGCGGCTGCTACCCGGATAGTTGCGCACAATCGCAGATGGCGCTTTCTGCTGAAGTTCGCAGTCTCTTGGTAGCTGCTGCATGGACCTCCGGTGGTCCCTATGCGAAGTAGAATTAGCTTGCCAATCACGATTCTGCCAAAGACGTAGTGCAGACGTGGAATGTCGAGTTGCAGACTTGGCCTTCAGCATTCGTGGTTTCCTTGAGCCTCGCTAACATTGACGATGACACACGCTGACTAGCCAGTTCTCGGTGCTTCTGGTGATCTCGCCAAGAAGAAGGCAAGTCTTCGCGCACGACATTGGCTGACAATCAGACCTTCCCTGCTCTCTTCGGTCTTTACCTCCAGGGCCATCTGCCCGATGACTTGCACATTGTCGGCTATGCCCGAACAAGTGAGTCGCATTGCCATTTCAAGCTGACGACAGAAATGGACGAGGCAGAGTTCCACAAGCGCCTGACGTCCAACATCAAGAAGCCAGAGGATGAAGAGCTTGCCAAGAAGTTTGACGACAAGCTCAAAAAGTTCAAGGAGATCTCGAGCTACGTTGCTGGTCCTTACGACGAGGACAGTGGGTTCCAGGAGCTCACCAAGCGATTGGAGGAGGTCGAGGGCGAGCGCAAGGGCGAGAAGAGCAACCGCATCTTTTACATGGCTTTGCCGCCTTCCGTGTTCACTGTTGTCGCCAAGGGGTTGAAGAAGAACTGTTACTCGGACAAGGGTGTCAACCGGATTGTGATTGAGAAGCCTTTCGGCAAGGACCTCGAGTCGTGCCGAGAGTTGCTGTCGTCGATCAAGAGCGAGTGGACAGAAGATGAGACGTTCCGTATCGATCACTACCTCGGCAAGGAGATGATCAAGAACTTGCTTGTTCTTCGATTCGGCAACATGTTCCTCGAGTCGTCCTTTAACAAGAACTACGTCTCAAACGTTCAGATCACCTTCAAGGAGCCGTTTGGTACAGAGGGTCGCGGTGGCTACTTTGACGAGTTTGGAATCATCCGTGATGTGTGCCAGAACCGTGAGTGATCGTCGTCTGAAGCTGCTGATGTCAGATCTCCTTCAAACCCTGTCCATCTTGACGATGGAGCGTCCGGTCTCGTTCTCGGCCGAGGACGTCCGTGACGAAAAGGTCAAGGTCCTCCGTTCCATCCCTCCCATCGACCGCAAAGACACCCTTCTTGGCCAGTACGTCGGCGCCGACGGCAAGCCTGGCTACCTCGAAGACGAGACTGTGCCCAAGGATTCCGTCTGCCCTACCTTTGCCGCCCTCACTCTCTGGATCAACAACCCTCGTTGGGAGGGTGTTCCTTTCATCATGAAGGCCGGCAAGGCGCTCAACGAGGCCAAGGTCGAAATTCGCGTGCAGTACAAGGATGTCACACAGGGTATCTTTGCCGACATTGCCCGCAACGAGCTCGTCCTCCGTATTCAACCTTCAGAGGCCATCTACATGAAGATGAACTCGAAGACTCCGGGACTCGTTACCCGCGCTATCCCCACCGAGCTCGATTTGACGTACCAGCGCCGGTTCACCGACGCCAAGATCCCAGAGGCGTACGAGGCGCTGATCTTGGATGCTTTCAAGGGTGATCACTCGAACTTTGTACGAGATGACGAGCTTGATGTTGCTTGGAAGGTGGGTTTTATAGTTGAGTAGAGCTGACGATTAGATCTTTACTCCTATCCTGCACTGGATCGAGGGCAAGGATGGTGAGCAGCCCAAGCCCGAACCCTACCCATACGGCTCTCGTGGACCTGAGAAGATTGATGCGTTTACGGAGGGTTACGGTTTCAAGCGTAGCAACAACGGCTAGTGAGTAGACAACATTGAGCGACCGTCTGACCTTCAGCGAGTGGCCCCAGACCAACGTTGCATCTAAAATCTGAGTTGAAAGTTGGAAAGAGCATGCAAATGTCCTCGTGAGGATACTTGTACCAGCGTCTGATCTTAGAGAGCCCGTTATGAAATGCAATCAGTGAATCCAATTAGGCCGGAGGTGACCGATGACCTCCACCAGTCTTAGAAAGCTTGACTTTGTTTTTGTGATCGGCGCTCCTTTACATGGCAACGCGCTTAGCTCGACCTTTGAGCTTCAAACTGCAGAAATCTCCTTTCAAATTCACAATCAGACTCAGAACGATTCTTACAAAGAATCGCACAACTCATCTTTTAGCTTCAACATCATCACATCGGCCTTTCTTATCGGCGGATTGCATCACTACTTCTCGGACTAATTCACGCCTTTACTCTACTACCGACATTTCAGCAAACATGGGTGACAACATTGTCAAGTGAGTCTTCTAGTGGCTGGCTGAATGAAAATTCCAAGCTTATGCATCAGCTTTTACGCCGGCGCACCGCCTCTCAACCGCGTTTCATTCCAGAGGACATCGACGACCAAGATCACCCAGTATCTCGAAAGTCCAGAGGCAAAGTTTCTTTTATTCAAGTGGGCACCCGAAGCGTTCCCTTGTGGATGCATGCAAGACGAAGATGACACTGACGATTGCAACCCTCTTAGTCAAGGCCAACCCCTCTGTAAAAACGGTGTCCCCGGCCAACTCCTCTGCTTGACTCGAAAGCAGGTAGAGAGCGCTCTTCAAGGCTCATTCGCGTACGTCTTCATACCATCACAAGCTTTACTGACGACCACAGTGAGACTCCTGCCACTGTTGCAGTGCCCAAGCTGTACGAGACCGCTCGCATTCCTCACACTTTGCCAACCATTGTATTCCTCGGAATCGACGACAGACCAGACGCGTCACCAACGTCTGTACCAGCCGAAATCGACCCCGAGAACCCAAAGGGCGTTCCGTACTTTGCATTGGATGCCTCGAACCTCGACGTCGATCTGCAAGGCGGAGGCTTTGTAGAAGGAAGATCTGCAGGCACGGCACTGTCGCCTTGGGAGGCAGGTGTCTTTGCCGAAGCTCGCGCTTTGATCGACTGGAATGCTCGTAACAAGGTTTGCTCTCGGTTCGCGGTCGTAAGTGCTGACTCCAGTTCTGCGCCGCATGTGGTTCACCGACGTTCTCCCTCTGGGGAGGCTGGAAGCGTTTCTGCACGACTGCTCTCGCTCCCGAACAAGGCAAAACACCATGCTTTTCAACAAAAGGTCTGCATAACTTTGCCTACCCTCGGACGGATCCAGTGATCATCATGGGTATTATTGATCCCACTGGCGAAAAGATGTTGCTCGGTCGTCAGAAGTCTTGGCCCAGGGGTCAGTTTCGGATGACGACGACGACGAAGCTGACGTGTCTTAGGGATGTACTCGTGTTTGGCAGGCTTCATTGAGCCCGGGGAATCTTTTGAAGACGCTGTTAGGCGTGAGGTGTTGGAGGAAGCCGGGGTCGTCGTTGGCGCCGTTAGATAGTGAGTGAAGTACTTGGTTTCGTTCAGGTGCTGACTCATTCAGTTCATCGTCTCAGCCATGGTGAGTAAAACCTTCCTGAATTGATGAAGGCTGACCTTCAGGCCTTTCCCATCCAGCCTGATGGTCGGCTGTTTCGGCGTAGCTGATGACTCGCAAAAGATTCGTTTGGACCTCGATAACGAACTGGAGGGTACGTTCTGTCTGAATCTACAACGCAGAGGTTGATCAAGCAGATTGTCAGTGGTTCTCTCGTTCAGCCGTCCAGGCATTGCTTCAAACCGACGCAGGAACGACATTATCGCACTCGGACCACAAGCTCCTCGAAGACAAGGCGAACAAGAACTTGGAAGAGACCAACGCTCTTGCGCCAGCTGACAAGGTCGCAGGCGAGGGCGCCAGCGAAGCTGGGCAAACAAAGGGCTTGACGCGCGTACCACCCAAAACTGCTATCGCTGGCCAGCTCGTAGCTCTCTGGGCTGCTGGTGGTCTCAAGGTCGAGTAAACTAGTATGATTTGCATGCATCAGAGCAAAGCCTTGTCTGCCTCCCCAGTCTCCTTCATCCTCCGCCAGTCCAGTCGCCACGTTTGCAAACGAGCTTTAAACCCTGGTTGTTTCAGCATCTTGCGGATCCACCGAAGCAAAGCATCTTCGTCTTCTGGTACAAAGTATGACGATAACAACGAGAGGATCGTCTCAAAATTTGCGTGTTTGGAAGAGAGTGAATCTGGGGCGTCAGTGGGGTTGGAGCAGCGACTCACCTTTGAATGCCCAAACGATCGCAAAGCTCATTAGGACCATGACGTCCTGACCATCAAGAAACAGAGCGTCCCATAAACGCAGTTGCGTTCTGAAGGGTACCGTATTGGAAAACAAGGTGATGTACCACTTGGTAGCGTAAGAAGTTCCCGAGATCATGTGTTGTTGCTGAGAAATCAGTCTCGACTCCTGAAAGAGACTCACAAATGCAATGTAGACTTCTGGCAGGATGAACTCTATCAGCCGCTCCTGGACGTAAATCGACTCGAGCAGGCCGGGAAAGCCAGGTGCAAAGACCGAGTGCATATCGTATGAATTGTGGATCTCAACGAGCAGCGCGTAGGCTCGCTGTAGACCGTCAGCGAGATGTGCAATGTGGCACTCACCTCTGGATCAAAGTAGCATAGCAGCGTAGCCGCTATCGGACCCATGCCTTGGCAATACCCGCAGTCTGGACAAAGCATGGAGAAGCAATGCAGCAAATGAAAGAGCGAGCGCTGCCTGAACGACTCATCAGCCAAGAACTGAGCGATCTCGTGGACTCACCCCTGGCCGTATCGAGTATGGAACAGGACGTGGCCGCTGATGGTCCTCGGGACATCAAGATCAATCTGAACATCAAACGTGGAAGGCAGATCCATCGCGTGCTGTCATTGTCAACGTTGTGTCTGCAGGCGCAAACGGACTCACGCGGTAGTCTTCTGCAAGATCATCGACCTTTGCCTTTTGCTTGCCTTTGCCACCCGCCTTGCGAGCAGCCTCTTCCTGGATCATAGTCCACCAAGCAGCCATTCTCCATCGATCAGGGATCCCTTTATAGACTCGGCGCTGTAGCTGTACCACCATCAGTTCAAGCGCGGCCGAACCGCTCGCAGTACGCACCTTTGCAGAGTGCTCAGGGTTCCAAGCCCAATCCCTGACGTTTCCACCCGCATCCCGCGCTTCGACCTTCAACATGTGCTCCCATTTGCCTATTCTTTCAGACTCCTTGGCTTTCTCGTTGACATTTAGTTTCGGTGTCAGAGGCGGCGTCTTGGGTGGTGGTTCTTCTTTGCCACCGCCCGGTCCGGTGGATGTTGGCAAGGGCGGTGTCGGGACTGAGCCACTCAGAGAGGAGCGCGAAGAAAGCTTTGGAATCTTCATGAAGGGTGCGGCGGGTAACAATGCCAGTCGGCTTTCTGATCTGGTCTTGAGCGACTCGACGACAAAGCCATATCTCGGATCATCAGCCTCAGCCAGCGCGATCTCGAGACTGACCTGTCTAAGCTTGCCAGGACTTGTCTCTCCTTGTCTCCAACCATTTGGCCTCCGTCACTGGTGTGGACTGTTGCCCTCTTGTTCGCCGCTTGGGCCCTTTCCCGTGTCCTCTCAATCCCTTCATCCCATCCATCGCCGTACACTCCGTCAACCTCGAGCCGTGCATCTGTAACAAGTCAGCTCACGATACCCAATGACGGACGTACAGGTAGAACGAACGTGAAAAGCATCTGGTTCCTCACCAGGATGCTGCGTTGAAGCCAAAGATGACTGACTGGGATTACCCCCAAAGATTGAGGATGAACCCATTCCTGGGCTCGGCGATGGAGATAACCTATTGCTCTCCGATAGTGCAATACTTCTCCGAAAAGAGCGAGGCCTATCAGGGCTATTGTCTGCTGTGACAGTGATAGGTGGGCCCAAGCTTGTCGATGAGCTAGACATAGACGGCATCTTCTCCGAAAGTCGATTACTGCTTCTGAGAGCACCGAATGGACCAGACCAAGATGTATCAGAGTCTCTGTTCTTCTCTTGGAGGACCTCGAGTGACCCTCCAGGGGCACTAACTTCCCCAGACTCGCCATCGCCATCGCCAAGATCAAGAGCTTCAAAGCTTGGGCCTCGATCATCCGACAAATCGATGACCTCTGGCTGATCTCTGTAGCCGTTGAGGTGTCTCCCGTTCGCATCTTCTGGGGCCCAACTATCGCGAGGAGCTCCGTAAAGACTGAAAATGCCAGCAGCTTGGTGAACGCTATCCAATGTCGACTCGCGCTGTGACCGGTCTGGGTTTTCCTCACCAACCGGTGCCATGCTCGCGACCTGCGCTCTCACTCTCTCTTGCCTTGTTGACCTTATAGTCCAGCCTGCATGGTCCCTTGGACGTCCGAGTATTCAATGTTGACTAAGGCAGTCACGGTTAGCATTTCAAGCGCTGATCACTGTCTATTTTGCTCGCGATGTCTCGGAGAGATGGTTGAATGCATGAGCTAGCTATGAAGATGGGATAGCTCTACGACGTCGATACACCGCCGTTAACCTTGGGGGCACCACCACGAGGCTTGCCTCTTCCTCTCGCACCACCGCCACGCGCAGGTGGACCGCCGGAACCACCATTCATCGACATGGCACTGGTCGAAGCGGCCAAGTCCGCAACATGCAGGACGCCTCCGACATTACCGCCACGGCTGGCTGTACGCTTCGCTGAGCCGGAAGCGGCGTGTGGCAAACCTACATGAGCTGCGGCAGTAGGTGAAACTGTAGCGGCGCCATGGCGAGCATGACCTCGGTCACCAATGAGAGCAGTCTCTAAGCGGTTGTGATGACTGCGAGCAATGTGCTGGAAAGTTTGCGGCGCGCGCTCGATGCCCGTGACAGCATGACTGTACTGTCCGTGGTTGTCGAGTACACGGCCTTTGTGAACAAAGGTGCCCTTGGGACCACGAGACGAGTACCTGTCGGACTGGGAAAGGATGTCTTCCTTCTGAACGCGACCATGGTTGCTGCTAGCATGGTCGATGGCAGCCGCGGGACGGAAGTGCGACGAGGGGATGACAGGACGAGGACCGAAACGAGGAACGAAGGGTTGGGAGGTATTGTTGGTCGCAGGCGCGCCCATACGTGCGATGAACTGCTGGTTGCTAAGGTTGAGGCAAGCGGAGAAAAGTGCAGTGGAGCCATGGTACTCATCGCACCTGCCACCGAGCGTCTCGCCTCCCATGAACGGCACATCCCAAACCACATCGACAGTGTTGGTGTTCAGGCCGACGACGACACCCTTCATGCCGAGCGGAACACCGCCCGATGCTGCCTCTTGCACCATGACGACACGGTCACCGAGGCGGAACGTCTGGCCCTGCAAGCGGTACAAAGCATGCTGAGGCTTGAGAACGGCTTGGCGAGGAACGCTCTGAACAACGGCCATTTTGATTTTCTCATGAGACTTGCCAGCTTGGGAATGGCGGGCAAGTTCTTGAATGCTCTCGATGGTGTCCTGAATATCAGCAGGAAGTTGGAAGAATGTCAGTACTCACATGGTCGAGTTGCTCCGCAAAGAGCGAAACAGGCTCAAAGTCACCGACACCACGCTCCTTGAGCCACTTTTGCACCTCCTTGATCAACTTGTCGGGATCTTCGACGCCAGGAAGGATCTCTTTCGATGTGATGATACCATGACCTTGGCCATCCAAGCGCTGAAACAGGGGAGGGAAGGCAGCCTGAAATATCAACATCTGTCACAACGACGCTGAATCAGACTTACCTTGTACTCGCGGAGCAAGTGGTACGCTTTGTCTGAAAATTCCCATCCACGATCATTCTTGCGAGAGTACCCGAGTACCTTCTGTCCCTTGGACTCGAACTTGAGGCTCAGACCGACATTGATCTTCTTGCCATCGCCCAACTGCACAAGCAAGCTCGATGTGATCCTCGAGAAAGCAAGGGGCGACAAGTTCAAGTCGCGTGCAAGAGCGAACGAAGGTTTGTAGGCGGAGCCAGGACGGTGGCTGACAAGGTTGGCAAACTCGACATTCTCCTTGCCCTCGTCCGGGAAGAATGCAAGCTTGATATCAAGAGTGTTGTCCCCGACGGCCGAGACCTGCGAAGCCACGCCGTATGCGTGAGGGCCGAGGAAGATGACCTGCTCACCGACAGGGAAATCGTCGGCGATTGGAGTTGCAGTCTGCTCAATATAGCGCTCATCCTCAAATACGACGTCCTTGACGGCAAGCTGGTGCGCCAACTCGTACTCCTCTTTCTCACCCTCGTACTCCTTGATCAACGCGCCATCATCAAGACGCTTGAGGCCCTTGAGGGGTCGAACATGTAGGACAATGTCGACGTGACCGATGAGGACGCCGTACCGCTTGGAGTATAAGTGCTCGATCCGCTCCGCCTTCTTCTTCAAGTCGACAGCGCGCAAAGCGGGGTGGGCATTGGCAATAGCCTTCGTGGCCGAGCCCATCTGCTGCAGGTCGTACCTGAACGTGTCGTCCGAGACAGCAACGACCATGCCCTCCTGTAGGAAAGGCCAGCCGAGGAAGACACGGTTGCCGATGCTTTGCACAGCGACGTCGGCAGCCTTGGCTTTGTCGTCTTTGCCAGTAATGGAGATGACCATGGAAGGGTTTCTGCTGTCGGACTGAAAGACGCTGACGCTGTGGTAACCGAGGGTTGCCTGGTGCGGTAAAGTGTCAAGCGAAGGGAAACCAGCAAGAGCGCGAGCACCGAGATGAACGCCGTTACGGAGACCAAAGATGAGCTGTACCTCGCCGCCAAGCGTGGGGAGGTTGAAAGGCTCAACGTTGCAGTGGCACCGTTGGATATCGGGGAAGAAGCCAGGCAGCGAAGAGGGGTACACTGTTTCTTCCGAATCGTCGTACTCGAACTGAGAACTGAGGGTGCCCATCTGATTACGGGACTGCTCTTCAGGTGTCAAGCGATGGTCGCGCGCTGTGAAGTCAGCACCAATCGCCACTCGACACTGTACTCACATGCCATAGCACTCAACAACCTCTTCTCATCAATGAATGGAATCTTCACAACAGCCTCCCACTCCTGCTTTTTGCCATTCATATCCTGCTCAAAATCGATCGGATAGAAATCAATGATCGGCGAAGCCTCCTCATACATGAGGTCCTGTTCCATCAGCTTCCCACTTGCACATCCCAATCAACATACACGATAAGCAAGCGGCACATGCTCGCGCGATTCCTCAGGCAAGACACCCATCAATTGCTGGAAAGGTTTGAAAGGCGTCCCAAGCTGGAAATCAAACTTGAAGTCGGCAATCCCTTTGAGGTCTGTCATGCGTGGTGCGTAGTGATAGTCGTAGAACCATCCCCATGAGGCAACACCTTTGTAGTAGTACTTGAGGACCCATTGGAGACCTTCAATGTACCGGAAAATCAAGCAGCCAAGCTCTGCGGGCGCGTCGAAGTGGATCTCTAGTTTGTCCTGCATGTCAGCATTCTCCGAGAGCTCGTGAATCACACGCACCTTGTAATACGTCCTCTTCCATTCGTTCATCTTCTCCTTGAGCGTCTCCTCGTAAGAAGACTCAAAGTCCTCAACAGTATTGTCAACAACCTTTGCCTTGGCATACTTGTCAAAGACTCTCTGTAGCGCAAGCTTGCCCTCATCAACAACCTCGTCTTCGCTCGTCCACTCCTCATCATTTCCATCAGCCTCTTCTTCCTCCTCCTCGCCGTCCTCGCTGACGCCCTCCATGTCAAAGCTGAAAACTGCCAAAGGCAGTCCGTACCCATCGAGCTCATCCCACGTCACAATGAGACGCAGCGAGTCGGCGAGCTCTTGAACGAAACGCCTGTCGCGCGCAGGTAGATCATTAACGATCTCTAAGCGGTCTTTGGCATTCGGTTTGGTCTGATGCTCGGTCACAAACTTCTTGATCTTATTCAAGAGCTTCTTCTGATCCTTGGTGACAACTGCGCGGTCAACTTCAACCCACAACAAATAATGAACATACCGAGCTTGCCGCTCTTCCTCGCAACTTCCATGGCAGCAATCTCCTTGTGCTGCTTCCCTTTATACCAATTCCCATCCGCAAATTCCTTCTCAAATACATCAAGCTCCAATTTCGCAAGTTCATCCAACAACATCTGCAACCTGTCCAACGCAATCTCTCCCGACTCGTTCAAGTAACCACCAGCTTTCGGCAGGATCGCCTTGTAGATATTCCAGATGTTCTCCATCGCGCCTTCGTTGATGTGCAGGTTAGGCAAATGGGGTAGGAAATCGTTGCCGACAAAGATGGAAAGCAGGATGAAATCATCAATGATGCGTTCGAGATCGTATTCGAACGAGATTGTTGTTTCTAGGGCTGAGAACTCGAGGTTGAGGTACTCTCGGAGGAGAGAGAGGTGGAGGAGGAAAAAGTTGGTTTGCGCCAGGCTGCACATTAGCGGCGAACGAAGCGATGCGATGCGATTACTCACCCCGTCGTCTTCTTCGTCTTCCTTCCAAACGTCACTTCCTCTCTCAACAGACAGAAGTGAGGATCATGGCTGAGCAAGCCCAACATGATCAAGTCTGCATCCAAACCGTAAAGACAGTGTCTAGTGTTGGGGTTGCTACACATCAGCATGCTTTGACTATCAGTCACAAACTTACTAATCAGGCTGAGCCTTGCTCAACCGAATAAACTCTTGAATCTTGTGCTCTCCCTCTCCCGGCACATCGTGACCACTCAGAATCACCTTGACATTCCTCCACTGCGCATCCTCTGAAATCTTCTTGTTCACAAAGTACTTTAAGTGATTCGACAACCTCGCCATAAAAGGCGTACCGGGAGTGATACAATTCGAATCAAACGCCTTCTCCTCTGGCAACTTTTCGCCTTTACGCTCCGCAGCGGCCCTCATCTCCTTGACCTCTCTTGCCGTCCTGAAACGCCTGCTGCGCTGTTGGTTCATCTTGGCTCTCGGAGCCACACCGTCAATCGCCATGAAGAAGACTTTCTGGGGCTTGATCTTGGTGAAGAGGTGATCGATGTAATTGAAGATTGCTAAAATCATTTGTTCCTCTGTTATCCTGAAATGCGGATCATTCTCTGAAGAGGGCGGGTGCGAGCAGTTGTGGATGATGCCATTCTGATTGTCAGTTTGGATCAGGCAATGTCAACCAAATTACCATATCCAAGCTGTGACGTGTCAGTGCCACTCCCGAGCTGATGAAGTGTAGAGACTTACTAGAGGTTGTCAAACGTCGGAATCGAATTTGGCGTAATCAACTGGGATGTGAGAGGGTATCTCTCCGAGATCCAGCGGAAGAACTGGACAATCAGCATCATGACGAAGCATGATCGCAGTGGAAAGACCAACCTTGGGAATACCTGCCAACAGCGTCAGTGCTTTCCTCATCAAAGCAGCAGCAGCACTCACCCATCTTGCTGATCTAGTTTGTGTGTGTGTTGGTGTGTTGTGAATGAAAGGAAGGTGTTGATCGTACCGATCGCTTGTTCGTCCTTGTCTTTGTGACTTGTCTGTTGTTTGACAGCAAAGCAAAGCTCACGAGGTAAGTTCTTAGAACAGTCAAGCTGTTAAAGATAGTGTACAGATGGCTGTTTGGCCTTGTGACACTCTGTTGAGGATGGTGGATGGTCCGATGAACAATGCAGAGCCAAGGGATGAGCTTGAGAGGTCGAGTGGGAAAGGTCGCGGAGTATCTACCGTGAGCTCGGAAAGTTCAAAATGACCTAGGGTGGTGACCAAAACCCATACCAGGCTTGCGATCAGATTAAGATGGCCAGCAGCAGCACATCAGAAGCCTCCTCATCCACACAGGAGAGACCAGCCGGATTCGACAAGTGGCGCAGCTCACTCGGCCAATTCACAGGCCTTGGCTTGAGTGCCGATGAAAAGCTCGAACGAGAACGAAGAATGGAAGACAACTCTCTTGAACAAGATTGGAACAGGTGTGAAAAGTGGAAAAAGAGTTTGATGGAGAACAGTACGTCCGCTCCGCCCCTCGACACCGTGCTAACAGCTAGGTCCAATGGTTGTATTCATGCTCAAACACCTCGAGCTATCAGGCTGTGCTTTTCCAGCCTCTTCAATCCAATGCCATCCCTGTCCACCGACCCGATCAGGCGGCTTCTCAGCAGAACACGGTATCCTTCTCTGTCAGAATCGTTTCTACAGTAAACGACACATGGAAGATACCATTGCACATGAACTGGTTCATGCGTATGATCATTGCAGATATAAAGTCGATTGGATGAATCTGAGGCATCATGCTTGTAGCGAGGTCAGTCTCTCCTGTCCTCTCCTCCTCTTTACCGGACTGACATGTCATAGATCCGCGCAGCAAACTTGTCAGGAGATTGTCGATGGACAAGAGAAGTCAAACGCGGTTTCTACGGCTTCAACAAGCAGCACCAGGCGTGCGTCAAGCGTCGAGCAACCTTGTCGGTGATTGCGAATCCGTCTTGTAAAGATGCCGATGAGGCGGAGAGGGTCGTGAATGAGGTTTGGGAGAGCTGTTTTAGTGATACTAGGCCTTTTGACGAGGTGAGTCGTTCAGATTGGATGACGGAACGGCTGACATTGTCAGATCTATTGAGTACGGATTGGGTGGTATACTGCATGCATAGACATCTCATCTCTTCGGGACGGCTTCGGACCTTGCGTATCTGCGGGAGCAGGGCCAACGCCTTTGCCTTCGCTTTCGCCGCCCAGTCCGATGTCATCGAAGCAGATGGCGATGTGCTTGACGTCGATTTAATTCAGGATGCCATCAAGCGTTTTGGTCAGCTCGACTTTCTCGTCAAGTGGCATGGCCGATACTCTGGACCTTACGGTGGCTACATCCCAGCTACCATTTTCAGCTTGACGACGCTCGTGTATCTAATTACTACCGCAGCCGTCCCGACAAGCCGCGTCTCTCGATAGCCAACGCAAGTGAAGCCGCCCTCCTCCTAGGCTCCGCAGCACTCGACAGTAGGTATGCCTCGGCAGGGTTGAGGCAGAGGAGGTGACGGGAAGGATACTGCGAGAGTGTTTATGAGTGATTCTTTCCAAGACGTCATGTTGTGAGATGGCAATGGTCATTATTGATGTGAGCCATTTGACAAGCTGTCTTGACCATCGCCTGGCATCTGGGCTATCCCGTTACAGTCTACATCGCCCATAGGTTCTGTGCACTTCACTTCCCTCCCGACTGTATCTTCTTCGCCTCGCTTTCCCCATTGCAATGCCTTCAAGGCATCTTTGGGATTTCACGCCTCTTTGCCACTGTCAATGCTAGATGTCCTAGCAGTCGACAAGTTGCGAAGCCGAGCTGCAGCTCGACCACCGCGTCAGGCTTCGCTTTCGTCTCTTTGTGTCACTGCAAAGCAATGGTCCAGCAACGTACATGAACTCGCAAGATACGCGCACAAGACCGCATTTTGCTTATCATTCGAAAAGTAGATCCAACGGCCAGAATAGCAGTACCGGCGGCGGTATGCTGCCATTATGGATGACCAGAGGTCGACCTGTCGTGAGTCCCTCTTCTCGCTGCGAGGACAGAAGCTGATCTCACAGTCCATACCGATAAGCTCGAAGCGGTCAATCCATTTACCAACATTACCGATCACATGTCTCCTCCTCATAACAGGCTATTTCCTCGGTACAACCATCCTTTCCTTTGGCCTTCGCTCAAGCTCAAGCTCACTCCATCACCACCACAATTATCCAGCTCCACCATTCCTAGTCCCCTCTTCAGATTTTCTTCCACCACCTAGAAAACCCTCATCAGTCGCACACTATCCTGAGCCTCGAGAGCCAAAGAAAGCGGATATGGTCGTGCCGAACAGCTTGCATTACATTTACGGACTCAAGCCTGTACCAGAGGGTCAGACGCCTGATGAACTACCTTATTACGCGTATCTGGCGATTCGAAGCGCGATTGTGAATCTTGAGCCTGAGATGATCTACTTGTGAGTGCGGTGCTTTAGTGGTGGACAGCAGAGCTGATGAACAAGTCACTACAAACATCTTCCAACTGGGCCTTGGTTCAAGGAGCTTTTGCCATATTTGACACTTGTTGAGGCGGTCGTGCCGGATCAGGTCTTTGGTCGGCCAGTGGAGCATTTTGCTCACAAAGCCGACGTCTTGCGTCTTGAAGCTCTCAAGTATTCAGGTGGGATCTACCTCGATATCGACATTTTTGTGTACGTCTCTCTTATCGTCATCCAAGAACGCAAGCTGATGAAGAATGCAGGATCAGATCGTTCGATCCGCTAATGTATCATCCAACAACACTAGGCATGGAAGCTGCCACCGATTCTCGCAAAACCGAACTCGATCCTACAGGTCTCTGCGTACGTCCCCACCCCCTCCCTCCTTGTCCAGCAACACAGGCACTAACC
Source organism: Holtermanniella nyarrowii (assembly GCA_001600035.1). NCBI lineage: Eukaryota > Fungi > Basidiomycota > Tremellomycetes > Holtermanniales > Holtermanniella > Holtermanniella nyarrowii. The sequence continues at coordinate 204,643 of BCIT01000008.1, forward strand.
AAACCTACAGAATGCAGTCATCATCTCTCAACCCCAAAGCCCTTTCATAGAACGCTGGCTAGCCTCTTACAGTACCTTCAACGAAGGCGAATGGGCCTCACACAGCGTCGAGAAACCGTGGGAACTAGCGCGGATTCACAGAAATGAGATTCAAGTCCTTGGGACACGGGCTTTCTTCTGGCCGCATTGGAAGGGCGAAGAGGTGCAGTACGTCCATGAACGAGATGATTTCGATTTCGTTGGATCTGGGCAGTTTGCGTGAGTTTTGGCTGGGCGAAGGCGTGCTGATGGGGATAGGTATCATGCTTGGGAGAGTTTGGCTATGAAGTATTTGAAGGTATTGTCGCCTGAGGCGATTCGAGAGACGGATACTAGCTTTCATCGACTTGTCAGACCGTGAGTTATTTCCCTTGTTGCTGGTCGACCTCGCTGATTGTTAGATTCATTGGCCCGCGGGACGACGCCATCTATGAGGAATGGATCAAGAGCAAGCAGACATAGCATGGCATTGCATATAGACAATTCAACTGTACATGTATCCATCAATCATTTCTTCAGGGCCCCGACGCGGCTGCGCACGGGGAGCGTCAGGTCGGTCGGCCATTCAAGTTCAAGGTAGTTTGCGTATTCTTTTGCCGTTTCAATGGTACCGATTGTTTCTTTCTTTTGTCAGCTACGAGCTCATCAGGAGGACAGAGGCTTACTTGTTCGACTATCCCATTGTAGACGTTCCCTTCGCGTCCGATTCAACCACTGCCGAACCTTTACATCAGTACACCCTCTTGAAAGTGACGAACCAGGGCCGATTTCACTTCAAATCGCTTTGCAAAACTCTCACAAGCAATCGCTTTAGGCGTCGGATCCCTCCCACCCTGCTCACTGCAAGCATTCAGCAACCACAGCAACATGGTACGTTTTTGTTCGAATGTAAAAGTGCCTAGCTTTTGTCGTGAGTCTGGGGCTGGCATGCCGGCTTGCCATTCTGAGATTGCGTCGCGGCGGATGACGGGTGCTGGAAGAAGGGTAGGGACTGCAACGGGGGAGGGGTAGGGTGAGAAACGGCGTTGTGTGGATGATGTGGCGTTGGAAGAAGAGCTGATGGTTGACCACAAGCTTGGATTTGAGATATTCGAATCTATTGATGAGACGGAACTGCGTCTAGCGAGGTGACTGTTTGCGTCAGTCAGCCTTTCCAACGCGTTCGAGTCCAAAAACGTACTCTGGCAAAGCCTCGATCCAAAGCGGAGCATAAGCAAACGCGTCCACTCGATGAACTTTGAAAGGCTCAGTCAAAGCCAGTCTATCTCGTGCAAGATACGGCGCATAGTACTCGTCTGCTATCATTGTGCTTGGTACGATGAATGGCTGAGGTCTGCACGGATGTTGATCATCGCTTTCGGGGACTTGAGGGAGGGGTCGAGAGGATGTTGGGAGACTGAATGCGAATGGGTCGGAAAAGGTCATGTTGAAGTGCTAGAGGTAGAAGAAGGGTAACATGAGATGAGAATGAGCTATTCCTCGCTCGGCACAGACCGTGCTGTTGCTGTTCCTGTGGCGCGCCCGACGATCAGGTACAAGCGGTCAAGAAAGTCAATCCACACGTTTCATCGTGTTCCTGAACATCCTTTGACGCGGATCGGTCAGGGAACCGAATTAGGGGTATAGGGAAAGTTTGTTAGTGTCAAACGGTCAGGGGGGGTAAGTGGAGCTGCTCGTGTGAGCATAATGACATGCTCCACTGCTGTCAATGTTGTGAACAGTCGACCGTGCTGGTCTAGCAGTTGTATAACCAACGAAATTGATTAAAGCCGGTCGTCTTGCGTCTTGAAATGGCGAGCGGTCCACAGCTCTGCAGAGGTAACAAACCAGCTTTCTAGACTCCATCCCTCCACTTTTCCCCACTACGATCCACGGATCATAATTAAGTTGGGATGCCGCCAGTGTTGGCCTTTATATACCTACCTTTCACAGCGTTATGTATCCAGGGTCACCCATAAGTCTGATCCGCTTTCAAGCGGGTGACCCTCTGAGAAGTGGGTGAAGCATTCGACTGCTTCACCCGCGGGCCCTCCCTGGCAGAGAAGAACGGCATGATGTGTTCTTTGGGAAGGAGCACATCGTGCCATTCTTTTTGTCGCCATTCGGTGACCGTCGTGCAAGGTGGCTGTTGAATCAAGTACACACAAAGGCGGAAGCAAAGTCGTTTTTGCCAGAGTTCCAACATCTCTAAGAACTCTGCACGGCTAATGCAAGCAGGTTCCGCAGCCTCAAGCTTTGAGATCTAAGACAAGAGCTATAATTGCTGTTGCATCTCGAGCACACGAATAGAAACGTTTCAGCTACTCTACAAAACGGAAATGCGGAAGCAAAATCCTCCACGCGAGACATGCATCTCAAACTCTGAACCCTTCACCTGAACCTGGCTTCTTTGAGATTTCAAGAATCAGCATGGCCAAATCAAAGCAAGCTACGCTACCTCAGGCATCGTCTTCCAAGGCGGGTGCTCCAACTACTGGTTCCCTTAGAGCAAAAGCCAAGCCCGCAGTGGCGAGCGCAAGCACAAGCACAAGCACGAGTATTGATGATATCTTTGCCAAACCAGCGGCGAAAGCTGTTTCTATCACCTCCTCTCTGATTCCTGCTGCTGGGTCGATCTCATCCAAAGCGGCTGGTAAAGCGAAAGCGAAAGCCAGTCACAGTACCGGTACCAAAACATTATCGGAAGCAAGCGAGCCAAAAGTCAAAAACAAAACCAAAATCAAAACCGCGAAAGCTCCTGAGCGAACAGTCGAGACAGTCCTAGATCCCTCAGCCGCTCCCATACCAGCACCAACAACAACAGCAGCTACCGACATACCAACTGGAAAGCACAAGAAGCGTGATCGAGCTGAATTAGATGATCAAGAAGCTTTTAGAGATTCACGGGGTGATGGACCTCGTGCGTGTTTTTTGTTTCATAAGTGATGAGACGATGAACTGACGATGATAGGGAGAAGGACGGAAGAGGGTTATGCGATTTTTAAAGAGGCTGAACTTCGGATTGACCCTACTGCTGGTGGTATGTCTTCTCGCTGTCTGAGCAGGGCCGATGCTGATGGACAGGGACTCCGCTTTGTCCATTCGATTGTGATTGCTGTAAGTTTATCTACTTGAGCTCATGAGCTGATGAACAGGTTTCTGATCATGTATGCATCATTATCTTAAGAATCATCAATTTCAACATGTGTCGTGTTTGTATTATAACCTTATCAGCCGCATCCGTTCGCTCGCTCGCTTGCCATTCGCCGCTCACTTGCCACCAAACAACCTCCCCAAGCCCCTCCTCTTCCTAACCCTCGTATCCTTAGCAACACCACTCCCACCCGTCCCCGCCCATCTCCCCAAACTAGCTTCATCCTCTCCATGGATCCCAAACACGATCCGACCCTTCAAACTCGTCACATTGACTCTTGAATCACCAACTGCGCTGGCGCTCGCACTCGCTAGTCGTTGGGAATAGCGACGCTCGCCTAGGTTGGGTGGAGCTGGGGAAGGGATGTGGGTGGGCGAGGAGAGAAAGGCTGTGGATCGGCCGGGTTGCGAAGATGATTGGTGAGTGAGGTGTGAGCGGAGAGAGGGGAGGTAGGTTGGTGGAAGTGATGTTGCGTGGAGGGTCATCAATGTACCATGGAACGCACGCGGCCTATCAAGCATCAGCACAACCCTACCCACAAATCCTGCCTATGCCTCACAATAAAATCAAGATATCTCCACTCTTGGTATTCACACTCATTTCCACCTGTCTAGTCGGCGCAATATCAAGCTCCTTATCAGCCCTTCCCCACTCGAAAACGACGTACAAGATCAACTTTAGCTTCGCCATCCCGACTCACGACCTCAATCTTTGCTCTCGTCCTCTCTCCCGGCATCCCAACCGCTCTCCTCGAATCAACAACACCAAGCGTCAAGTCGACAGCCCCATCTTCAGCTATGAATCTCCCATCTGGCGGGACGTCCCATACGCCTCCGATAGCTATGGGCTGTGCTGAGGATGTGCGGCGCTTACGTTTACTTGCTGTTGCGGATGGGCCCCCAATGGTGGATGTGGGTGGGAGAAGAACGCAAGCGTCGTCTAGAGCTGGGTCGAGGTAATGTGTTGACCAGATTGGAGTGAGGCCGTTTGCTTGGAGATTGATGCCGTGTTCTGCGGGTCTGCGAGGGTCGAGAGCGGGTGGTTGAGTTTGGGCGGGCGTCGAGGATGGACCGGTGGCTGTAGGGGGGGCTGGGCCTGAGAGAGAGGCATAGGCGTGTTCGATAGAGGGATTGATCAGACTTGCTGGGATATGAGCTTTCATATCGGGTCTGTCATCAGCTTCTGTTTGATACCAGGTCGTTTGTAAAGCTCACTCCCATGCAGGTGGAGGCTACATCAAGGTCAGCTCCGTCCTTTCGAAGAGCAGATCAAGTCATACGGACCTGTACAGGCACACCCGAAGGTAAAGGCGGCAACGCCCTTCTCTTCCCTCTTCCAAGACTCGTCGTCGTCTGTTCACCCATGGAAGGCATCGAAACACCCATAGCTACAAGTTGTTCATTTGAAACCCCCACGGCCGGCCACTGTCCCTGTCCCTGCTCTTCTTCGCGGGGAAGAACAAGGGAAGCCTGATACGGCGTCTGTATAAAACTATGACTCTGCCGTGAGCTCACGCTCACGCTGGACGGCGCGGGAGGGAAAGCAGGGCGTTTAGGTAAAGCAGCAATAGCATATGGATCATTTCCTCTTCCAGATCCATAAGCGTTCGGTCCGAGACCGTATAACGCCAAGGAACTTGTGCATGTGGATGAGGAGACTGCTTCGCGGTCAAAGACGAGGGGTGCGTACGCTGACATGTCTAGAGTTGTGGAGGGGTTGGGAGAGGTGTGGGTATGGGTATGGGAGGAGAGGAGGGACATTGTAAAGAGGATGGAAATGCTTCCTGGAGCTGGAGCTGGAGCTGGTGCAGGCCTAGGGTGGTGAGTGGCGATTCTGACATTACGTCGGTGACGTCAATGGATCCGTCCGGCGCGGGGCTATTAAACCAAGCGGACGAGAGCAGTCTCGACTGTTACCACGTACGCGTAGCGCCTTGCTCAGCTCGGCACACGACCCCAGTGAAGCTCGCAGTTGCAATGCATCACTGAGAGTTGATGCTATTGTCTGCAGTTCTTAAGTAAAGTTAGAAAAGCAACAGCTTGTAGAATCCTTTGATTACATTTCGCCGCGATCATCTACCGCGATATGTATTTCCTTTATCCAGTGCGTGTCGAAATGGTCGTGAGGAGGAGAGGTTGGCTCTCGTATTGTACAATAGCTGCAGCTCCCTGGTTGGCGTGATAAACATTCCGAGAAACGAGTTATCCGGTACTATCGAGGAATGACAGTTTATATGCCGGTTCTTTTCGGTCTGTAGATTTTGTACGGCAACGCTTTGGTAGGAATGTTCATGCCGACGTTCCTTGAAATGATGATGATGCTGCCATGTCGTGCATGTGCTCATCTTGAACTAATCTCAAACTACACCGTTCATCACTCCGGTTCGCATTCACTGTCGCGCAGATTAAGATGCCACAAAAGATAAAGTCGAGCTTTGAACCTAATCCTATCCGCAGCGCAAGGTCCGTGCATCCATTCAGGGACGCGTCTCCAGGAACATGTCGCGTTTCAGAAAAGGGGTAAGAGATCTGACCGCACCAAGCTGCCGCTGTCGATGTGAGGGGAGGCTAGCAAGACCGTCATCTATACTGTAATAGACAAGTATTGTACCGACTTGGAAGCTAGCAAACGTGGTGAGAAAGAAGCGAACAAGGACAATAAGCTAGTCTGCGGGAGGGAGGGATCCTCGTGCAGGTCGGTCGGTCGGCCGAGAAAGAGTACAGGATAGGAGTCAATCTCAAAGTGTTCTGAAGAGCCAAAGCTCTTGTACGTCTCTATCCGCTGAGCGAATCTGAACGAACAAGGGGATAAAGCAGGGCAGGACAGGACAAGGGCAAGGTCTGAGCGTACGAAGGGTGAGAATCGCAAAGGAGGCACGTCCAATCCATCTCCAACCTCCAAAATGTACGGATTCACTCCCCAGCACCAACAGAGCTATTTCCCTCAACAACCTTGACAACCCGTTTTCCCTCCACCCCTCCCTATGGACCCTGCTAATCCTCGGTTCGGTGCCACGAGGCGACCTTTACCTGGTGATGGACCGCCCAAAGCGAAATTGGGAGGTCCGAACGGTAAGCCTTATACTGCTCCGTCAAGGGAGGCGACACCTGCGGAGACGGTGATGGCTGAGCAAGAGGCTATGTGGAATGGGAGGGCGATTGTGATCAATTTACCTCGGGAGCCATATCGCACCACATGGGATTTCAAGGTCGCAGATTGGCAAGCTCAACAACTACATCCTCTCGATCGAGCTCGAATGAAGCCAGAAGATATCCCACTCCCATTATCACCAATGCCAAAAGGCTCAACATGCCCACGCAAATCCCATCATGAGCTCCCAGAACCATACCATTCCCTTGACATGGACAATCTCCCGAGCGAGGCGTTCGAGACGGTCGATCACGAGGGGATGGCCGAGGTCGAGAGGTACGGGATGAAGAGCAGTGGAAGGCTACCTGTTGCTATACCTGAAAGTGTACGTGATGGATATGAGAGTGGTAGAAGCTGATGAGGATAGACTGCTTGGTTGGGATTGATTCGTGATGCTGCTGATCGATTGGCCGATAAGGAGATGGCTGAATTGAGGGAAGACAATCAACGAGTGTTTGGACCAGGGACGGGACAAGTTGCGTGCGACGATCCATTTCGGCAAGAATATCACTTACCACCCGTATGTCGCTTCAATTTTCAGCAGTAAAGATACTAACGAACAGGCTCCGCGACTGAAAGCGGTTCGAAGCGTCTCAGAAACCCCCACCCACTCGCAAAGCCAAAGCCAAAGCCTACATCATCCATCACCCACGCGCCCAACTTTTATATTCCGTCAACTAACAGATCTGATCAGAAGACCCAGTCTCGAAGACTTTCCAATGCCTTCGCCTCTTGTCTTGCCTGATCGTGTGACGCGGCGAACGGGGAAGGGGAAAGAGGGCGGACGGCTTTTCGGTGATGCCCTTGCTAGACTTGGACGGAATCCTAGAGGGGCGTCTATTGATTTGGGTGTTGGGCGAGGGGAGGAGCGAGGAGATGATGAGGAGATGATGAGGCGAGGAAGTGATGGGCTGGCGGAGGAAAATAAGTCGAGACTTTCAGTTCAGGCGGCGCCTTTTGTACCTGGTGGTATGTCCCAGCAGCATCAGCAGCAACGACAACAGCCCCCGTCACACGAATTCGAGTCTCCCAAAGCGACACTATCACGTTCAGCAGCGGAGTACCTACCTCCATGGCTAGCTGCAATCGAGCAGCCACCGACTCAGTCCGTCTCACAAGAAAGAGTCTATCCTTCTATTTGCGCCTCCAGCGATGTCATCAATGCCGTCTTGCGGCCCAGCCAAAATGTTGCTGCACCCGCACCGCGACACAAAGACGGAGATGTCATGTTCTGCGATACGGGGTCGCAAGATACGATTCTTGAAGCTAATTTCTTTGCGGATGACGCCGTGGGATGGGCTGCTGTGAGTGATGATATCGATGGCGAGGACGGAGATGGAGAGTTCGAGTATGATTGTGCAGGTGCGCTTGACAGCAGAGTGAGTTCACCGACCTTCAAAGCCAGTACGCTGACCCTTATAGAGCGTCAGCGAGTTCTCAAACCCTTCAGACGAGGACGAGTACATTCGGCAACGTCTTCTTCGTCGTACAAGGCAATGGTCATCGTCTTCGCCAGGTCGATCTCGGTCCGACAACTCGTCTGTCTCGTCTGGACGGCCACAGCGCCGACAACGGCGGCGATACGATAGTGATGACGTCTCGATTGGTGAAGAGCCGATTCTGACACGGGGTAGCGCGCGATACAGGTCTCAAGTCAATGCGCAAGGGTCTCTATCACACATCCCAGTCCCAGTTGGGCGCGGCCACTCCTCGTCGCTCAGCCGCGGCACAATCGAGGCACTAAACCCTACTGCCAAAGCATTCGACTTTGGCAAGCCGCAGTCTTTCGTCTTCCAGCCGTCTCTTCAACCGCAGGCTCTATCAATGCTTTCCGACGTGGCGCGAGTCACGCGCAGCGATCTCTCGGAAGGCCGGGGTCCGGCTTCCACTGAGACCTACGTCACGGCCGATGGCAGTCCGCTCCGGACAGCGCGGTACCTGCGGTCTGAAGCAGCCGAGCAGGTCCTTCACGCTCAACTTCCGATGCAGGCAGCCAGACCAGATGCTTCGGACAGCTCGCCGTCCATTCGGCAGCTGTCTACCAGCTCCGAAGATGCTGTTCAAGACGAAGGTCACACCACGCTCGTCGACAGCAACGCCGAACCCAGTCTATCGAGTCCACCACGCTCTTGCAGTTCCATGTCCTGCAGTATCACCTTGGCTCAGGACCCAGCAGTCGATTCTGGCTTGCCTTCGCCGATGCCAAACTGGGCGCCAGCAACTGGTGACGTCGACAAAGAGGTCCAGAAGGACATCATGCAAAAGTGGCGGTTCCCATTCAGCCCAGATCGCGGAGCTGCTCAGCTTCGAGCCGACTCTGATCAGGAAAAGGGCAAGTCTGCAGCAGCTGCAGATGTACGGACACCGTCAACTGGCATCGGCAAGCGGGACAGAAGACCCATCCCTACCCTTCACCCACACGACGCTGACGCTGCGCCCAGCACAGATGACCCGCCGTCCAGGCAGTCGTCAGACGAATTTCCTCTGCGCGCGAAGCCGGTCACCAGGCCCCTGACGAAAGTCCCTCTTGGTCCAAACTCGCCAACAACACCCTCAAGACAGGATTCCGCCACCGCCCCTCTTGAAGGGCACAACAGCTCTTCGTTGCCGGGTGACGATAGACTACCGCAGCGGATTGAGCGCTTCATGGAGCGTATCGCCGACGTTCTCGAGCAACAGTCACAGCTGCTTCTCAGTGTTATCTCGCCCAGCAAAATATCAGGAGAAGATATGTACCCAGAGGTCAAGACTCACTCCGAAGAGCTGCTAAGCGCTCTGGTCACAGGGCAGCACGTCCTGCTGGAGCAAGTTGGCAGCATCAACGAGTATCGTGAGCTCTTTGAAAGCGCACCATCCGCGATATCGAAGGCAGCAGCGACGTTGGACTATGCGCACGAGTTACTTCTGAGTCGCGCTACTGGTGCGAATGAGCTGTCAGCAGCTCGAGAGGAAAACCTGAGAATACGAGCTGAAGGGGATCAGCAGCTGGCAAAGGCTCGTGCGGCTCATGGCATGGCTCGCAGCGAATTCCAGATCGCACAGGAGCAGCTACAGTCTCTGCGAGCTGAGCGCGATGATATGCGCTCAGACCTGGAGATGGCTGCCGCGGAGATGTCTAAACTGCGAGAGGAGCTGCATCGATACAAGGGAGACTCTGCGATCGCAAATGCCGAGCGGCAAATCCTGGAGCAGGTCAAGTTTGAACTGACAGTGGCTAGGAAGCAGCTGGCGGACCGTAATGCTACTAATGATGCTCTCAGGGATGAGGTGAGTTAATTGTGAGATACCTGCTGACGATGAGCTGGTGGCAAAGGATGTGACTGCTGAGGGCATGATGGCGACGATCGTGTCTCTCTCCGATCGGCTGGCCAGCCAGGGCAGCCGGGCCGCAAACACTCTCGAGGCATCTCAAGATCAGCTCAAGAGTATTGAGAACCTCGTTCGTGACGTGGGTGTTTCGATGCAAGGACTCAGTGGACGGGATTCCAAGGAGATGCTGAACCTTCGTTCGCAGGTGAGCTAGAGATGTCTCCTTGGGATGACTAACGACGCGCAGCTCGACCAGCAACGAGAGCACACAACCGCTCAAGAGATCGCCTTGACTGTCTGCAAGGAACAGCGGTCAGCAGCTGAAGCTCAGCTGGCGGATGTCAAGTCTCCCCAAGTGGCAGTACAGCAGCAGCTCGAGGCGGGTCAGACCGAATGTCGAGACCTGCGAGAGCGAGCAGAGGCTGCTTCAATAGGTGCTGCCAAGCTTCAAGCTGAACTCGAGTTATCCAAGGTGAACTGACTATCTCGCGGAAAGCTGACTCTCAGGCTCGCGAGGAAGGTATCCATCAGCAGTACAATGCACTGCATCGATGGGCATCCGAGTGTCGACAAGCGCTAGAGCGGTCCGAAGCTATGCGTTGTCGACCGTATATCATTCGTGATATTTACACGGGCGACTACGCCGAAGTTGTGACTCCTGCCAATCGGCGAGAGGGCTCATCCAAAGTTGTAGCGCCAGCAATGGAGCTGTCGACAACGCAAGACTCGATTGCTTCTTCAGCAGCGCCTTCGACTCCTCCACAGCCTCACGCGACCTCCTTTCCAGGCAGCAGCGACCTGTCCTCCTCACCAAGCGAACGACTACGAAAAGATTATCATACAGATATTTTACTGGCCCGAGGCGCGGACAGAAGGCTGTCATAGAATGGGATGAATGGGATGGGTTTTGCCAAACATATACATTGCGGTACATCATCAAAGAGTCTACACATTCACTGTCAGCCCGAAGCTCATGATCTCGCAGAAGGAGGGGGAGTGTGCATCTTAGGCCCCGGAGCAGGCGGGCCAGGTACGGCCGGCACAGCAGCTGCAATGTCAGTCCCATCCCTCATCCCAAACGTACGAGGACCATCAGCAGTCACATGTGACCCGATCGAAGTAGTCGAGGCCATAGACACCGAAGATCGTGGACTATCAGCCGCCGGACCCTGAGCCGCAGGTGCAGAGGCATTGGCAGGCGTCAAAGGCGACGATGCCGTCGGTGCAAGATCACCATAGATCCATCTACGAACCACGTCGCACATCTCTTGAGGATCTGTTGGCAGTGTGTCGACGTCGATCTTGGGCATCCATTTCTCTCCCACTGGTATGAAGAATCTGGCTTCTGGTGATGCTTGTCCGTTGGCTTCGCGTTGACGCGCGAGCTCGCGTTCGGCGTCTTCGACTTCGGATTTGGCAGTTGTGGCGGCTGTCATGTCGGATGTCTTGATGGCTTGCGTCAACTTGGACCACAGCCTAGGCCATCAGCTTCCTTCCACACTCTTCGTGCAAGACTGACCGTCTCGACTCGCGCTCATCCTGCTGGTCCTCCGGCAAGACCGACTTTGGCACATACGTCGCCGCATTCGCATCAAACATGACCGAACGGTTACCCGTCTTCTTATCCGTGTACTCCATCACACTGCTCCAATAGCCAGAGATATCTCCAACATCAACCTTGTTGGGTCCTCTGATCTTGCCGCCAATGCTGTTGTACCCTCCTGAGATCCAGCCCTGCACGTCAGCTTCTTGTAACGGAAGACGACAAACCTTGGTCTTGAATTCGACATCGCAAGCGTAGCCAGTGTTGGCATTCTGAATGACCGCAGTGTCTCCGAGCTCGAGAACCATCTTGCCGAAGAGGATCCCTCTAGCGTACATGTTGGGCATCTGAAAGTCAATGCTTGCCTGACAAGCTGTCTGAGCACTCACGCCAATGGAATACTCTCCGTCCTCTGGCTTGTGAAGCAGTCGTACCCTGTTCTCGCCCTCCATGATAGTTGCTGCCGAGTTGCCAAGGAATTTGGACTGCACATCATCAGTAGAGTACTTGTACATGTGAGGACGAATTGACTGACCTTGGGCTTGAGCTCTCCAGTGATGAGGACACCGTTCTGCGGGCTGACGTAGAAGAACGCTGAGATGGGCTACAACGTCAGCTCGCATCTTGCATGGACAAAATCAGCTCACTGGGTGGTGGGAGACTTGTTCTGCGACGTAGAAGCCTTCTGATCCGTCCGGGTAGAAGTAAGAGCAACGGAAGATCTCACCCAGAACAGGGTTGTACCTGCAGAACGTGTCAGACCAGCGGTAAACTGGTCAAGATTGCTCACGGTTTCTTGACTCTGTACAAGTCGTCAGTATATATAAAGTGAGATGCACAAGCTGAGACGTACCCTTTGGGCTTGATATGCCAACCACTTAGATAATAAGTCATGACGGACAAGAAACGTTCCTTCTCATCTGGGTTCTCGCCGGCGCTGTGTCATTGCGTCAGCCCAAGGACGCTCTGTCCAAGTATGAACATACCGAAAGATGAGCTCTGGATGGGAGAAAAAGTCGGTGATGCGTTCCAGCAGAGATCTCGGCTCCAACACAAAAGTCGGCAAGGCAATCTTTTGCAAGTCCATGCCTACTCGCACTGCCTCCATCAGCTCTTCTTCTACAGCAGCTTCAATCATAACGCAGCAGATACAACAAATCATCTCCACGTACATTGCGAGATCAAAGCTCCAAGAATATTGCCTTCTTCCTTGTCAAGTGTACTTGTATCATTCGGGTTGCCATCGGGTGCTTTCTCATCTGCCGAAGCGACTGAACCTCTACGACCCTTGAGTGAATCTACTGCGTGTAAGAGTCCCATGCTTGTTTGGATTGATGTTGATGCCGTCTCGCCGATGCTCAATTCTTGCTAATGGTGACGAAGGAGACGTGGGTGGGTGGCAAGCACTCGTCATCTTACGCGACTCTTTTAGCGTTCCGTTAGCGTTCCGAGCGAGAAGCAGTAGTACGAGTATTACCGGTTATGCAGGAAATGAGCAAGGTTCCCAATGAATACTGAATCGCATTGAATATCATAGCTGATTAATCCTTGTACCCCTCAGCGTAGTAGGTTATCCATCCGCAGTCAAGCATATCAGCTCGACCCAGAGGCTTGGCGTTCCGCCACCAATGCCAACAACTCCGAGCCCGGAGCCGGGAATGTCTCAAACAATGAACATTGCGGATCGCATCGCCAAATTATGAACAATTATCAGCCAGTCTACAGATGCAGCTTGAACAAGTTTTCCGAAATGCAAGCAGCTTTCAATTCGCGACCGCCAAAGAAGCGCCCGTTGAGACCGCGCACGCCCTTGTCGGCGCCAGACTGCTCCTTGAACTCGACGTAGACCTCGCCCTGATCGTCAGCTTTGATAGCTGACTGATGTAGAAACACATACAGCAGAGTTCTTCTCGACCTTGATCTTTTCGACTTGGCCATACTTGTTTTCAACTTCGCCCTTGATATCATCGGCGAGATCCAAGTCCCAATTACGTTCTGTCTCTCTGTTCCCGTCAGCAGTCATCCACCCTTTCAGTTCGCAACATACTCGGCAGGATTGAACACGTTCTCAACAAGAACAAATCTAGTCCTCAAACCAGGACCCGATGACTTGGAGCTACAACTTGTCAGCAAACAGCCAAACGAACAACAACTCACGGAGCATAACTAGGCTTAGGCTGCGAGAGATCCGCACCCGTCTGATCAGTTCGCGCAAGTTTGAACATGAGCTGCTGACGCGCCGCAGCGTCCATGCGAGAAGCACCACGGTCCCTCTCAGGAAAACGCTCATCGCGCTCAGGGTCACGGTCGTCCCTGTAGCGTTCGCGATCACGGTCGCGGTCGTCCCGGCGATCGTCTCTGTAGTCGCGCTCATCTCGGCGCTCCTCTCTGTGGACTGGAGGCGCACGTTCTTCGAGAGAGCCGACGGAGCCCACTACGCCGTAGGCGTTGCGTTCTTCGACTGTGCTGACGCGGACTGCGAGTCAGCTCTGACAGACACGAGATACTATCACTCACTCGCACGAGCAGCAATCTCGAAACCGTTCATGGCATCCAGTGCCATCTGAGCAGCCGAAAGTTCTTTGAACTGCACGTAAGCCAATCCCTTGCTCCTTCCAGCCTGTCCATCAGCTGCTACTCGCACCAATAGGTTGCCCGACTCACAGCATCGCGGTGCAGATCAATGAAATCAAGCTCTCCGAAAGCTTCAAAGACCTGTCTGACGTCGTCCTCGTCCAAAGAGCTGACAAGCCCACCAACGTACAAACGGTGGTAAGGAATGGAAGCCGTAACGTGTCCATCGCGGTCGACACCTGGAGGGAGCTTGAGGTTTTTGCTGAGAGGTGGGAAGGCTGATCCTGAGCTCATGGGTGCGCGACCGCTGTTATTGAACTGAACTAGAGCGGCTGGCAGGGCGGCAGGTCTGCAGATTAGCTTGTGTAAGAGATGAGGTAGACTTACGCTGCTGGAAGACCACCTGCGGCGACTTCGCGGTTGCGTTCGGCTTCGCTCTGCTGAATAAGAATTGGCAAGCCCATGACGATGGTACCGGAAAGCTGCTTGTCAGCGGGTGCCACGAATGTCATGACTTACAGAGATAGCCTGACCGACAAGCTCAAGGGCATCAAGTTCAACGTACCCGATTCTGATGGTCAGCTTGGTCATTGGCCTGGCACGGCGGCAGACTTACCCCTTGGAACGCCTTGAAAGCCTGTCAGTGACGATACGAGCATCCCTCACAGCACCTCCGCCGAGTTTGTCTTCAAAGAACAAGCCGAGGTCCCTAGATGTGAGCCTGGCTGCAAGCTGAGAGCAAAAGATGGAACGAGATTCAGAGTCGAGTTCGCTGAGGTAGGACTGTGTGGGATCAGCAGGTGGAGGAGGAGGGGGCGGTGAAGGGCGGCGGATGGGTGGTGAAGGAAGACGCTCACGACGGTGGGCCTGGATTGTTAGCTGAAGCTCGTGTGATTTGTAGAGCTCACCTCGCGTCTTTCGTCTGCCATGATTCTGTCCCGTCTCTCGCGCTCACGTTCCTTTTCTTCACGAGTCAACTCGACCATGGGCGTAGCGACTATATCATCCGGCCTGTCACGTTGCGAACGATGCGAACGGTGTGAGCGTTGAGATCTGTGTGATTCTCTAGAGTGGTCCCTTGTTCTCCTGCTTGAACGCTCATAGTCTCTGTCTCTGTCTCGGCGGCCATCACGGTCTCGGCTACGGCTGCGGACGCGGTCACGGTCACGTTCACGGTCATGGTCGTCTCTCTCCCTACGACGCTTGCGGCGCTCCTCGCGCTCAGACTCGGTCTCATCTTCACGATGGCGTCTGTGAGATCGACTGGAAGAGTATCTGTCGCGACTTCTGTCCCTGTTGCGATCTCTGGATTCGTCACGAGGACGCTTTTCTCTTCTTGACAAGTCAGCCTTTTCTATGTTATTGGAGTGACTCACGAGCTTAGCTCTGGCGTGCGATCCCTCTGCCTGTCGAGATCACCATTGCTTGGCTTTGTAGGTGATGGCGTGTCTGCCATCTTTTGGATTGTTGCTCGAAGGCCTTCGGTGCAAGAATCTCGACCCAGCAGCTGCATCCCAACAACTCAAATTGCTTCCGTTGACTGAGTGTGGCGAATGGTTCTTCGAAGCGGCATGGCCAACTCTACAGTCCTCGTCATTTGAGAGTTGACAACACAATCACTGAGATTATGGTGATGGTCAAGATTTTGCAATGGACCAGGTTGAGGTCATTTCAGTCAAAAAACAGCTAACATTGGCTGGAGACAAAGTAGTGAAAAAGATGTCGTCGGATGCCAGAGTGACGCAGAACTTTGAACGGAGCGACTGTTTGTTTCATTCAAGCTCATCCATTTCATTCACAGCTCAAGATTCTTGTAAATCGTCTGCTCTGTATGACTTTCTCACTCCAAGCTCATAGCATACATCATCATGACCAGTGAGAACCGCGAGCGACACTTCCACAACACGGAGGCTGGACAACTGCAACATGACGAGAATGACGGTTCACTCAAACCTCATCAATACTTTGGGTCATGACACTAAATGATACCGAGCTCACAGTCATCCAGTGTGGTGACACCCTCTTGAACGTGCGCTTCACCGGCCACCGAAGTCTTGACTACATCAGAACAGATCCGACCATTCGCGAGCCGATGCTGGAAGAGTGTGGCTGTAAACCATCGCTAGATTGGCCAAAGCAAAGCAATATAACGATGAATACATGATGCACGCTACATTTCTCTGAAAGATGCAAGACTATAAAGACGTGATGGGGTTTTGCAGATGGACTATGATGATGACGTTGGCGGTGGTGCGAAAGCAAAGCTGCTTTCTTTGGGAGATGTTGAAGCATGCGGGAGCTTAATGATTGGTCGATAGCGAAAAGAGTCGTGGGGAAGAGTCAAAGCTGTATGCGGTCGACCTGCAACAGTGTATTCGCTCATACTGCCGAGTGTGGGGCTGAGCGTAAGGATACCCGATGCCGAAGAAGGTCGATTATCATTCTCTGGCAGCTGAGGTAGCCCAAGCCCCAATGCGCCGAGAGAAGGTAAAGACGGTCGTGGCCGATTATCATCTCTCATATCGAGACGCTGACGAGAGCGGGAAGGCTGCAACTCGTCTTCTTCTGAATTAGTCGTCGAAATCCGCCGACCAGACGTCGCGAATTGTCGCATCAACGACATTGCCTCGTAGTCTGGCTCAGAGTTGACGAATGATGACTCTGGCGTGATGGGCAGTAATGTCGAGATGGGAGGAAGGATATTGACGCTCGGTGGTGGCATCGACATGTTGCGTGAGCCGCGTAAAGGGGGAGGTGAAGGAAATGCAAATGAGATGGAAGGCTTGGAAGTCAATGGACTAATAGCCGCAGGTCGAAGGATGGAAGGCACAGTTTGCGCATGGGATCGCTCAAGCTTGCCTGCCGAAGTCCGAGGTCGAGCAGGTGAAGACGAACCCAAGCCCGGCGAAGCAGGCGGCGAACGCGTCTTGGCTCGACGTTCTCTGCCTTCAGGTAATCTGTTAATGTCGAGAGAAGACTCGTGCAAGTACAGATTTCGTCGGCCACTAGAGCTACTGCTCGAAGACGCTCGACTTGACGCTCTTCGCTTTTGAGCCGTAGACGTTGATGGAGGTGTGGTGACGATTGCTGCGCGAGCTGCGGCCCGCTCCTCGGCACCGACAGATGTAATGAGGATGGGCACAGCAGGCAGAATGATATCCGTCGTACCCCGAGTTCTCGATGATTTGATCGAAACCTTTCAAATCAGCGCCTATCCATCCAAAATCACACACGCACCTTGGCAAGCAATGCAAACTCGACATTCACCAAACTCGTACGAATCGACTCTCCCGTATCCCATTTCCCACCCTTTCGCGGCACCGTCATCTTCACCACTCCAACCCACTCGCCAGCAGCCTCCGAAAGAGTTTCATCCACGCCAACTTCAACGATCTTCTGCGTCACCGTCGGAGCAAGTGAAGGCTTCAGAGGCGGAGGCGGAGACGGCTGACTTGATGAACGATGAAACAGTGAATGAATCCGAGAAGGCGGTCGAGGAGGCGATGGCGTTCGACTTGAGCTTCCACCACTTAAAGGTGATGGATCTCTCACGCTCTCTTCAAGGATTTGTAATCGCCGTTCAAGCCAAAATGTGACTTTCTTCACGACGACGCCATCGCCTTTGATCCGCATTGTCATTGGAAAGCTGTCACCTGGACCAAAGGAAGAGCTCGTGGGCGCTTCAAAGTGTAGCGAAGTGTTGAGGTGGATCATCTCCATTGGTGGTGTGAGAGGTGTTGATGGAGGCGGCATGTGGTTATACAAGTTGACGAGGAAAGACTTGAATAGTCTGCTGCCGATGAAGGGGATGGGTTTGTGATCGACCACTACAAGTCAGCATGCATTCTTTTTATTGATTCCAAATGGGAGAATCTTAACCGCACATGCGCATCACTTAGATCAAGCTGCAGACGAGCTTAGACCGCACATGCAGATCACTTGACCAGTGCTCGAATCTGAACTCTGCACCACAAGTGCCATCTTGAGCTGATAGCCGCACTTTAACAAGAGATTGCATTCGCAGCTTTTTCAACGGCCACCTTGAACCCACACTTCTCAATGCACCGATTCCACCGAGTGAGCTCAAGGCTCGAAGGCTCAGGAGGGAATAGTCTTCCCCTAGCCGGACCTCCACACGGCAGCCTGTCATGCAGGAATAGATTCGTCTGAATACGCAGCAAGACAAGCGGGCCATTCAGATTCACACGACGAAGCGACCGTAGGATCCGGCCCAACCGGCCAAGGGCCGTCCAGAATAGAGACAAGAATAAAGCGACACTTACAAGCTTCAAGTTTCCAAACGACTCTCCACTCTTTAAACGTCGCCGTGCTCAACCATCGTTTACCCTTTCCACCTTGAACCTCTACTGGAATATCCAATTTGAAGGCCTTTTCCCATGCATCACTATCCAGCACTTGCTCTGGTCCCTCTGCAGTAAACAACGTCTGCGTTTGTTCCCAAACGACCTGCTCCTCTGCGGCATTGGCAAATACGCCTGCTGTTCGCATCTCGTAGGCTCGTAATCGGACTTGGATCGACTTGATCAGGAGTGGCTCTGATAAAGGTGGCCGTCGAGCTGTAAAAGTACCGGCGACGCTGACGGTCGATAGCCCGAGGTAGCCTACGCGGTCAGTCATACTCCTTCCTGTAGCGTTTGACAAACCAGTATGAGGAAACGAACGACCGCTGGCATTGCCTCCTTTCGGTACGAGGTTGATCTCGAGCATGACGAATGAACGCTCTCAACGTCTTGAACTCGAGCACCTTTTCTTTCGCGTCCTTTGGATTTTTCCCCTCTCAAACGACGCTAGCGCCAAAGCTTCTGTACACTAGTGTCGAGAATCTACACTTTGGCCTCTGTCGAAATGTGTCAACCGTCCAAGCCAAAAGAGATTGACAGGGTTTAGTCGATCCCGGTACGTTGTTGAGACGTTTTAGTGCACATTGCTATTCAGGGGGATAATTTCATGCGTAGACCGAAGAGCAAGGTTAAAGCGAAAGCAAGTATAAAGGCACTAAAAACTCATCATTGGCCGCCGATTGCGGTAAACGCGTCTTTTTAGTTTTAGCACCCAAGTCGAATCAAATTATTCATTGTTTCATTCTTTGATCGAATGAGCTCTTCAAGTTGAGCTGTATAACTTGATAAGACTCGTCAAGGTAGCATTGTGATATTAAATGACAATGTGACTTTGATAGCTGATTCAAGTAAACAGCTGCATTAACTAATTGCACTAAATCCGGCTTTGCATTACATCACGCTGCCAAAGCCTTTAAAAAGGTACAATTCCCTGAACGCCACACTTCACTAGTCCGGTACCTATCAAACAAACGCCGGCATCCTCCCGCCTTCCCGGCGCAAAACCAAAAAATGACCCACGCTGCACAAACGACGATCAGTGGGCGCCAGCTAACGAAGTGCGGGCTGATGACCGTGTCCGGATTGGTGATAGCTGGCCTGTACGCCCTTAGGCTTACGTATGCAACGGGGGGTCAACGATCACAAACGCGACTGATTTGTTTTCATCTAGGAATGATGTGTACATATTGTGCCGACTATCGGACAGCGCAGCACAGCACAGCACCCACGCGCGATGATGATTTTGATGATGCAGTGAATAAAAGCCAAGCTAACGTGCCAAGCCAAAGCTAGCTAAGCGACCTGTCTCCCCTTTGAGAGATCGAATATCTATCCTTTCGCGAGATCACGTTTCAGTGTCGTAGCTTTGCAAGCGCACTGCATTCCTCTCCTTCTCTTAACATCCACCATGCTCCTCCTTCCCCTTCTCCTCCTCTTCACTAGTCGACCCATTGCAGCAGCAGGCGCTGCACATAATCACGAGCATCTAGCTCGTTCACAAGCGCATGATCATCACGCCAAGCTCGTAAAGAAAGACATCAACATTGGCTGGCCGTACGGTCAACAAAAGATCAGAGGTGTCAACCTCGGGTAGGTCAAGTGTGTTATCAACGTTTGTTGACGCAGCGTCAAGATCATGGTTGTTGACTGAACCGTTCATCACACCCTCGCTCTACGATGCCACAAACAACCCCGATATCATTGACGAATACACCTTTTGTCTGTATCAAGACAGAAGCGTCGCAGAGGCCGCTCTCAAAAAGCACTGGGATACATGGATCACTGAAGATGATTTCCGACAGATTGCTAGTACGTTTCCCATTGCGCGCATCACTGACTTTAGGCGCCGGGTTGAACCACGTTCGTATTCCCATCGGCTTCTGGTACGTCCTTTCAGTTCCATCGCACACACTAACAACTCAGGGCATACGACATCTCAGGCGGCGAACCCTATATTCAAGGTCAAGCCGAATACCTCGAAAAGGCAGTGGAATGGGCTAGGAAATACGGGATCAAAGTCATGATTGATCTGCACGGTGCACCAGGTTCGCAGAACGGTTTCGACAACTCTGGTAAAAGAGGATCGGTGGAATGGCATCTTGATAGCAGCAATGTGCTGAGGACGAAGAATGTCTTGGCGCAGCTTGCGAGGCAGTACTCTGATGTGAGTGGGTGGTGGTTGCGGATGTAGCCAGGTGAGGCGAGGCTGACGTGGAAATGTAGCCCAAGTATTACCAGGTCGTGACGGCTCTGGCGTTGCTTAATGAACCTGCGGGATTCAACAGTCCCGAAATGTTGGCGACTGCTCGTCAATTCTGGTGTAAGTGCTTGAGTCCTTGTTTTGAATACTGACTTTCTCAGACGATGGCTACGGCGTCGCTCGGTAAGCTCAACCACCTCTTCCCACTCTCAAATTACTAATCATCAGCTACCCATGGGGTTCAGCCGACAAATCAGGCCTCCTCATCGTCATACACGATGCCTTCCAAGCCATCAACACATATGACAATTTCATGCCCTCTCCCTCATTCGAAGGTGTCGCACTCGATACACACAACTACCAAGTCTTTTCTTCTCAAGAAAATCAACGCACATGGGATCAACACCTCCGTTTCACCTGTTCATACGCAGAAAACTATTCAAAGTCGTCACTGTGGTTGGTTGTGGGTGAATGGTCGTTGGCATCGACGGATTGCGCGAGGTATTTGAATGGGAGAGGAGTTGGAGCGAGGTACGATGGAACTTATCCTGGTTCAGAGTGGATTGGCGATTGTTCTGCTAAATCGGGCGATGGAGCCAACTTTTCACAGTGAGTTTGAGAATGCGTAGGGAAGGGCGCTGATTGGCAAGGGAGTATAAAGATTTTATGACCAAGTACTGGGATGTTCAGACGCAGACGTTTGAGAAGAACGGACAGGTTTGTCGAGTCAGGATCGCTGGATCACGCTGATGAATAGGGATGGATCTATTGGACGTGGAAGGCAGATGCTGCCGATTGGAGTCTGCAAACCCTCATCAAGCTGAATATTGTGCCGAATGACATGGGCAAGCACACTACATCGCTCGAGGATATTTGCGGATGAAGAAAAGCTAGAACGTGACGATCTCAAGACTATGCATCGCCTAGAGCCATCTGATCTGCCCATGACTACCAGGAACAGCGCAGACGCTAGCGTCGCTGTTCTTGTCTGCGCTAGATTTCAAGAAACCACCTTCGCTTGCCCCGACGAATCCGGGATGTACGGTCATGTCGGTGTCTGATTTCTCAATGGCGGGCTCAAAGGTGTCGTCTTTGGGCACGGTGACGAATGAGATGGCTGTTGGGTCATTCTTGAACTCGGTTTGCGTAGGCCGGTGCATGAACTGACTCGTCAGCATGAATGACGTCGATGAGTCAACTCACTTGAACCCTCTGACCACGCAAAAGAGGTTCTTCCATCTCTAGACTCAGGGCTCCTCGACTTGGATCACCCGATAAGATCTTGACGACTCTATTGATCTCATCTCCCGATTCACTTAAAAGCGCCATGAAAAACTCCTCGTCTTTACCGAGACCTGCCATGCCTTTTTGTTTACTCGCGTTTCCTGGTCTCGCTTGAATCGAGCGGATGAGCGCTTGAGTTGGGTTAGGGTTGGCATGGTCGATTGTGAGTAGCAAATTGCCTTGAGCACTGCTTCGTTAGAGTGATTGTGGATTGTGACTTGCCTCGAGATTGAAAATGCCTCGGACAGGGGCTCGTAGCCGTCATATGCGACTTTAATTTCAGAAGAGGTGCTGAATGCGATCCCTACTCCCCCTTTGGATTGTAGCTTTCCTTCGTGGAAAAGTGTGGCTGGCAAGGATGTGATAAAGGGTGTGGGAGGAGTAACGAACCCAAGCTGCAAGTGAGCCTTATTAAGAGACATGGCTTACCAGTGACGAGGACGGAAAGCTTCGTGTCAGAGTATTGAGTAAAGCTTGCGGTGTGGAATCAGTCAAGAGAAGTATCGAGCCGACGTCGGATGGTCTAGAATGATCAGTCAAATACAATGAGACAGTGAGCATACTTGAGACCCCAAAGACCCTCTGGCAAATCAAGAGAATCAACATTCTTCCTCTCATTTCTCCCTGCCTCCCACAACGCCGACCAATCTCGTACACCCTTCTCATCCGTCCCTCCCATCAGACGCTCCATTTCACCCACATCACTTCCTTTCATATCCTCCGTCCACCGCCCTGCCGCACCAGAATCTGGTCTCATGGCCGCCGCCAAAGTATCTCTCTGCCATTTCCCGACTTGAGCAGCAGGCCGACTTTCGAGCTCCGACTTGAATGTTCGAATGCGTTCATTTGCTGCGGGCGTAAAGGTCGCAATAGTCACACTTGGCGTTGACTGCTCCGGTAAGGACAGCGTAAAGCCACCGATGGACGATGGGAAGTGATCATGCAGAGTGTTCAGGATTGGTTCTAGATCAGCGCGCTGCGTCGTTGTAGACAAAAGGTAAAGAGAGACAGAGCCCGGTTGAACTGCATTTCGCGTAAAGTGAGCTTGTAGAGAGACCGCTGTTGGATTGCTCAAAGTTTCTAGCTTGGTATGCAGCTGTCTTCTCGCGAGCGCCAGCGCTCTAGCGACCGCTACTCTGCTTGATGCCAATCTTGTCAACATTTTGTTTGAAACTTGTGAGGATGTCAACTTTCAGCGATCGTTCAGACCCAAGTGCGGAGCTCCATTTCATAGCAATCGCGTTATCCTTTGCCGACGGCCTTGGCAAATATCAGCACAGGAGCCACGTATGATGCATCTGTGAGCATCAACCACCACCTTGAGATCAAGTTCAGGTCGAAACGGAGAAAGCGGGACAGGTCGGATGGGACAATTGCTCTTGGTATTGATTGCAATTGCATCTTGTAATGTCGCGTTAGCACAGTCTGGTAAAGCTGGGTTGGCATGGCCTAACAGCGTCTGGGTACCCATGGCGGGCTTTACAGCCGAGAATACGACGATAGACTGGTGAGTGGGCGTGCTGGACGGGGTGATCAGCGCTTTAACGATTGGTGCAGTGTGATCGAGTTTCTCGCCACCGAGGAGTCTACTGACTCACAGGTACTACAACTGGGCTCCAGACCCAGTGATCCCTCGATCGCGGAATCCACTCTATGCCATCCCATTCGACTACGTCCCAATGCTCTGGGCGCCAAACTCAATCTACCTCGAGCCCTTCCTCTCAGCAGTCGCCGACAACTTTTCCTCCGTCAGCTTGACACCTCAGCGAGACATTTTAGCTTTTAATGAGCCAAACCAGGTCGGGCAGGCAGACTGTACGCCTGAAGAAGCAGCGCAGGTCTGGGTGCAACATCTCGAACCTCTAAAGGCGCGAGGATATCGGTTGGGTAGCCCGGCGGTGACAAGCGCACCTGATGGCATGACTTGGATGCAGGATTGGTTGAGGGCTTGTACTGGGAGCTGTAACCCTGACTTTATCGCCGTCCATTGGTGAGTCTCGAGGCTTGCAAGTCTGAGATGCAGGCTGATTAGCCCAGGTACGACATGGTAGCGCAAGACTTTATAGATTATCTTGAATATTTCCACGACACCTTCAATCTCCCCATCTGGGTCACAGGTACGTAGCTTGTCTCATCGCCTTGGGTCTTGGAGTCTGTAACTGATCTATCAGAATTCGCAATGCAAAACTTTGACTACCACGACAATACAACAACAGCCGAGCCAGTTCAAGCTTCCCTACCCGAGATCGTCGACTTTATGAATACAACATTAACTTTCATGGAGCGCACCTCTTGGGTCGAGCGATATTCATGGTTCGGCGACATGTACGACCTTGTACGTTTCTCTCTCTTCCCTCACTTCACCAAGCTGACGCTGCGCAGCAAGGCGTCAATCCATTGAATGGGCTATTCAGACTTGAAGGAGAGCCGAGGCGCACTGGAGCGCTCAGTGATCTTGGAGTGCAGTATGCTGGTTCGAATGCGAGTGTTGAAAATACCTACAGCGGTGGCGGCGGTGGAGGAGGCGGAGGTGGAGGCGGAGGTGGAGATTGGGGCTACTATGGAGCGGCTGGACGAGTTGCGCCGTCCCACGCACTGTCGGCTACATGCGCCTTATTGGGACTGGTAGCTGTCGTACTCATGAGTACTGCACTGAATGCGTAGTGATAGACATGTACGGTACTAGAGCATCCCAATGTTCGACTTTGCTCAAAGTCATTCTTGATTGTCGTGTGTTTGTCATTCTGTAGGCTGCTCTACTTGCTGTAGATTGACTTTGGCACCAAGCTGGCAGCACAGAACAGTAGAAGCAAAGGCAGATGCCACTAGCTTCACTGTGATATGCTGGCTTATGCGACATGACTTTCGTGGCAGATGAGCCAGATGAGATACGCGATGACTGGGTGGCAATTGCAAAGCGCACATCATGAACGAAACATACGTTGTTAGGGGCCACATCAATCGCAGCAAATCTCATTAGCACATTGTCTCCATATTGCGTGGCAGATCTCAAAGAGGTGACAGCTCCAGCGATGCGTGACGACTCGTGCAACCACAACTTGACTTGCTGTCCGCTATTCCCTTGTCGCCGACTCGACCATTCCTCGCTCGTAATACTTGCGGTCGTAAAGCTCAGCCTTCTCCGCTAGGTCTGGGCCGCGCGTCTCTCCATTGTAATGGGCATCTGGTTGACTTGTCACTTATGCAAGGAGACATCCGAGATGAGATGGTCATGCAGCGCAAGTTAGGATACCACCTTTGACAAGGACATACCTTTGAGCCTAATGGCTGAGTTTGCAAACAGATTCTACCCAGCAGAGGATTGCCCGGGAGCTATAAAACCAATGCGTGGCGGCGTGCTCACTCTTCCCACCCAGCGCAGATGTCAAAGATTGTGACTTACGTAGAACCTGGTTCGATAGGCTTTGGTGTCCCTTTCAGGGTCACTGCGAATGGTATATCCAGCGGCCAGTCATGGCTAGCTGGACATGAATGGGGCACGACAGCAACAGGCGAGAGGACCGCTGCGACCGTTCTTTTCTGCAAGGATTTGGCCTCCGGTAAAATTATTGAAATGAGTCGCAAAAGAGGAGCTTTCAAGCTGACCCAGGAGCTCAGAAACGCCGACAGGTGGGATCAGACGTCGTGGCAAATTCCCGAATGGTACACTGGGAATTAAAGAGGTCTCAACTTAGACTCTCTGTCTGCTATTTCTTCCACTCGCTGGATGGACGATGTAATGCTGAGGAGAATGTGCTGCTGCGGCAGAGTCGTCAAGTCGTTCATGGTCTACTCATCACTGTCGTCCTCTACTTCTCTCCCTCTTCCCAGTCTTCTAAGACCGCTTGCCATATTCAAGCCGCTTTTATCTTCTCCCTCTCTCCAAACGACCAAAGCTTCCATGCAAGCCATGCAAACGCGACCCAAACCACGAGCATTGTGGCACCTTCCACTGTCCTTTGATGTTCGTGTTTGCCTGTTGGGATTTGGAGTACGACGGGATCGTGTATCATGATTGGCTTCAAAGTCTCTCTGTCCCATGGAAGGGTGTGTTGTTTTGCTGCTCATCAGTATTGATCCACAATACGGAGACGCGTACACTCATTACAGAACCACGCGGACCACACGACCGCTTCGGGGCCATACGACATAGGCAATACATGGACATCATGTGTACCACTACTCGAAGGGGCAGGATATCTCGCATGTAACGGGATAGATGTATTCAATTGCCAACCCCCATTCGCATCTTCGAGCCCAAAATTGTAAGGACCATACGCAAGATCAATTGCAATGCCCATGCCGCGCGAAGACAGCCTCTCATCGACGGCGCGTTCAAGATCGATGACTTGAGGATGAAGATGCCATGCTGGTCCTGATGCCCAGGCGTCTTGTAGCTCGTTTGGGTCTACAAAGACGTCGTCGGGGAGGGAAAGGCAGAGTGCAAGGGTGCATGCTGAGGGTAGGGTGGTGTTGGGGAGACGGTATGGGGCGTCGAAGCTGACGAGGAGGGAAGGATGGAATGAAGGTCGAGTGATGTCGAATGAGACGCTTGGGACGTTGGCAAGACGCATTATAGGACGTCAAGGCGGCCTAAGCGCTAAGATGTCTTCGACCTCCACCTACCCGCAGTGGCGCCTATTTTATCATTTAGTTCTGCCCCGAATGACCTACTGATATGCTAGCAGGCCTAATTGGATAAGACATCACCTTTCCCTTTGAGGGTTCCGGCTGTCTAAGCGTTGTCTCAGTAAACTTAAAGACGGCAACGAGTGTACAGTAAGCTCGTCTCAGGCTTCAACCGTACCACATGAAGACAGAGCTGCTCTCAGCCTTGCAGACAGTGTAATTTGACACCGGGTTAACCCGGTCAACTCAACAATCATGCCAAACCCGGGTTCGCCAATTTCGCCTTTCCACCCTTCGTCACCACTTCGAGCTTCAGTCACCACTGGGTCAGGTGCCACGCGCTTCTTAGATCCAGACGATGATGAAGATGGTGGGTTGACTGTCTTGAAGCATGAGTTAGTTAGCTGACACGAGGTACAGAAGACCTTGCCCCTCCCAACCTTCGTTCCGTCTCGTATCCTGCGTCTGGTACAAGTGGACCATCGAGCGTGGCTGGTCCATCTGGTACTTCACAACTCCCTCCTACATTGCGATACGCAGTAAGCAATTCGGTCCCCGTCGTAATTTCTACGCCAAAACCCCAGAACCCGCGCCTGATCCGATCAGCGACGTATCAGAATACTGCGTCGCTTGCTCCTCCTTCAAGCTCTGATGCAGTCAGAGGCTCGGGTCTTTACAGAGCTTGGAGAGAAAAATACAAGCCGACAGAAGAGAAGCGACATGACCCTCGCACTGTTGCAGGTGACAGCAGTCCAGGCCAGGGAACCTCTACTGGGCTCATGGCGCTCGATCCAGATTCCAACTACTACAAGACCAATGAGCGTGTAGGCGGCTGGGATGATGATTCAGACGACGACGACGAGAACGGGCTCAACGGCGCGCTGAGGCGTCTCTCGCGACCACCCGCTCTTCGCACGTCATCGCAACTCGATGCGTCCGTTCCATCATCGCCAGAAGGCCGCGAGAGACTCGAATGGCAAACAATGCTGGCTTCAGTTCTAGGCGGCGAAATTCTCAAAGGCGAGAAATCAAGAATAGGCGGTGAGAGGCCTTCGAACGAGACGTTTCGCAAGGAACTGGGTGATCTCATGTGGTGGCAGATTCGGGCGAGAGTAAGGGGGAGGACGGAGGAAGAAGAGAGAAGGAGAGTGGAAGAGAGGCGGAGTAGAGTGGTGGACTCAGTGCTTGAAGAGGTTGCGAGGTTCTCGATTGAGATTGGTGCCAAGCGGAAACCAAACAAGCAGAGCTCGACGGGCGTTGATCTGGAGCTGGCGGCTGGTGCCATCTCCGCTGCTGAGGATTTGGATGACGTGCAGGCTTCGGAGCTTGATGGCTTTGAAAAGGTTGCTGATGCAGAGGTGGAGAGCAAAGAGCTCAAGGAAAACAATGCCATGGAGCAGGTCGACTATATCCTTGAAAAGTTGGCTTTGGTGGAATCCCTTTACCCACATCGCTTGGCTCTGCGATCTGCGAGACCGCTGTACGATTCGCCAGACTTTCAAGCTCGAGTCGACGCGCTCGCTGCTTGGTCTTCGATCGTTCGGACACTGAAGGGGCAGCTGGCTGTCCTGCAGAAATGGACGGGTTCAGACGAGCTTGATATCACCAAACCAAATACTACCAAAGAGCGTGCTTTGGTCGGCAAGAATCGATACCATCCCCTCGACACTAAAGCGCGTGCTCATGCCGCCAGTGATCAAGCTGCGGACGACTCGACTTTCATCGAGCGCGTGCTGAAAGAGGACTCGTTGCAACGCACGTTTGAACGTCGAGCGTTTGTCGAAATGACAGCTATCCTCTACACCGCCAAACAAACCGTCATTTCTCATCTCCCACTCTTTAAAGAACTCAGCTTGCCAGATTTCCAATACGAGCTCGTCCGCCTCATTTCTTTCCCGGGGCGGCTCATCATCGAAGCCCTTCGCGTCCGACTAGACGCAGCGCGTAAACTCGTCGATCCAAGCTCAATGGTCATTGACGACATGATTGATAATTTCAGAATCTCCATCTCGCTGGGGATTCTGGTCAAGCGGCAATATATCGAATTGACGGCGCCGGATCCGGAAAGACGATGGGAGATTCCTTATTGTTTGATGGAGAATTACGACTCGATGATCCTGCAGGGCATCAAGACTTTCTTTAGGTTGTTGCATTGGAAGCTAAAGAGGGGTGGGAAGGCGCTGTATTTCAGAGAGACGGAGATTTTGGAGAACGAGTGGGAGTTTTTGTATGACGCTGCGGATGCTATTGAAGGAGGAGATGCCGTGGTTGCAGAGCTTTTCTGGTGAGTGTATTTTCTCCTGTAGGGCGATGCTGACAATCAGCTCACTCACCAACAAGCTCATGGTCCGCGTCACCAATTTTTTCGAGACGCAACTGATTGTTCCCGTCTCTTCAGACGAGCGCATGGCGACTGATACTGGGCTACCGATTGGGCCGACGTCGCGCGTGCTCAACGGGCCGCAGGATAATGCGGATCCAGGGACATGGCAGCATGACAAGGCGTATATGAACACGGAGCACATGGTCAACTGGTTTGGCAAGATCTTGGATGCTGTCAAGATGAGATATCGGAAACTGCAGCGGTTTGCTAGGTGAGTCGTACCTATTTGCTGGACATGCTGACACATGTAGACGGCTCACGCAGCGGTTTGACAACTCGGCCGAGTACGCTCTGGAGGACGAAGATCTCGACGTCTTCATCAATTGCCTTCACGACTCGGGTCACTTCCTCGTCTACACGCAAACCTTTGAAGAGCAAGGGACGTATGTCATTGCTGATGGCTCCCTCTGGGATCGACATGATGCGGTACATCACATCCTCTCCCGATCCTTCTCAACACTTGCTCTGAGCCCTATGAAGCAGCGCCGCGCTGCCACGATGTTGAAGGAAGCGAACATGGATTATGTGCCGGAGGGTGGCATGTTTAGCAGTGGAGCTGAAGATGGGGATGACGAAGAGGATATCTCGAGCTACCTGCTGCTTGTCTCGCCGAGGCAGCGCTTCATCTGGACGGGTCCCGTCATGCCGCTCGAAGTGATGCCGCTGGACTTTTGTTTAGAAGACAACCGCGTCCGCCTTATTGCCGACGGTCCCCTCGAGCGTCTCGCCATGTGCAAGTCGCTTTTCCTAGAAAGCTTCATCAATCCCGACACTGGCGACGCTCTCCTAGAGCTCGAGTGCATCGTGGAACAGCAATCCCATCTCCCCAAAGTCCAGCGCGAACTCAAGAAGATCAATCGTTCAACCATTCGCTTGTCCGAGTGCATCGTCATCTCTGCCTCGCACGTCCGAAATAAGCTGGGCCGAACATCTGGGACACAAGATCTCATTGAGAATTGGTACATGTTTGCGTCAGAGCACGGGCATCGTGTTGGCGCCTACATGGATCCGGCAGACTGGGCGACATTCACGCCTCTGCTCATGCAGCTGTCGATCAGCTGGGTGTCATTCATCTGCGATGATTGCGATCCCACAGATCGCAAGACTTTCCGATGGACGGTCAATGCGCTTGAGTACGCCATGGGCATGACGCGCGGGAACAACATCTTGCACCTCGACAAGCGTGAGTTTTCTCGGCTGCGGTCCAAGGTCGCTAGCTGTATGACCCTCCTGATCAGCCACTTTGACATCCTTGGTGCGCGTTCGAGTATCGAGGCCAAGAAGGAGGCTGAGAGGCTCGAGGCTGTCAGACGTCTACAGCGTCTTCAAGAGAACTTCGACAACACCGATGGTTTCCTCTCGCGCACAGCGTCGCCACCAGGTCACAGGCCGCCAGGTCACAAGCGAGATGAAGGCTTCGCCGTGGATCGCAGTATCCGGTTGGTCCGCGAGGAACGCTTGCGGCTTATCGCAGAGCTCGAGCAGCATCGTCTGGGCATGTTCAACGATCAGCACCTGATCGGTCAAGTCCTCGATGAAGAGGTTGCCGAGGATCGCTCGCTCGTCTTCCTGGCGGCGTCTAGCTCCAATATCGCGCTGCGATGGCAGCAGGGTGGTTTCATTGGCGGCGGAGCCAACGGCAACGTCTACATCGGCTTCAACCTCGATTCAGGTGGTATCATGGCGGTCAAAGAGATCCGTGTCCAGGATCTCAGCAACAGTCCAGCTCTCTACAAGCAAATCAAGGACGAGTCCGACGTCATGCAAATGCTCTCACATCCCAACATTGTCGACTACTACGGCATCGAGGTGCATCGCGATCGCGTCTACATCTTTGAAGAGTACTGCGAAGGTGGCAGTCTTGCCAATCTGCTTGAGCATGGGCGAATTGAGGATGAGGACGTCATCCTAGTGTACACCGTCCAGATGCTGGAGGGTCTTGCCTACTTGCATTCAAAGGGTGTGGAGCATCGAGACGTCAAGCCTGATAGTAAGTGTCTTGAGTATGCAGATGCTGACGATGAGACATCCTCATTGGCGCTGGCTCTACAATCAAATATGTTGACTTTGGCGCTGCTAAAGTCATCATTAAGGGCAATCGGACAATGGCCAAGACTCGAGCAGCCAACAAGCCTCGTGCTCCGGGTATGGACGGCCCGGCCGCCATGAACAGTTTAGCGGGTACTCCAATGTATATGGCTCCAGAGGTCATCAAGAACGAGCGAAACACGAGACTGGGCGCGATGGACGTATGGTGAGTTGACACCGCTGAGATCGCAACTGACATTTTAAGGTCTCTTGGCTGTGTCATCCTCGAATTTGCGACAGGGTAGGTCATGGCAAGATTTGGGTTGTACTGAAGAAGACAGGCGCAAACCGTGGAGCAATCTCGACAACGAATGGTGAGTGTTTGCGAATGCCCGTCACTAACCCTCAGGGCCATCATGTTCCACATCGGTATCGCCACTCAGCATCCACCTCTACCTGAGCCTGGACAATTGTCTGATCTAGGCATCGAGTTCATCGAGCTGTGCTTGAGCCTTGATCCATCGGACAGACCAACCGCCTCAGAGCTCCTCTTGCATCCATGGATTGCTGCCACAGCAAAGGAGATGGTGAGCAAGGCTTCCGACGTAGCTGACCCTGCAGCGCGAGCACAATTCGCTAGAATACACATTTACTCATGGTAGTTCAAGCCTTCCATCCACAATGACAGATCAGCTCGAGGGTGACTACGGGGAAGAAAATCTGGATGGCGAGGAGGACGCAGAGGACGCAGCAATCGTCAGTTCATCCCCCTGGAAGTCTCTGACGTAGCAGGATCTTTCTCATTTCAACACGCCAGGGCGCGAAACTCTCGCATCAGAGGTAGAAGCGCCGTGATGCAGCTATTCACGCCGGCTCAGTCAGGACGCACTCAATGGCTAGGAAACTTAATGACTTGCATCACAGATTCACACCTCACGCTCAGAACTGTCTGAGCATCTGCCGACACATCTCAAAGTCTCCTGCTTCTTTGGCTCTGGCCTCCCGAATCAAAGCAAGCGTTGCAACCCCGCCCGGTGTCAGACCGAGGACGCCATCTTGTACTCGAACGACGTTCTGCCGATGTCAATAGCAAGACTACCAATCACATACCTCTTTTTGCAGCACCTCGATCTGTTGCAGGAGCTGGCCAGGAGTTACACGCGCTTCCTTGTTCCCATGCACGTGCGCCAGGCAGTTTGGCACCGTTACAGGACCCTGCTTGGGTCAGATTGGAACCTCTGATCTCCTGTACTCACTTGACATTGGAGCGCGTCCATGATGTCCGCCTGGATCCGATATTGCCCGCTGGGGCGCGTCAAGCTGCAGAATACCTGATAGTTCACGTTACTCATCTTCTGTTGAAGAAGTTCTCAGCTTCGAGATCTTATACCCCGAGATGCGTCAACGGAGATCACAGAAGTGTCAGATCTCTCCTCTACCTCTGTACCCTACGGTCCGTCTTCAAAAGAGTCTTGCACATTCAAAGGATGTGATGTAGAAAGGACTGTATTCACATAACGACATTCTACACACAAACGACCGGAAAACTTTCAAATCCTGATTGAAGCGGACCCACGCGCTGCAGGCTTAGAGCGAGCATTGGAGACTTGACGAGAACGTACACGATGAGGCTTGAGGGTATCGCTCAGGTATCAGCTGGCGTCGTATATTTAGACTCACGTCTTGACCGATCCATTTTCTTTGTCAGTATTGTTTGACCTGCTCTCGCCAATGCCACCCAGAGTTGCTTTGATGCTCTTCGCCAGAGTGTTGGTTTCGGGTGGGCCACCGTCTGAGGTACGACGGCGACCCCAGCCCAGAGCTTGACGGCGAGCGTTTGAAGTGACACGAGAGCGACCTGCTGCCATATCGTTCTGCTTGCCGCTGACCTTGAGATTCTTCGTCGGAGATGGTTGCAAGCCAGGCAGCTGGAATGGACTCAGAGGATCGAGGTCACGCAGCACGGGCGGCGGTGATGCATGGCCACGAGCAGGTGCTGGCGGGATGACAAACTTGGCGAAGACTGCAGATGGCGGTTGCGTCGCTGCTGCTACTTCGTCTTCCGAGTAAGCAAAGCTGAAGACCGAGGACGTCGCCGAGTTGGTGCGCTCGAATTTGGTTGGCAGGGGTAGGGAAGACTTGTTCTTGGTTGGCAGTGCTGTCTGCCTAGGAAGAGGCAAGGCATAGGGTGAGGCCTTAACACGAGAGTTGTTGAGAGAAGAAGAGCGGCGATGACGCATGCGATCGCCAAGGGGCAAGAAGGCAAGCGGCTGGTACTCTTCAGTGGACTTGGCAATGAACTGAGCGATGCCAGTTGGCGAAACTGGTGGCGAGAAGTCTGTCGAGTCAGTGTCGTTTCTGGGTCAGGCGCTGAGACGTACCTGCAATGGCAGAGCGAGAACTCTCACTATCAGCCCACGAGCTCTTGCTGTGTCTGTATACGTCGTCTGCCTCTCTTTCCCATTCACGCCAGCCTCTGACAGCTCGCGAGTGTTTTCCATCGTCCGAGTCAATCCAAGAGAAAGGCTGGGGAAGCTTTTGGATGGAAGACACCGCCGGCAGGAACGAGGATGCGTCTGACTCGCCGCCAGTGTCTGTGGTGAGATCAGGGACGCTGCCGTAGACGTCAAATCGAGACGAATGCTCCTCGAGAATGGTGGCTTGAACATTGACGCCCGCTGAAGACTTGGATCGGACACCACGG
Source organism: Holtermanniella nyarrowii (assembly GCA_001600035.1). Lineage (NCBI taxonomy): Eukaryota > Fungi > Basidiomycota > Tremellomycetes > Holtermanniales > Holtermanniella > Holtermanniella nyarrowii. The sequence goes on from BCIT01000008.1 coordinate 237,980, forward strand.
ATGTGACCTGCGCCACGAGGCTTGGCCCGCATAGCAAGGTAAGGGCGACCGAGGTCGATACTGGATCCGAAAGTCGACTCGCTCGAGCTGTTAGGCGAGACCATCATTGAGATGTCAGAATTGCTGTGGTCGACAATGTTCAGGGTGGGAGGACGACGACGATGCTGTGGCTGCGTTCGTGCAGCGGCAGGTCGAGGACGTGCGAAGCCTAAAAGGTCAGATTGCTCGCTTCAAAGTCAGAACGTACCGCTTGAGTCTGAACGAGAGCCAAGAGCCACTGAGCAAACGCTGACATCGCTCGCACTGCTCTCGCGACCATGACCAGACACCTTTTGCGAGTAATTGCCACGTGCTGCCGAAGGCGAGGACTGCAGAGCGGGAGCGCGCTTGGCACTGAAGTCGCTAAAGTTGACAAAAGTGTCTTCCGCCTGCCCGCTGAGCGTGCTCACAGTGGACAAAGGACGCAAACCCTTGAGAGCAAAGCCACTGGGTGGCAAAGACTCGCACTGGGAAGAAGAGCCGAAGAACGAGTCTGAGCTGACGGAGGACGACTTGGCGTGATCTCTGCTGACGTCGAAGATGGAATCGTAAGTCGTCGAGTTGCCGTCGAGTAGGGAGTCTCGAGAAGTGGAGCTGTCATCGAGGATGCTGTCGTACGAAGCCATCGAGTCTCGTGCATTGTCCTCGGCTGAATCACCAGCAGGTGAAGCCATGATGGACGGCAAGTAGCCGCCGCGCTCGCGATCAGAGCCAAACATGCGGTCACCGAGACCTGGGCGCCCAAGTCGCGAGATGGAGATGGAAGAGCGAGCACTGCCAACCGAGGAGCGATTGCGACGATGAGCTGCCCAGTCGGGGCGGCCAAGGTGGGAGATGGAGCCCATTGAGGATTGAGAGTCACTTGAGCCGTTTCGACGGTGAGTCTTGCTGAAGCTGGGCTTGCCTCTGTTATACAAGCTAATGGGAGGTTCACCGTCGTCAATTGACATGTTGTGACTGTCGAAGGAGCCGTGAGATGTGGTCGAAGAGTTGCGACGATGACCCGGCTTCCAGCGCGCTTCACCAGGAGCGTGGAACGAGAACGTCGAGACACAGCTATCAATCGACTCGTTGTCGCGAACATGGCCACGCCTAGCCTGCTGTTGCAATCGAGCCTGATGACCCATCTGCGAGCTGACTGCAGTATCTCGGTTGGCATCAGCGCCCTTCACGATCCGAGCAAAGTCAGCATCAAAGACGTTGGTAAAGACACCAGCGATGCCAGTGTTGATGACCGTGCCGAGAGAGGACATGGACGCGATGCTGAAGAGTGATTCGTCGCGCGCATGAGTCGAGGATTTGCCAGGTGGACAAAGGGTGTCTCGCGATGCAGGAGCTGGCAGTGCTGGCAGGGACGCCGGAGGAGCGCTTGGCACGTCCTGCTGCTTTTGCGGTGAGCGATGATTCATGACTTGTTGAGCCTCTGTGGAGAGGGACCATTGAGGGAAGCCTGCTCCCGGCACAGGCGAGGTTGAAGCCTTGCCAAACTTGAAGTCTCTGTTCAAAGCGCCAATAGAGACCTTGTTGGGGCGTTCTTCAGCCTCAGTAGGTGTGACGGGCGACTCGAGGCCGCCACCCTCCAAAGACGCAGACGTTGCCGAGCCGAGCGCCAAAGAAAGCAGTGGGTTCTCACCCATAGCCTGCAACTGCTCAAGGAACGACGTCCTCTGCCCACTCTCATTAAGCTCTGCGAATTCACCAGTAAAGTCAAAAGACTTGCGCTTGCTGCCGTGCATGGTGTATTCGTCGCTGAAGACGCTAGCGACTCCATCACTCATGATGGACTCGCGGACGCAATCTTTGAACGCGAGGTCCATTGAAAGTTGAGGAGCGTGCACGCGAAGCTGAGGAGCTGGTGAGGGAGGGAGAGGAGCTTTGGGTGGTGAGGGAAGAGCAAATTGTGGACCTGGGCGACGAGGGGAGATGCGGTCTGCTGGTGGCATGGGAGGGAGGCCCATCGTAATGGTGGCGTCGAGAGATGAAGCAAGCGAGATGTCGGTGTGATCTTTATCCATGTCCAAGAGCATGACACGGAGATCACGAGGAACATCAAAGTCGTTCACGCCGTCGCGAGCGAACGCAGGACCCATAGTCATTCCCATGCCGACGAGATCGTCAACAACAACGTTGGCGCCGTGCATGCCGATCGTCTCGGCCTCGATGCCAGGACGAGAAGCCTCGGGCAGCTGACTGCGCTGGAAAACACAAGGAAGCTCGATGCGCTGAGCGTCCCTCGAGCGCCGCTTGACAGGCATGCCAGCCGCGAAAGCGTTGGAAGGGGCAAAGATGTTATCTTGCACAACCCTCACAGGCGCCGGCGCTGATGAAGTCGCCTCATCGCGCTGACGTAGACCCGCAGCGCGACTCATCGCAATCTTGAAAGGACTGATCCCACCCTTGACAAAAAGCTTGAGCGGACTACCGCTGTTCTTGGTCTTGAGCAACGATGTCGAGCTCATCGACGCAGCACGGCGCATAGGCGTAGGACTGGAAGTCACATCTTCAGGCACGTCGGGACTGCGTTTGTGCGAGTGTGCTGGGGTACATTTGCTTGCTGGCGAAGGCGTTGCAGAAAGATCCAAGCGCGTGACGAGTTCGCAGAGTGAGTCTGTGACGCATACGACGTGATCAATATCAACTGAGAATGAATCAGCATCACTCGAAACGTCAAAGATGACTCACCTTGCTTCTTTGAAGAATCCAAAAGCTTCTTGACACTCCCACCCAAGCCCAACTGCTCACTCCTAACTTTACGATCGCGAGCCTGCCTCGAAGGCGTAGCAAGTACTTCCTCTTCCCGGTCCTCTTCCTCCTGAACAGTCTCATGATGAGGACTCCCAAAGTGCCCAAACAACCCCGTCAAGCTCTTTCGCTTCGGCACAGGTTTAACAAAAGCAGCTTCAATAGTCGCCATTGGCGCAAAGCCATCTCCACCCTCCTGATGAGCAAGTTCCCCAACGACACTCTCCCAGATGCCAGCAGCAGGCCTCACAGAGCTAGCACCTCTTGATCGCGCACGTAAAGGTGGAGGTAAAACTGTCTGCTTATCCTGTGGAAGACCTGCGATGGTGCGATGAGCGTACGGTTCATAGCTTGCGTTTTCGTCGTACAGCAATGGGCGGGAGAGGATCCCTTCGAAAGATGGACGAGAGATGGAGAGGACTGGGATGGTGCAAGGTGTGGCTATGTTTGTGAATGCTGATGAAGCGGATGAAGATGCGCTGGGGCTCGAGAGGTTGCCACCTGAATAGCGGGATGAGGATAATGAGAGTTTGGTAGGCTTGATACGTTCTAAACACTATCAGCACTTTCCTATATCTCCGAAAGGAAGCTCACCTGAAGCACCATCCTTGATCTTAATGACCTGCTGTGGAGTCTGATGAACAGGCAGCATCAGACTCTCGATATCCTCCTTGACACTCCTCTTTTTGCCACCAGCGATGCGTTCCCAGACACCAGCGACGCCACCTCTCGCCTTGACAGGTCTCTTGTGGGCAGAGCTGTTACCAGAGGTAACAGATGAAGAGTTTGATGTCCGACGTTGGTTGAAGGGCTTGGAAATTGGGTCTGAAGCTGCGCGACGATCTTCTTGTTGGGTTGAAGGAAGGGTAGGGCTGAGTTTGGGACGTAGTGAGAGGTTGGAGGCTCGACGAGCGATACCTGCTACTCCACTCAAGCTTGCTTGTCAGTCTTGTCTATTGCTCTCGGAAGAACTCACCGAGGCTTGGGCTTGGGAAGCTCGACATCATTCAAAGGTTCCTTTTGATGCATCAAAGAAGGCATAGGGACCCCCGAAGCGGCCCGCATAGAAGCAAACTCCGTCTCGGCCTGAACCCTCACGAAAGCTTCACCGACACTGCGAACAGTCTCAATAGGCTTCATTGGCTCCACAGCCACAACAGCCGGAGCCTTGTCGTGCATGTTGGAGCTAGCACCCCAACCTAGGATCCCCAAGCCCATTCTCGACTTTTTCTTGTCCTTGGTGGCGGTGGTGTCGAACGGTTTGGAAGAGGTTGTGGAGCGTTTGGTATCGTTGTTGTTGCGGTGAAAGATGGATGAAGGCATCTTTCGGAGTGAGGAGAATGCTGTTTGTGTGGGTGAAGAGGAGGAGGGTTGGAGGTGGTGGTGATTAGGGGAAGGTGGAGCGAGCATCGTGCAAAAAAAAAGAGTCGTGAAAAGTCGTTAAAGCGCCGTGTCGGTTCGTCAAGTCAAGTAGCAAGCAAGTCTAGATACACATTGCTCGTCGCAGCGGTGTGAACTGTGAATGATCGTAAAGTAGAAGAGGTACTATAAGACGGATTAGCTTTGAAATCGTGGTATGGAAGAAGAAGAAGAAAACGAACAACAAAGGGTGCGTTGAAGCAGTCGAAGGACTCACCGTCTGTTGACAGCTTCTGAAGTTGGAGCCGAGGCGTCGGTTGACTGCAGGCAGGCAGGCAGTAGAATGATCGTCGAAAAAGCTGTCGTGTCCGTCGTTTAGTTTCGTCAAAGGGTCTATCGTTCCGTATCGTCGTAATCGTCAACGTCAAGGTGTCAAGCGTCAAGGGTACTAGATGCTAGGTGAGCCAGACCTACTCTTGGCCCGTATTGTGAGTCGTGATGGTCGTTAACAGCTAAAAGGATGAACCGCTCCTCTCCGAGCTTGAGCCTTGGCCGCTCAATTGTTTCCGCAGAAACGAGGTATTAGATATTTCATCAACTTGTGTATTGTTGAGCGATCATCTACCAACGCGTGTGATTTCTTATCAATTTGCCATTTGCGGTCGAAAGGAGGTCAGGGTAAAGCCGTTATGAGGGGTCAAGGACGTCAGCCATCAAGGAGGAAAAGGGTGAGCGTTTCAAGTGTAGTGGTCAATTGGTCCTGGTGGTGAGAGTTACCCTCTTTTAGTTTAATAGCTCATGTTTATGGTCGGATTGCTCTTGATAACAAGCAGAAAGCAGCTACAAGAGCTTTGCCCCTAAAGGCAGTTAACCGGCTTTTACCGCATGTGGTAAAAGTGGCGACACTGTTTGTGGCAGGCAGCATTTTGGAAGGGATTGCTCACGCTAGCGCAGCAACAATCGTCCATTCCAAAGCTAACAGCTCACTGTTTCTTACCGTTGGATGCTACAGCCAAAGTCTCATAGTGACAACGAATCAAGAGCACGAGACAAAACGTTCAAGCAAGCGTGCTGAAACTTGAAAATGTGATATCGAGAGTCGGCAACGTCAAGACAGTCAGGTGAACAGGGAAGAAGAACAAGACAAATGAGCACCGGACCGGGAATGAGAAAATAGTAGCAGTTCATCATTTTATTATTAAGTCGTGACTTTGTTTCTAGCAATGTCCAAATTATCCGTCCTCTTCACATCAAGCGTCAGTGACGGTAAAGACTTGATTAGGGTCAGGACCGCTGCACTGCCACGTTTGAAGACTCTTGAGTGAGCCATAAGGTTTATCATACGTCTGTCCAGACTCGGCGACGACGTTGGCGCATTGACCTGTTGAAGGCGTCAGCGATGCGCGTCATCCGAGCGCAAAGACTTACTGCCTCCGGTAATGGCAATGTGGTTATCATCGGTAAAGTACCACTGCTGCTGAGGAAGACCACTGAATCAATCAGTACAGCGCTGGCAAGTAGGAAATGCAACTCACTCGTAACAAGTCCACATGCTGAGCGTTCCACCGTTGGCAGGGTTGCTTCCCGCATCAAGACAGAACTGAGAGCCGGCTACTTTGATCTTGCCATCGCCGCGATTGATCTCCCAGATATAGTTGGGATAGTCACGAGCGCCGGGTGACCTGCACGAGTTACTGATCCTTCAGTATGACAAATCTCTAAGCGCAGCGCAGTTCTACGTACACTTTGAGACGGATACCATTGCTTTGCTTGTCGGCGCCGATGCAAAGCTTTTCGTCACCGTACGCTAAGAGGTAGATCAGTCCAAGTCTGCCACGCAAAGAAAGACTCACGGTGGATGAATTTGGCGCCAGGAGGGGTCGGTACGCTTGATGCTGATGGTGTAGGACCAGCTGACGCTGACGCGGAAGCAGAAGCACCACCCGAAGCAGAAGCAGAAGGAGCTGGGCCGACGTTGGTGAAAAAGACTTGATTCTTGTTACCGGTAATGCACTGGTATGTTTGCGGACCAGCGGGACCGTTGTCGAGGCACTGAGTGCCGCCAGTGATGGCTAGGCGCTCGTCATCTACTCAAGTCAGGTCCTTCTGATGTATGGATCGACGGACCGGTGTAGTACCACTGCTGGTTGCTCAAGCCGCTGAAAAGTCAGCAACGCGTCACCAACGCTACAACACATGACAACGTACGGGTAGCACTGCCATACGGTGGCGCGCCTGTTGTTGGAAGGGTTAGTTCCAGCGTCAAGGCAGAGTGAAGTCCCTTCAAGTTTAACGAGACCGTCGCCGCGCGAGATATCCCAGAGTTTCTTGACGGCTGGGTCGGTGTTGTCGCAGCTAGTGAGATCGACCGAACCACCGTTGACGAGGTTGGTGACGGACAAGCACTGTATCGTCAGCTTCAAGTCGATAGAGGCGCTAGGGTATGTACCTGGCCGAGGTTTTCAGCGACTCTGATGACTTGGTTGGCGGCCCTCTTTTCCAAAGGCGCACCAGCGACAAGTAGAGGAAGCAAAGTGACTAGATAAGTATAGGTAAACATTGTGAATGGGAATGGAAAAGAAGTTGAGAAGAAAGGACGAGAGTGAGGCTTTCTTTATAGCATACGGGTCTGAAGCCCTCCACGTGAACCGTCATCGCCTTCGCCTTGAACAGGTGACAATGATGCAGCGGAGGCCCTTTTCAAGCAGCCACGCATGCTTCGGCCCAGGAAAAAGGTTGATACCGAGCAGGTGATCATCCCAAAGAAGCATAAGCAACTACCTTTAGACCGTTGACACAGCTTTCGGCATGGATAGGACTGTTCCTGAACAGAAGCATAACGCAATTGTCCGAAATCGGAACTTACAATGGAGTATTCTCGTCCGAGAACGATGGATGCGACGGGCGGATGCTGCTTCTGAGGACTGTATCTTCTGTCGTCGTGAGCAACTTTTAGTCAAGCCGTAGCATTCGCAATGACAGTGGGCCAGACACAACAGAGCGAAGACAGTTTGTAGAGGAACGAAGCGGGTGAGATCAGTTCGAGCTCGTGCCGTAAACAGTTGCCAATCTTTACCGCATTTTGAACCAAAGTGGTTTACTAAATGCATCCGTGATTCCTCGACTTTTGTCCAGATATTCCTTTCCGTCTCCTACATTCTGCTACGAAGGCTCGTCCTCTTGCCCTCGCTAGTGCGACCGCGATCATATCGTTCAGTCTCGAGAAGGCAAAACGAAGTCTCGAGGCAAGGGTACCCTTACGATAATCAATCACACTATACATCCACAATGTCCTAATTCACTTATAGACTCCAAGCCAATGTCCATACTTTTTCGTATCCTCAAGCTCAGGCGTCGGTAACGGTAAAGATCTGATTGATGTCGGTGCCACTGCACTGCCAAGTCTGCAAGTCCTTGATAGACCCGTACGGCTTGTTGGAATCTCCTGATTCGGCACGGACATTTGCGCATTGGCCTAAGAAAGTCAGTGATGCTCGCCGTGCGTCAACAACTCACTACCACCGGTGATAGCAATGTGGTTGTCATCGGTATAGTACCACTGCTGCTGCGAGAGTCCACTGCGCCCAGTCAGTACTGCATCGAAAGAGCATGTCACTTACGCGAAGCAAGTCCAAATCTTAAGAATACCGCCGTTGTTCAACGGAGGGCTACCTGCATCCATACAGAAGTTGCTTCCGGCGATGTTAATCTTGCCATCGCCGCGGTTGATGTTCCAAAGGTAATTGGCGTAATCGGGGGCTTCGGGGGCTCTGCACCGGTTGCTGAACTGTCAGCATAACATGCACACAGCAGTCTCGACATACACCTTGAGACGCAAACCATCGGACTGGAAATCGGCGCCGACACAAAGGCTTTCATCACCGTAAGCTGACGGTTAGCTTGGCCGTACATTGAAGGATTGAAGAGTACTTACGGTGGATGAGCTTGGCGCGTGTGGGAGGAGGAGGTGTGACGGAGACTGACGGCTGTGCCGATGACGAGACGGAAGCAGAGACGGAAGCAGAGACGGAAGCAGACGCAGAGGCGGAGGCAGAGGCGGAGGCAGAGGCCGAAGGCGAAGGTCCGCCACCAGCATTGGTGAGGAAGACTTGATTAGTGTTGCCCGTAATACACTGATACGTTTGAGGGCCAGCAGGTCCATTATCGAGGCACTGAGTACCGCCAGTGATGGCGATACGGTTGTCATCGGTATAGTACCATTGCTGGTTGCTCAAGCCGCTTCACGAATCAGCTTATGCTCCATGATAAGGCAAAGACGCACGGGTAGCATTGCCATACCTTGGCTCTGACGTTGTTGGATGGGTTGGAGCCAGCGTCCAGGCAGAGGTTTGTACCCTGAAGCCTGACCAGGCCGTCACCGCGTGAAATATCCCATAGCTTGTTGACGGCTGGGTCGGTGCTGTCGCAACGAGCGAGGTCGACGGAGCCGCCGTTGGAGAGGTTGGTGACTGTCAAGCACTACCTGTCAGCTCGTTCGTACAGTATAAGACAGGAGACTCACCTGGTCTTGCCTTGAGCCAATCCTGATGAGCTGGTTGGCAGCCCTCTTCTCAAAGGGGACAGCAGCAGCGAGTAGAGGAAGTAAAGCGATGAGTGTAGTAAAGGCGAGCATTATGGAAGAGGGTGGGAAAGAAGACGAAGGGCAGAGGACTCAAGCGGCACTTCTTTATAGCGATGAGATCTAGCAAAGTCGACACTGCTCATGTGATGACACAGCCGAGGGACGACCCCAAAACCTTGCTGACCCCACATGGACCAACGTACCGAACAGCTGATCAACTCAAACAAGCAGTATGCGTCGGGCATGAAGGCCGTTTTCGGTCAACGAGTACCGCCTTTCACTTCGGCATCCGGCCTGTCTCGAACTGTACGACTATTAACGCAATTGACCAAAACCGGACATTTGAGTGAAATCTGAAGGTATTTTGGTACGTGTATGCTGCTCGGCGGGTTCGCATTCGTCTGCAGGGACGGGATGTGGTTTAAAACAGCAATGCATCATCTACCGCAATCATTCATGTCGTTCGCGCCGAGGCGATGCCAGTCGTGCAGGTTCGATAATTAAAGTAGCTGGTCGCATCGTATTTGCATCTACGTCTGCATCCGAAAAGCAGCCCATACGTACGAGGCTTGTGCCTACACACGACAACAAGTCATTTGATGTTTGACCATCGCAACCTTGATTTCGAGGGTGTCAACAACATCGCGTCCGGCGCCACTTGCATCATAGCGAGTGACAGGAATGTCGCAGTTGGCTATATCGCCAGAAAGAATCTCACCCAAGTGTCTTGAATCTCTGCTGCTAGGCGCAAGTCTCAGCGCCCGACGCCGCTGATGAGGCTGCATCGCCGCAAAAAGGGGCTAACTTCTTGCGCACATGCTTTCAATCGTCACTCACACGTGCGTTCCCGTCCGTGCTAAACGTGGTCAAGATGAATGATGTCCGGCAGGAACTGTGGTACTGCTCTCATTGCAAAGCTTTGAGATCCCGTAGCGATGCAGACACATTCCTGACTCTCAATGCGGCTCCCAGCAGCTGAACGTAAACCAAGTCGGATTTGCTCCCGTCGCCGTTGTTAGATCAGCGGCGGGAACGCTGCTGGGAGTAGACATAAACAACCAAAGCATTGTCGACAGCTTCCTGCGGGCTCTTTGCCCTTCGAGATGAGCTCAGATCCACACCACGCACAGGATCCGTACCTCGCGTTCCAGCCGTCGTTTGCATACTCGCTCCCTATCCAGCTACTCGTCAACGGCATCACTTTAACATTGCTCTCGGTCCTTCTTATCCATATTCTCTGTGAGTCTTCTGGCGAAGCGCTGGACAGACTCTGACAGGAGCTAGTCACAACACAGTATCACTACCCGCTTGCTCCACTCAACTTCATTCTTCAGCTTTGCGGAGTTCTCGTTGTCCTCGCATCGGTGATTGCAAAAGTCGTTGTCATTCTACAGAACTGCTCGAGGCAAGGGGACTACTGGCCATATAATCTCGACTATGTCTTTATTTCGGTGCCGCCAGACAAATGGAGTACCGGTCAGAACGCTGCGTGGTTTGTTCTGCAGGCTTTGAACAGCGGCTTTGCGAATGTGAGTTGGCTTTGACATTGCAGCTGACGTCCAGGCTACACATATTCAATTCTTGACCTTGCTCTTCCCTTCACGAACCGAAGCTAGGATCATCTTCTTCACTCTTGGTGAGTTCATGGGCCCGGCGAGACATAGCTGACGCGTCAGGTCCACTCGCTCTCGCGTCGTCGTGCCTCGTCTTCACCTCCCTCTCAAGCCAGCGATCCACTCTCGATTTAGGCGACGCTATCCGCAATGTCTTCAATTCGACACTTCTCCTCATCTTTACTGCTGCACTGTTCATCTGGGGGTTCCTGGTCAATCGACGCCGGGCATGGCGATTCGACGGAGGGACCGCAGTGTTCGGTACCGGCGCCCTCGGTCTTGCCCTCGTCGGAACCATTGGTAACTTTATCGCCGTACGTGAAGACGGCATCGAGTGGCTGCAGCATTTGCTGTGGGCGGCCGTTCTTTGGCAGACTTGGCTTGGCTGGTGGTGGTGGGTTGGCAGTGGCATGGGTATCGGTGAAGTCGAAGTGAGTCTTTCAACAGCAAGCGCGTGTTCTGACTTCTCAGGACCTTGTGCGACGTTCCGAGAGACGAAAACGACGATCAGCACGCAAGACTGCTCGAGCCACACGCGCTCAAGCAGCCGTCGACCGCACCGCCGCCGACGCTTCGCAAACTGGTGCAGACAATCAAGGATCAGTCACTTCTGCTATCGTCGGCATCACGAGCGGCGTCGCTGGCATCTGGCGAAGTACGAACACGGGTTCAGTGCGTCGTCGACCAACTGCATCAAACAACTCGGGGGCGCAAGATGAAGAGACAGGCCATGCTGGCGCTGTCGACGATCTTGAAAGAGTGACTCGACCTCGCGTCACTGTTCCCGAGAATGCCGTCGAGCGCGCAGAGGCTCCGCGTGGTCATCAATCTGTGACTTCTGGCACACCAGGTTCCTCATCATCAACAGATTCATCTACATCTCAAGCTCTATCCCTACATCCACCCGGGTCCATCGGTAGCATCCTACGCTATCCTGGCACATGGCTGCACATCAACATGCGCAAGCTCAAAGTTGCTCACGAGGCCGCGGCGACGAAAAAGGCGGTCGAGAGAGAAAACTTGCGAGCCCGTGTGTTTGCCGGCGCCACTCTTGCCAACCCTGGTACCGCTCCCGTCAATGATGACGCTAGGCGGGAACGTCGGCGTGCAGTGGAGGCAGATGAGGGGTATGGGTGGGGTCTGGGCAGTTTCGGCTTGCGAGCTCAAGATGAGAGTCGGCAGCGTGTCGAAGAGGCGGACAGGCAGATTCGCGAAGGCCGATTAGTCAGCCCAGAAGCTGAACCAGATACAGAGGCAGAGGAGCAAGTGGAGACATCGACTGCCACAGGGACAGATCAGAACCGAGGTGCAGATGACGGCGAATGGGTTGATGCAAACGAAGAGGTGCGGCCTGCGCCTCCGATTCCCCTGCAGCAGAATCAAAAGCCAACATGGTCATGGTGGGGTCCTGTGCGAGAATGGAGACTGGCGGACAGAAGTGTATTCTAGAGAGTTGTATAAACTGTGCGTAGACTGTCGTTGCGTTTTCGGGCGTTTTCGGCCAAAGCTGAGGACGGGATCAATTCAATAGCCGAAAAGCCAGGCTGCAGACGCGCAATTGTCCGGCCCGATGGTTGCAACGCGAGACCACCACGCCATGATACAATACCTCGCGATTATCAAGCTGATCTACCATGCTGGCGGCCGAAAATAGACGACGCTAGCGCGGCCCGAGTAGCCGGTCTGACGTCGATGATTTCTAACTGATGCTTGGCGCAAAAATTGGATTGTCAGACTTGATCAGCTGATGCTCTGCCGGCCCGTGCTTGCCTAAAGACTATAAAGCTGATTTTGATACGTCTATCGTACTCACACCTTTGCCATGCTGAGCTACGCCATTCTCTTCAGCGCCCTCGCGGCTCTCGCAACTGCTTCGCCTGTCGCTCAAGACACCCACCTAGGCAAGCGCAATTGGTCACCCCGCACCAAAGTCTGCAATGTTCCCTCGCAATGGAAGGCTAGCAACGGCACAGCGGACGATTCAATGGCTGCTCACGAGGCTTTCAAGGAGTGCAACAAGGACGCTGTCGTGATTTTCGGCGAAGGCGATTAGTGAGTGCATTTGCCGTCACTTGAGATAGTGGCTGACAGCAAAGCAACCTCCTGCATCCCCTTCTGGCTGATGCGCTTGAAAACGTAGAAATCCGTCTAGAGAACTCTAACATCCATCTTCCGCGTTCCATTGAGGCCGTGCAAGCCATCGGTAAGCTGCTTGACGTTCAAATATTGACCTCGCAGTCAACTCGTCCAGTGACGGCACTTGGTCTGGAGCTACCTACTGGCTGACCTTCGTTGGAGACAACGTCGAGTTCCATGGCACTAAGAACAGTACGACAGGCTGGATTAAGTGTTAGTTTCTCTTACTCGGACCGAGCTCATGATAGCGTACGGACAGCAGTGGTGGGATGCGAACCCACGTAACGGCACCGGTCTCCCCAACAGGCCACACTTGATGAACTTCAGAGTCAACAACGGTCTCATCGCCGACCTGAAGAGTCTCAAGCCCATTGCGTGGTATGTTCGAGCTGTTTAGAGTTCTTGTGCTGACTCTCCCAGGGGCACGAACCTCGTTGGGCAGAACATCACCGTACGCGACACCATAATCGACGCCCGCACCGACGGCGACTTCTTCAGCTTTCCTTTCAACACTGATGGTTTCGATATTGTCGCCCAAGACGTTTTGATCGAGAACAGTCTCATCCTCAACGGGGACGACGCCTTTGCCGTTCAGTCGGGTTCGCACAACGTCGTCATGCGCGGCGGCTTCCTCAGTGGCCCTGGCTGCCACGGTCTCTCGGTCGGCTCGCTAGGTCAGAACCAGGGCAAGTTTGCCAACGTCAGCGACATCATATTCGATGATTTCGACATACACGGCGCCGTGTACGGGGCACGTATCAAGACGTGGCAAGGAGGTCAAGGTCTGGTGAGCTGCTGCATCCTGGTACGAACGTTTCTGACCCCTGGCAGGCAAAGAACATCACTTGGTCAAATCTGAGGTTGTCCAACGTTACCGTCCCTATCCTTGTCACTCAAAGCTACTTCAAGTGAGTTGGGATCTGCAACCTCATAGTGTACTAACAAGGCTCAGTCAGGGCTCATCGCAGACGCAAATTGAGCTCGGAAAGACTCAAGATCGTCCAAACAACGCATCAGTGGTCATGGAAGGGCTGCGATGGACCAACGTGTCCGGATTCATGAATTCAAAGAATCGCAATGATGGGAGCTGTCGGAGCGACCCCTGCTGGGCCGATAGAGGGTTCAGCGACACCATCGACGGCACTCAGGGGTTGATCATGGAGTGCAACACAAACGATTCTTGTTCTGATTTCAAACTCGAAAATGTTCAGTTATTCCCCGATAGCGACCTTCCCACCTCTGTCATTTGCCTGAAAATCGATACAGACAGAAACCCCGAGCTGGGCTTTGCGTGTCGCAACGGTACCTTCATTGCTGCATAGCGTACTAGACTAAAGAGGCGAGGAGGGGTTGAAGAGAGGGAGAGCACGCTTGGGTGACAGTATTTGATAATGCAATGAACGTATTGGTTGAGCCCGTTTCAAGTTTGCAGCTGCCTTCCATGTTGCTGTGACTGACTTTGGTATCTCCTGAGAATGACACTTGCTGCTGCGTGTGGGTGAACTTTCAGGCCATCCAAGCACCTAATAAGATGCAGCCGCAAAAGCCACTTTCGTTAATATGACGTGTCAATGTTTCCCCATCCGTGACTCCGCCTTTTTCCTGCAGTTGAGCTTTCGTTCCTCTTGACGTCCATCTGAAAAGATTGGGCAATCCTCAGCCATGGCAACAGGTGAGTACCGCAGCTGTCACTGGCATTCTCTAACGCTAGCAGATCCTCCTGACGGAGTCACAGTCATGTGCGTTCAGCATGCATCTCGGAGATAAGGAAGTGCTGATGGACCAGTCTCGGTGCCCAGTGGGGTGATGAAGGCAAGGGCAAGCTTGTCGACATTCTTGCTGCCGAAGCGGACATTTGTGCTCGTTGTGCCGGTGGTAACAATGCCGGACACACCATTGTTGTCAAAGGCGACAAGGGTGAGAAGAAGACCTATGCCTTCCATCTCCTGCCTTCTGGTGAGTCGTCACAAACGGCCGTTCATGCTGACATCAGGCCTCGTCAACCCCAAGTGCACCTCTTTCATCGGTTCAGGCGTCGTGATCCACATCCCGTCCTTCTTTGCTGAACTCGACGTTCTCGAGCGCAAGGGCCTTGACTGCACCGGTCGTCTCTTCGTCTCTGACCGTGCCCACCTCGTTCTCGGCTTCCACCAGATCGTCGACGGCCTCAAGGAAATCGAGCTCGGCGGTTCGTCAATCGGCACCACCAAGAAGGGTATTGGACCAGCCTACTCGTCTAAAGCATCCCGCTCGGGTTTGCGCGTCCACCACCTGTACGACAAATCCTTCCCTGACAAGTTCCGCAAACTCGTCGAAGGCCGCTTCAAGCGTTATGGCCAATTCGAGTTTGACACCGAGGGCGAGATTGAGATGTACATGGCGTTTGCAGAGCGTTTGAGGCCTTATATCGTTGATGGCCCCACGTTCATGCACAAGGCTCTCAAGGAGAACAAGAGAATCCTTGTTGAAGGTGCCAATGCGCTCATGCTCGATCTGGACTATGGAACGTACCCCTACGTCACCTCGTCCTCGACTTCCATTGGCGGTGTTTGCTCGGGTCTCGGTATCCCAGCTCAGGTCATCAAGAACGTGCTCGGCATTGTCAAAGGTGAGTTTATTCACGTAATACGCTAACGCCAGCCTACACCACTCGCGTCGGCGGCGGTCCCTTCCCTACCGAGCAGCTCAACGACGTCGGCACTACGCTACAAGAAGTCGGCGCCGAGTACGGTACCACGACTGGTCGTCGTCGTCGTTGCGGCTGGCTTGACCTCGTCGTCCTCAAGTACTCGAACATGATCAACGGCTACACTGCCTTGAACTTGACCAAGCTCGATGTTCTTGATGGTTTCAAGGAGATCAAGATTGGTACCAAGTACATGCTCAACGGTCAAGAACTTGAAGGCTTCCCTGGTGAGTGTCATTAATGCCTGCAGGCTTGCTAGGTGTTCAGAGCCTCATCGCCTGCACATCAGGCGACGCGACCCGAGCAATACTAAGCAAGCCGAGCTCTCATCAGCACTAACATCCCAGCCGACCTCGAGCGCCTGGCCGAAGTCGAAGTCATCTACGAGACTCTTCCCGGGTGGGAGAGCGACATCTCAGAGATTACCGAATTCGACAAGCTCCCTGCCAACTGTCAGACATACGTCCGCTTTGTTGAAGAGTTTATTGGTGTCAAGGTGCAGTGGATCGGTGTTGGTCCAGCAAGAGAGAGCACTATTAGGGTCTTTTAGAGATGCAAAGTGCTTGCTTTGCGTTCCTTATCCAATCATTCGAGTTCCTTGTTTTACAATCGATAACCCCTAGAGTATGCGTTTCATCCTATCGTGCCTGAAGCACGAGTAACATCACCCCCGCTTGCCACAACGCTATGGACTCCTCAAACAATCTTGTAAATCTATCTGACACGATCTTAGTCATTCGTAGTAGCCCTGCGCTCGCCATGCAACCTCATCGGACCGGATTCGGAGAGATCTTGCGTCGCCATCCTTGCCTTCCGAATCCTGGGTCC
This sequence comes from Holtermanniella nyarrowii, assembly GCA_001600035.1. Classification (NCBI taxonomy): domain Eukaryota; kingdom Fungi; phylum Basidiomycota; class Tremellomycetes; order Holtermanniales; genus Holtermanniella; species Holtermanniella nyarrowii. The sequence goes on from BCIT01000008.1 coordinate 253,965, forward strand.
CGTCACGCCATCCGCGATCGCTGTTACCATCACGTGACTTGTTTTTCCAACAATCCGTGGCCAGTGATTGGCGAGGCCGAAGCCAACTTGTCAGCTTGAGCAGCTTCATCAGCCCAAACAACCCATCTTTTCGTTTTTGGATCAGTCTGGTATAGAGATCTAGAGATTGCAGGTCGTCCATCAAGCTAGGAGACGCGTTAGAAAGCTCTCAATCTGTTGAGCTGAACCTCTTTCCTTCCTTACTTGTGAGTCGATCGACGATCGGTAGAGATGGACGTTGACTGCTGTCTTTGCAGCTAGATCGAGCACAACTCTCCTCATACAAAATGACTCTGGCTGCCGTGCACTCGCTCACGAGCTCCCTCTCGGCTTCAACCCTTGCCCTCCCATCTCTTTCTCTTGCATCTCCCGCCCTCCCACCTCTGGTCCCAACACACACTCTATTGGACCAATCCGCGCTCTCCTACGTCTACTTGACACCGTCGTACCTCTCATCGCTCTTGCCGACATTGTCTGAGCTCTTGAGCTACCCTGTCGTGCTCCAGCTTCCCATCACATCGGTTGCCACCGACCTCAAGCAGGTGATCAACCTCCGTGCTGCAGGTTGGGTCGTTCTCATCTCTTCAGACGCCCAGCAGGCGTATGACCACACTTTGCTTGCTAGCAAGCTCGCCAGCATCACATCGCGTGCGGTGCTGCATGCTTTCAACGCTGTTGACAATGCGTCAATCGCTCAGCTCTCCGTTGACGAGGCAAAGGCTTTCTTGACGGCCGACTCGCCAGTGTCGACGCCCAAGATTGACAGCGAGGAGAAGGCTGAGGATGTCGAGAGTGCACTGTTGCGCCAACTTGACGCTGCATCGCTCGAGTTGCTCAAGGCTGTCCGCAGACCGCAGCGGTCAACCATCGTGCACGGCGCAAAGGCAGAGGCAAAGACGCTCATCATCACCGTCGGTACCACTTCGCTTGCCGCTCTCGACCGCGCTGACGACGTCGCCATCGTCGAGCTCGATGTGTTGAGGCCCATCAATCAAGCCAAGCTTGTGGCTGCCATTCCCGAGACCGTCGAGCAGGTCATCGTTCTCGAGCAGGACTACTCCTTGCACGAGAATTCGCGCTTCGGTGGTGCTTGGCTCGACATCCTTGACATTGTCGCTGAGGCGCGTCAAGATCTTTCCATCAGCGGCGGCGTCCTCGGTGACATCTCGTCGACAACCAAGATCGATAAGCTGTCAGCCCCTTACGTTGTCGGCTCCATTCCCACTGGCCCTACCGACGTGCCACAAACTCTCGAGGAGACCAAGACGGTCAAGATCCCCGCTGCCGAGTCCACCTACACTTCCCTCCTCGAGTCTTCCTTCCCCGCTTCGACCTTGCAAATCCTCAACGACCCCAAGAAGCTTTCTGCCATCGAGTCAACTTCACCCGAGTACGCGTACGGCAAGGCTGTCTCTGAGCTTTCCGAGCGCGAGCAGCTCGTCGAGCTCGTCAAAGCCGTCCTCAAAAACCCAGAAACAGACGAGAAAACACACAAGGCTCTTGGCGATTGGTTGATTGACCGCGACGATTTCAAGGGCAAGGCCGATGCGTCGGGTCGCAAGGCTATTGAGGCGCTTGAAGGTTCTGCCAAGACAGAGGATATTGAGAAGATCTTGGGCTTGAAGCAGCACTTCAACAAGCATTCGCGCTGGATCGTCTCGTCCAACTCGTGGTCTTATGATCTCGGGACTTCGGGTCTACACCATGCATTGTCGGGTGGCAAGAACATCAATATGCTCGTTTACGAGACTTCCCCTTCGCCATTCTCACCTGATGCCGACTTGATTCCAACCACACAGAAGGACAAGAAGGACCGCAAGAAGGACCTCGGTCTTTATGCGCTCAACATGGGAGATGTCTATGTCGCGTCTGTAGCTGTCTACTCGAGCTACGCGACCGTGTTGCAGGCTATGGAGGAGGCTGAGCGTTTTGACGGACCTTCGTTGGTTTTGGCTTACCTTCCTTGGGGAGAGGTCGAGAGCGACAAGGTTGGCGCCCTTGAGCGTCTGCGCGAGACTAAGCGCGCTGTCGGCGGTGGATGGTGGCCTCTTTACAGGTTCGTCCTCACTTTGGAGATCATCACTGACATCCAGATGGAACCCCACTCTCACCGACTCCAAGCGCTTCAGCTTGGACGCACCCCACATCAAGACTGCCCTTCAAGAGTTCCTTGACCGCCAGTCTCATCTTTCCCAGCTCACCCTCGCCTCGCCCGCTCTCTCGCCCGAGATCACGAGCTCGGCTGGTACCGACTTGGTGCAGGCTCGCAAGGCCAAGGCTCGTGCTGCGTACGACGCCCTCGTCAACTCGCTTGATGGACCTCCTCTTCTCGTCCTGTACGCCTCAGACGGTGGCAACGCTGAAAAAGCCGCCAAGAAGCTCGTTGGTCGTGCCAAGATGCGCGGTGTCGCCACCCGTCTTGTCGTGTTTGACGAGTTCGCTCTTAACGACCTTGGTCTCGAGCAGAATGTCGTCTTTTTGACCTCCACCGCTGGTCAGGGTGAGCCTCCTCAGAACGGTCGCGAGACCTACAAGGCCGTCGCCAAGCTCCAGGCTTCCGAGGTCGACTGGTCCAAGACTAAGGTCACGACTTTCGGTATGGGTGACTCGCACTATTGGCCTCGTCCCGAGGACGCGCACTACTACAACAAGCCCGCCAAGGACTTGCATCCCCGTCTGCTCGCTCTCGGTGCTCAGGAGCTTTTGCCTCTTGGTCTCGGTGATGATCAGGATGCTGATGGTTATCAGACTGGCTACAAGCCTTGGGAGCAGGGGCTTTGGAAGGCCCTCGGTGTCGACGCGGTTGAGGTCGACGAGGGAACTGAGAAGGAAGAGGTTGTGGCCAACGAGCACATCAAGATCGCTTCAGACTACCTCCGCGGTACCATTCTCGAGGGTCTCGCCGACCAGTCTACAGGTGCCATTGGCGCTTCGGACGCTCAGCTCACCAAGTTCCACGGTACCTACATGCAGGATGACCGTGACATTCGCGAGTCACTCAAGGCTCAAGGTCTTGAGCCTGCGTACTCGTTCATGATCCGCGTGCGTATGCCCGGTGGTGTCTGTTCGCCAGAGCAGTGGATCGCGATGGACGACATTGCCGACGAGCACGGCAACTCTACGTTCAAGATTACCACCCGTCAGACCTTCCAATTCCACGGTATCATCAAAAAGCACCTCAAGCCTGCTATGCAGGCCATCAACCGCTCATTGCTGGACACCATCGCTGCTTGTGGTGACGTCAGTGAGTATCACTCTGCAAGTCGAAGAGCGCTGACCTTTAGACCGCAACGTACAATGCTCGGTTAACCCATCGTACTCATCCCTGCACGAGGAGGTCTACAAGTTCTCGGTCGCGCTCTCCGAGTCCCTCTTGCCATCAACTAGCGCCTACCACGAGATCTGGCTGGACAAAAAGAAGGTCGCTGGTGATGCTGTCCAGGACTTTGAGCCTCTGTACGGGCCTTACTACTTGCCGCGCAAGTTTAAGATTGCCATTGCTGTGCCCCCAGACAACGCTGTTGATGTCTTCACCAACGTGAGTTATTGTGTGTTCTGCATTCGCAACTGATTGTCCAGGATGTCGGCTTCATCGCCATTGTCGAGAACGGGAAGCTTGTCGGCTACAACGTCACTGCCGGTGGCGGTATGGGTGTCACCCACTCCAACAAGAAGACTTATCCTCGTCTTGGTGACATCCTTGGCTTCGTCTCCAAGGAAGATGGCTGCCTCGCCGCTGAGAAGATCATGCTCACTCAGCGTGACAACGGTAACCGTGTCGACCGCAAGAACGCTGTGAGTTTTACTGTGCCTTTGTAGAATTCTGCTGATCTTTCAGCGCCTGAAGTACACTGTCGACCGCATGGGCCTCGAGAACTTCCGTGCCGAGGTCGAGGAGCGCATGGGCAAAAAGTTCGGTCCCGCTCGCGCCTACGAGTTTGAGCACAACTTGGACAACTATGGGTGGATGCAGGGTCACGACAAAAAGTGGCACTTCACCATGTTCATCGAGAACGGTCGTGTCGAGGACAACGCCCACCACCAGTTCAAGACTGGTCTTCGTGAGATCGCCTCGGTCCACAAGGGCGACTTCCGCCTCACTGCCAACCAGCACTGTATCCTGTCCGGTGTCGACGAGGCCGACTTGCCCGAGATGAAGCGGCTGTTGGCCAAGTGGAAGCTTGACAACGTTTCGCACTCTGCTTTGCGTTTGTCTTCTTCCGCTTGTGTGGCTTTCCCCACTTGTGGTCTTGCCATGGCCGAGTCGGAGCGCTACTTGCCCGTTCTCATCGACAAGGTCGAGAAGATCTGCGAGGAGGCTGGCGTCCGTGGTGATTCGATTGTCATGCGTATGACTGGCTGCCCGAACGTGAGTTTCTCATCTCCCCATCGTCCTTCGCTGACTGTCAAGGGTTGCGCTCGACCATGGGCCGCCGAGGTCGCTTTCGTCGGCAAAGCTCCTGGCACTTACATGATGATGCTTGGTGGAGGCTACGATGGACAGCGTCTCAACAAGCCTTTCCGCGAGTCGGTCACCGAGCCCGAGATCTTGGCTATCCTCAAGCCAATGATCAAGCGATGGGCGCTCGAGCGTAACGACGGCGAGCACTTTGGTGACTGGACTGTGCGGGCTGGTATCGTCAAGCCAACAACAGCGGGTCGTCTGTTTTACGATGAGAGCTGCGTTGCTTGAGCGGGTGGGGTTGTTTTGGTCATTTGGTGCATTGTTTGGTCTAGTCATGGTTGTGATGAATTGCATGGGTCTACAATTAAAGTGACTAGGCGACATTGCTGTTGGACGCCTATAGTAGAAGCTACAGCCTTGCTCGCTTGCTTCGCAAAGAGATCCTAGATGCTTGTGCCTGACATCGTGCCTGAATTCAGAGCTTGCGCTTGCTCTGCTACGGGCTTAGGTCTGGGTTTCAAGACCCACTAGCTGAGGCGGTTTTGGTGAAAGACGAAGCTCGAGGAAGTGGGACTTGCTTTGATTTGGCCCCGATGCTATCAGAAGAGGTTTACTGAGGAAGACTGTGGAGGTTTTAGATTCGCGCATGGATGATTTTCCTCCGCTTTGCCGTTCTATTACGTTTCTGTTTGTGTGCACTCGATGCATAGCAGCTGAAGCACTGGTCTCGGAAGTCGATCCTTGACGCCGGGGTATTAGCGTTGATTGCAGATATCTTGGAGATGTTCAAATGGGAATTCAATGATGCTGGCCTGGATTTTGAGATTATCGTTTGAACGTGGTTGCTTCCGCCGTTGCTTGCACTTTGCAAAATACAGCCACCTTGCACGGCGGTCAGGGAGTGGGGACAAAAAGAACGGCACGATGTGCTCCTCCCCAAAGCACACATCATGCCGTTCTTCAAAGGAGCACATCGTGCCGTTCTTCTCTGCCAAGGAGGGCCCGCGGGTGAGGCAGTTGAATGCATCACCCACTTCTCAGAGGGTCACCCGCTTGAAAGCGGATCAGACTTATGGGTGACCCTGGATACATAACGCTGTGAAAGGTAGGTATATAAAGGCCAACACTGGCGACATCCCAGATTAATCATGATCCGTGGATCGTAGGGGGGAAGTGGAGGTATGATGCAACATGAGAGCGTAGTGAACCAGGCCACACCGGTGCACGAATAGAGGCGGGCATGATTACCGCTCGATGCGTCAAGGGTCGGTACCTTCGAAGTCATACTCCGCCGATCGAGATGACAAGGAATCAGCACATCAAGGATGACCCATGTGCATCACAGATCCCGAAGAAACAGCAACAAGCCCTCGTAAACGGTCCACCCAATAGCGCTAGAAGCAGCTTTTCGCGAGATGCGAAGTGTGGCGCCCGAGAAGAAGCCCACAAATCCACGATCCTAGGTCTCAGCTCACTTTGTGGCGGCGCTAAATAGAGATGACTTACGTTGTGAATTGTTCGAATAGTTTTCATTAATGTTGGATGTAAGTCTGGCTGGACTTGCATCTTGGTCTGCGCTCGTCAGCTTCATCGATCTCGCAAGCAAGTCTCGGGACTTACTTTGATACAATCCGCTGGTGATGTGACCAGTGTTGCTAGCGTAGCAGCGCTCATCGCTAGATTGTGTCAGTCGAAACCAAGCTGAAGATCGAAAAAGTTCAAAAAGGCCCAACCGGAGATGGAGAGCGACAGCTATGCGCAGCTGTGCATTCGACCCGAGTCGGCCTCTCGTTTACGCCACACGCACGCCAAACTCACCAGAAGCAGAATGCACAGCAGCATTCGGAATGCCCCATTCAGGCTTCAACAATCGACCTTGAAAACATCAGCATCCCTATTCCCATCCGGCTGAGCCAGAGCAAACTCACTCGCAACCTCTTTCCCTTCCTCGTAGAACACGACGTAGATTCCAGCATACGGCGCGTCCCTCAACGCCGTAGCTGTGAAACCCTGAAATAATCCTCGAACTCCATGAGACGCTATTAATGCTCTGAAAGCTTTCGGTAGTGATGAATACGTAGGATAGAGTGATGACTGCCATCAGTCACCTCATCACGAGCGTCGCGCATCATACCTCGTAACGTGACTTGAGAACGGTAACGGGGTTCAGCATGAACCCAACAGAAGTCCTCGCAACAGCACCTGCCAACAAATTACCCTGACCAGAGAGCTTCAGCAACGCGGTGTTGCCTTCTGCCGCTTTGCCTTTGCCGTTGGTGACTGGTGCGGTGAAGAACCCGACTTGGCTAAGGCGATATCGAAGTTCTGAGAGGGTGTAGAAGTACAGCGCCACGCCTGGGACGTTCCTGTTCTTATGTCAATGGCTGGAAGAAGAAAGAAGAATGGGATGGAGACCTACCTTGCTATTGTTGGGACTGTGCCACGCCAGAGACCTCTTACACCATCTTCTTGGATTACTTCACGAAAGATGGGCGCTATCCGTCTGTGTTGGTCAGCCCTCTGAGCTTCACTCAATTACACCAGTCAAGTCACAGATGGCCTGTGTACTTGCCACTCGACACACAGCAGCATCTAGCTGAAGAAGCCGGAAACTCACCTCTTGCCGGTCCCTTTACCGCCTTGCTGGATCCTCGTCTTGAGTAGATCTAAAGGCTGCAAGCAAACAGAAGATGCAAAGCCTGATAATGCACCTGATGCTAGATGATGCGATGCTCGCGAGAGTCGAGGTGGGTGAGGGAGCTTGCTACTGCTTGCTTCAAGCAGGAGTGGAATTGGGATCGACATGTCGATCGAACGCAGTCTGAGCTTTCTCAGGTGTTTCGAGTGAGCTTTTGAGCTCTTGATGTATTCTCCGAAGCGTTGTAGATGACTGACGAGTGCTCTCGAGCTCGCGATCTATACAGATCAACCGTCGTCGTCGTCGATATGCACGGACGGGCAACTTTTCGGGTCGCCGAAGTGCGTGCCCCGCATTTGTGCACCGTCACCTTGAAGAATAGTATTGATCAGAGTCGGACAGTCAAGGGCAATGCAGAGAGGATAGAATCTCGGCATGGACTTCCAGGTATGTCACACGAAGACAGAAACAAGAGAAGAACTGACGAAAAGGCTCAGGATCCGACAAACGTCAAGTCTTTACTGGCTTTTCTGAGGACGACGCAGGAGCAGGCTCAAGTTGAAGGGTCGTCATCTGCGCTCAATGCACATGCAGCTGTACCGGCGCCTACGACTACTGAGACTGTGGCGCCAGCGACAGCTGTACCTCCTGCAAAATCATTGACAGAGCTTCTGGCTTCACTCCAAAAACGGCCCGAAACCTCCAATACTCCTCCTCCTGTTGCACCACCAGCAACCCCAGTCGATGGCGCTGCAAGGGCGGCTGCATTACTACAGCAGCATGCCGAACCTGTCGATCAGCTAAAGCCGAGCTATGAGCCTTTCAAGGCTTTCGGTCCTATCGCCAGTCAGCCAGCCGTTGCTCCTCGACGTGTCGTCGAAGCTGGACCTTCTCGCGTCCCGGCTGTTGCTCCAACGTTCAATTCTACACAAAGACAGTTCTCAAACGATGCTTCTGTCGCTATCGCTTTGCCCAGAGTCCCGCCTGCACCGGCCCCAGCACCAGCACGAGCCGCTACACCAGCCTCAAATCCATCATCCCTAGTTGAGCGCGCACGCGCAGCAGCAGCACAAACGCCTCTAGCTTCAGCACTCAAGAAAAGAGCGATCGAAGAAGAAACCTCAAACCAGTCTAACAAACTCTCCTCTTTACAAAAAGGCAAATCTCGAGCAACACGAGAAGAGATGCGGAGCTGGAGTTTCGCGAGAGCATTACCTGTGCTGAGTGGGCTACTTGAAGATGAGGGTTTCGTCAAGCAGATCAAAGCGGTACGTCTTGAGACCTCAGCGGATGTAGTGCAAGAGCTGATGTACGACAGTTGAAAGCTGAGCAAGATGCTTTGGAGCGCAAGCTTTTTGCTCAGCAGGAGAAATTGCAAAGTGCGCATGTACAGAAAGGGAACAACGAGCGTACAATGTACGTCTTTCCTTTCTTCTCTGTCTCTCATTATCCAATCAGCTGATGAACAGGGCAACACTAGCAAGAAGACCATGGACAGAAGCTCAAGAAAAAGTCAGTCATCCCGCTTTGAGAAGGCAGGAGCTGACAAGCAGGCACACAAAGCCGAACTCGAAGCCAAAGTCCTCCCGTTCTACAAACTCCAAGCTGTTCCGGCCCTCGACGCATTGGCTGCTCGACACCACGCCAAACTCGAAGAAATGGGGGTGCCGGGGCTCGGACCACTTCTTGCTGGTTCTGGAGGCTGGCAGGCTGTTGGCTCGGCGCACGGGCAGGGGACGACGGATAAGGAGACTAGAGTGAGAGTGAGAAAGCTGATGGCTGTGCTCGAGGGTGTGTTAGCGGATGAGGCTTAGAAGGAGAGGAGTTGACATGATGAACGTGATGCATTATATGATGGTACAAAAATGCGGAATGGGACGATGCGATGCGATGCGAAGGAATACGAGACTGGCAGGAAAGCTATCCCTGGCATCGTTAGCTTTCGAATTCATTACAATTGAAAGCACTCACTTCTCTCCATTGCCTACCGCATTCACAGCATTTGCTAAAATTCATCAGCCGCCATCTTGAGCTCATACTGCACCAAGACTTACTAGAAAGTCGTCATGGGTTCATCAGCACTTCGGATCTGAAGCTGCCTGAAATACGCGACTCGATGATCACAGCCAGGACACGTCGCTGATACCCATCAGCAAGCAAGCGGAAGGCAGAAAAGAGCAGACAGACGTACTCTCGGTACGATCAACGTTTGCCCAAGCTTCTTTGCCGCCCATGACGTCGTCTACTTCTTTGCGTTTGAGATGGGTACGCATCGTGATCTTTGCAAAATTGTCAGCTGCTGTGTTGAGGGGAGGGGAGGAGAAGGAGATTTGACTGACTTGTTTGTGGATCTCCCATTTGTAGGGACACGTCGGACAGACCCTGCAATGTCAGCATTTATTCTGCTGATCGTCGCGCGCGCCTCGAAGCTGAGTACAGCTCGACGCTGGTGCTTTCACAGCTGTTTCAAAGAGACTGACCAGATTTGACGACCCATAGCGTTTTGGTCGATCAAGAGGTTGTTGGAGCAATTTGGACAGAACAGCATCTTGTAGAGCTATCACTCCGAGTCCGTACACAGAGGACGGTCTGTAGCTTGAGGCTCGTACCGCTTTTGGAACGCTCGATTGCAGCTTATAATATAGATCAGACCTGCTGTTGCTGTAGCTGCAGTTTAATGCAATTAATCATGATTTGCGTCAACAAAAGTCCCAAGGTAATCTTTTCATGTGATATAAAGTACTGCTAGCAGCTGCAGATAGCAGCCAATTGTTAGCAGTGATAGAAACTTGCTAACAAGTTTGCGGCTCAGCTTCCGCAGCTGCAGCCCGCGGCATGCAGCGCAGCAGCAGGTTTGGTAGGTGTACATCAAGAGACGGCGCTGTCCATGTAGGCGAGGGCGAGGACCAATCATAGGTAGGAGACGAAACAAACCTATGAATACAATACAACATCGCCAAAGCTCAGACAGTCGCGTCATTCCGCACGGACCTATGCCTGGCCCCTATCAAGTCGGCATGCGTCGGCAAGAAAGAAAGGGGTGAAGCTGGCTGATCTTTGCAAGTTTCGGACTTGACAAAGCCCGGATAGGACACTTTATTGTGCCTCGGGACGCTGGTCGCCGCCATACGAACGCAGTCACAAAGAATCTAGGTCGGTACTTGAGCCCCTGTCTGTAGCAGGTCACGTCGGCGTCAACTCGCGCAAGAACGATTAGTAAGTTACGCTTATGAATCAGCAGTTGAGCTTATCAACAGGTCGTTATGGCGTACACGGGCTCCCAAGTCAGCCTAGATGGAGGCTATACAATCTACACGGCCGACGTCCAAGTCCTCGACACGGGCTTCCCAAGTCTTCAACTTCATTCAATAGGACGGAGCTCGACTACATATCTCTCATCGCCTTCGCCAGTCCAATCATTGAGGTCGGCGAGCAGCAGCTCGACGCACGTTGATCTCGCTGCGGCATTGGAACAGACGTCGTTGAGTTCGCCTGGTGCTGGATTCGGGACGGGTCGGCCATTGGGATGGGATGCTGCTGGGTTTGAAGAGCCGGTGAGCTTCAAGATACCTAGTCTTTCTCGTATGTCCTACAGTCTCAATCTGCAGTAGCTGACAGACAGGCAAATCGTCAAAGCACGGACTCAGACTCTCAAAGCCACCAACAATGCCTTCGCCAGCACCGTCACTACCAACATCACCAGCTCCAAGCCTAGAACGAGAAAAGCGCAAAGAACAATGGCGAGACGCAAGGCTAAGTCTACATCTACCAAACGTGCCCAACAACCTTTCTTATAAGCCAATTCTGGAGCTTTCGGATCTCGTGAGCAAGCTTGATCGCATCGTTGCTTTCGCTGACGTGACAGAACTCGAAAGCTGTGTTGAAGAGGTTGGATCTGAGCTCATTGCCTGGCTTCGAATACTTCCAGCGGACCCATCCGTCGCTGTTCGGCAAGGCTCGAGTCCTCACTATTCGCTCCGGGCCAGAAATTCCACCAGAGTCAGCGTCAATCCCGCATTCAACACAAGGATTCCCGCCTTCCAAAGGACCAACAAGACTCTCCTCGACCAAACGTCGAACTCTAACACTCTCCTCTTCCAACTCCAGTTCAACATCCACATCCCTCTACCTAAGTTTCACCAGACTCGACCAATTTCAACGCTGGCATGCACTTTTGCGACTAGCAATTACGCCCTACGCTATTCCACACGACGCAATCTCACGTCCATATCGTCGACTCCGTATCGTTTTACTTGACGCTCATGAGCTCGTGGCTGCTCCGGCACCCAAGACACCTACGACTGCGCGATTCAGTAAGCAGCAGCATCAGCATGAGCATGCTAGTGCCAGAGACGACGAGTCCTCGATGCGGAGTACGGAGAATGGAGCGCCTTATGGTTCTAGTTCGAGGAGAAAGTTGGCTAAGCGGGATGGAACGGAATTGTTTGGCAAGGGGAGTAAAGTTGTTGTCGAGGTGTGAGTATCGTGTGATCAGGGGACGAGATAGCTAATTGTTCAAGGGAGCTTGATCGTGAGATTATTGCATGCTCAGCAGAAGCCGTTAACGATGGAATTCCATTTTGGGGCGAGACGTTCGATTTTGATAGTCTACAACAAGTCGAAAAGTGTGGTACGTCCGGTTCCTCCCCGTGTCACTCAGACTCATTCCAGCTCTTCGACTACACAAAGCATCCCGTCTAGCTAAAGGTCAACCTCCAGCAGGCACAGTCGACCTCATGCTCATTGACCGCACGGAAAGCCGCGAAGCAGACCAGCGGTACCCTGTGCGCTCATATCAGACTGGTGAGATCATTGGTGAGATTCGCGTCGCTGTGGAATGGGAGGACACGATTATTTTGCCGAGGGAGCGGTCGGAAGGATTAATCAATGTGGGTCCAACGCTGCGCTGGATTGATTGCTAGGCTGATAATACAGGCTTTGACAGGCCCGACGGCTCGGGCGCTCATCTACGAGCTTTCGAGGCGGAATGAACTTGATTGTGGAGAGGGGTTGTATAGGGTGCTTCATGCGAATGGGGCACTGCAGTCGGTGTTGGAGGAAATGTGCGATCACGAAGCTCAAGGAGGTACATCCCAACCCTTCAGAACTCCATACTCACACACTCAGCGCGCTCAACCCTCTTCAGATCAAACACACCCTTCACACATCTCCTCGAAGCAACAATGCGTATGCAGTGCCACGACTTCCTCTCGCGCTCAATTGGGTCCACAATTCAGCGTGTTATCAGGAATCGTATGCGATGCGAGATTGATCCCTTGAAAGCCAAGGTCGGCGTCGGGAGGGCGGAGGGTATCCTGCGCGCACGAGAAGGTGCGGGGGTGTTGAAGGAGTTGGCGGAGCAGTGCTTTGCGTCTCTTTACGGTGAGTAGCTGCTCAATCAGATGTCTCTTGGAACTGACAATACAGCTAAGCGTGATTTACTTCCAGAGTGAGCTCCTAACAAGTGCCATTGACAGGATCTGATGATGTAGCCTGCTACGACAAGTCTTCTGCGCTTTGATGGCAGCTGTGAATAAGCAGCACCCAGAGGACACAGAGTGGGTGGCAAATGGAGGGTAACTGAATGCTGACACAGCAGACGGATCCGGTACAAGGCAGTGTCGAGCTTCCTCTTTGTAAGCTGGCACTCCACAGCTGAAGCTGACGTTGAGCTTCGCTTGATCGGCCCAGCGATCATGCGACCGCACTTGTTTGGGCTCGCGACAGGTCTTCAGTCTCCCCCCGTCCAGCGCACCCTGACGCTTCTCGCCAAAGTCATGCATGGACTCGCATTCTTCACACCTGGCGATAGCATTCGGGAGGACACGTTGCTGACTTTTGCACCGTTCTACAAGGTAAGCTTGTGCAGCTTTGTATTGAGGGACTGACTGTCAGGCGCATGAGGATAGCATGATGGACTACATCAAGAGTATGGCTGTGCGTGAGAAAGTTTCAGTGAAATGGCTGACGATGAAGACGCCTCGAGAAGAGGCTTTGATCGCTGTGGCTTCACCAACAACGACCTTCATGCCAGAAGAGTGGCTCGGCCGACTATCACCGCTGCAATCAGAGGCGACCTGCCTTTCACCGCGCGCAATCACCGTCGACCCGGCGGCCGATCTCGCACTCTTGACGACGCGGATCGCCGCCAAACGGCAGGTGACGGAGATCTCGGTCGATCATGAAGCTCGCGAGCGGTTAGAAGTCCTCGATGAATTGCTGGAGAGTATTGGCGAGGCGGAGGACAGTTTTGAGCTGCACGAGTACGTCGGCTTTTGTTGCCGAATTGCTGACATTCAGGAAGACGCCGCCAAATAGCCCCGAACTGTCATACCAGATCATAACACCTCCAGCGCTCGTTCAACGACATCGCGCGGCAACAGTGACAACACCAACGACGCCAAGAGCGTCCATGTCGCCGACGTATCGAGATCTGGAGATGTCGCGCCAGTCGTCGCGAAGGCCGCAGCGACGGCCGTCAATGCCTCAGCTCCCGAAGCCGATCGCGAGCTTGCGCGTGTCGCCTGCGCCTGCGCCCCTTGATGCGGCAGAAGATCTGCAGACGCCTGTGTTGGGAGTCTCGTCGGTTGTTGAAGGGGCCGCTGTCAAGAAGGCGTGGTGGCGATTCTAGATTGTCGACCAGGAAGATGATGCCCATCGATATGCGCGCGTGGCATATTGTCGAATCTCGACCTTGTAGCTTATGCAGTGTGGAGTGTGCCGTGGTAGTGTGCAGTCTAATGTCCATGCAACGTATTCTTTGGCTCGGAGTTTCTGTGTCCCTTTGTCCAAGTTCTTGAGCGGGCTAGCAAGCCTTCGCGTCTTCCGCTCACATGTAGGTTCCTTTGAGAGGATTACAGTCGGCGCCGAGATACAGAGCTGAGCGAAGCCACTTGGCTCTATGATTTCGACGATAGCTGACGTCGTCGTGGACACCCTTCAGCCACTCGTCTTGTTCATGTCCGAATCTCAGGTTCACAATCACGACGATCGATGTGGAAGTGTGACTGGCATCGGGTACTACTGGGACGCCGCTAGACCGAGCAATACCACAGGGACTGCTTACAATGTCCCTCGGCACACAAAATGCACCGTCACGGGGGAACGTATACCTCTGATTGCGCAGAGGGTTACGAAGGCGGAATACGACAAACGTAGAACCAATGAGACCGATAACACCAACACAAGACTCTCGTCTCAGTGAAGGGTGACGTTGAGTCGGATCGGTGGCTTCGAAGGGAACGGACAAGCAGTTCGCTACGCGTCATGACCACGAGTTGTGTGTGCATGCAGATGCATTCCAATGCCATCATTTGCCTCGCACTCAAGATGCACTTCCATACAGCTACGTCGAAGCTCGCTACATTATGCCGTTGCCATGAAGCTAATGCGACCATGCCTGGTGTGCGTGTAACTTATTTATCACCAGTCTCGACCAGTCTGCGTTTGTGGTTCTGACCGAGCACACGCAGATCTACGGCTGATTAGTATTAGGCTGCGTTACCTGATGCGTCTTACTGTCAGTGTCGATCCGCAATGGCTTCCACCGCGAGAAGACTTCCTTTCGCGAGCTGGCTAGTTCGAATTCGTTGGGGCGTCACCCTCGTTCGATCATCCGCGACCTTTGTATCACAAATGCGGCACGCCGTGTCTGTAGCACCAAGAGCACAAATATTTTGTAAAACAAGCGACCATGTCTGCCTCTCATGTCGCTAGGTCCTTACTCAGGGTATCACGCGCATCTTCCGCTTCATCTTCATCCAGGTTTGGTAAGGCTGCGCTCATTTACAGCGAAGCCACAGCTTACCTTGACAGTGCGCCATGCTACAACTTCTTTGAGGATGCCAGCTATGTCTCCTACAATGACAGAAGGTGGCGTAGGGACGTGGAAGATTAAGGAGGGCGATACTTTTGCTACTGGAGATGTCATCCTTGAAGTCGTGAGTTGCTCGACGCGCACTGACATTGGTGCTGATGCTGTCGTAGGAGACGGACAAGGCGACGATGGACATTGAGGCGCAGGACGATGGTGTCATGGGCAAGATCTTGGTGTGTTGAAGCAGCAATATCGAATGCGAGCTTACTCGACAGGTGAAAGAAGGCACATCCAAAATTCCCGTCGGCCAGATCATTGCGTTGTTGGCAGAGGAGGGAGACGACTTGAGTGCTATCGAAGTGCCGAAGGACCTCGCGCCTGAGGGCTCATCCACATCAAGCGAGAAAGCTGAGGAGCCCAAAGCCGAGTCTAAGCCGGCGCCTAAGGAGGAAACGAAGGAGGAGCCGACGAAGCAGGCTGAACCGTCAAAGAGTGAACACAAGCACAAGGAGATCAAGCACTCCCAACCTATCTTGCCAAGTGTATCACGACTGTGAGTCTCATTCTGCAATCTGCTCTCGTGGGATCATGTTGATGGTCAGGCTGCACGAATCATCCTTGTCCTCATCCGAGATCTTAAAACTCAAAGGCTCCGGCAAGCGCGGCATGTTGACCAAGGGCGACGTCCTCAAAGCGCTCGGCAAGATCAGCAACATTTACGGGTCAGCTGAGAAGCTCAACCTGGCCATCATGGGCGCTAGCGGTGTGCGCAAGGGCGAGGTGAGTCTTAGCGAAGCCACTACGTCGTGCTGACGTGTACAGAAGCCAGCCGAGGGTTCAGCACCCGCCAAAGCACCCGAGAAGCCCCTTGACGGCGCTGCTTTCCGTCGTCTCATCATGCAAGGCATGACAGCTGCCACGGCTCCAGCGCAGCCCGTCGTCCCGGCCACTCGTGCGTGGCCCTCTTCCTCCCAAGGCGAAAGCTCACACCTTGCAGCTCACCAGTTTGACGCCGACTTTGACGCTATTCTCGCCCCTTATGCTGCTCTTATGCCGCCTGCTCAACCTGCTGTTAGTATCCCGGGCAAGGCCGAGCTTGAGCAGAGTGCGGGTCGGGATGAGTTTGCGGGGTTGTATTGATAGAGTATTGCATGCATTGACATAGACTTGTACTTTTGCTTGATTGTATTTCTTGTTATCCCAGATCCGCTTCCTCTCGCCACTTGTACATCAATCTAGTGTACGCTTCAATCGTACACCAAGGACGTCCCAATGCTCAAAGATGACAAGCCTCGACGCTCATCACATAGGAAGATCACAAGCTTAGAGGGCCAAGTATTTCGACTGAGACCGACTGGAACACCTGCAACTCAAAATCTGCAACATGGAATTCACAAGCAAAACAGCTTCTGGCAGAGAATCAGGATCATATTATCTAACACTCCCCTTGTGTATCAGATTTCAATGGCGAACTACTTTTCTTATATAGCTTGCATTTCCCTGTGAAGACCTACTACTGGTGGGGACAGAATCGGAGAGTTCGAGGAGATTCCGACTTTGCTTGGCCTGACCTCGACCAAGCGCCCACGGTGGCCCAAGGTCGAATTTACAAGATAATGCACGTAATAGTCTATGACGGCCTTGCACTAACAGCAAACAGCAATTCCTTCTTCTTGCCCTTCTTCTTCGAGTTAGCCTGTTCCATCTGCTCCCCCGCCTGTCCCTCGCCAAGATTCATGCCCCCAACACCAGCAGCGACCTGCCCCCAGCCATTCGCAGGCGCAGGGTTCGTCGTACCTCTTATCCGACTGATCGTCTCTTCACGAACATTCGGCCCCGAAAGCAATGTCTTTCTCTGATCAGCTGATAAACGACTTGAAGACGAAGCAGCCGGCAAGCTGGGGAAAGCACTTTGCGATGGGGGCTTGGATTTTGAGGATGATGCGGTTGGGAAGTTGACGGAGCGAATGACGGGTTCGGGTGCTGCTGTACCGCGGGAAGCACCGGCTTTGGCCCAAGGAGTCGGGCTTTGGCCTTTGGGGAGGATGCTAGAACCACTGCCAAGAGCAGGGAAGGCAGCAGCAGGCGGCAATGCACCAGGGACGCGATGACGGGAAGCTTGCGCAGCCATGATAGCGCCAGCAGGTCGATTGGCAGGATGCGAAGCTGCAGCCTGCTCGACGCGATCCCAAACCTGGCGTGAAGAACCCCCGCGGTTCTGCGTCGCGCGCTTGGCAGACAAAACACGACCTGACGAAACGTCGGCATAGCCAGAACCAACAGTTTCAGGAGCACTACCAAGCGAAGGGAATTGATTGCGTTGCTAACTCGTCAGCCTTTTCTCTCTCTCTCATCCCCGCATGAACGTACCTCGATACGGAAAGCATTCAACGCAGCCAACACATTCTGAGTCTTTTCCTGATCATCCTTGAAAAGGTTCGCAATCTCCTTGACGACACCAGCCGTTGAATCAGCATCGCGATCAAGGACGTTGTAGATGGTATCGATCATGTCCTTTGCGCCGCTCTCGTTGTTGCGGTATTGACGAACAGCGAAACGGAATGACGAAAGCCTGTTTTCGGAATGGTTGACCATGAAGGAGACGCGTGTGATGAGAGCATTGTGACGCCTTGCAATCAGCTTCTATTTCCTCCGCAGAATACTCACTCAACGGTAGCATCATCAGCATCCTCCCTAGGCGTAGCAGCCCCACTATTGCCACCCGAGCGCGCCTCAGCAGCGGCCTGAGGCTCATCACCCGTCAAATTACTGCCAAAAGCAGCCCTCCGATCATTCTGGATTTGCTTGCGTTGCCTCGCTTCCTCAGCAGGCGTGAAACCTGCATCATGACGGATCTGTTGCTGCATCGGTCCACGCAGCGCAGGAGGCGCACCACCAGCGTTAGGACCGCGACCGCCGTTGGCACGACGAGATGACTCGGCTGGGGTGCCGTAAAACTCGATTTGAATCTGACGTGCTTGAGCTCTGTCTTTGGTGCTCATCGTGTCGCCGTGCTAAGCTATCAGCTCAAATCCCAGAAAAAGCAACTCACATCGGAAACCATGTGGCCAGAAAGATCCATGGCACTGCCAAAGACCACAAACTTTTTCTCAAGACATTCAGGCTGGGTACATGGGTAATGAGCCTGATTGAAATGCGTCTCCATCTGTGCGTAGTTGCGGAAGCTGTAGTCAGCGCCACATTCCCTCTGAGAACGTACTAGACATCACGCTGACCACTAGCTTTGCAAACGAAACACTCTTCATGCCGATTGCGCATATGTTTGTAAAGCTCATCAGGCGAGAAGAAAGCCTCGTGACAAAACTCGCACATGGGATGCGGTGCACCCCAGCCAGCTACCATCTCTTCTTCCTTTTTCCCACGGGGTTTGGGCGGTCTCTGACCCCTCTGAAGGCGCGAAGGGTCGTGGAGCGCGAGGAGATGAGGCGGGTAGAGAACTTGTTCGTGTGCGAAACGGGAAAGCTGGCGACGACAGAGTCCACTGGAATGGGCGTTAGCGTGCTGTAGTGTGCAGTAGAGACGAGGGAACGGACCAGAGGACTAGGGAATGAACTGCAGCGGTATGTTTCTCCAGACCATCCCAACTAGCCGCCATGTGCGCACAATCGGGATAAGGACAATTGAAGCGTAATAACAACAGTGTCGTCTCCATCTATTCAAATGAGCCTTCCTTCACACTGTCCCAACGATCACTCACCATGTCTTCAGTCTCAAACACAACACCAAGCTTAGCATCCGTGTAATCGAATTTAGTCAGATCCAATGTCCCCGGCTCGGCCGGCGCGGGGAGCAGGGCACCAGATGGAAAGGGTGCATTGGGAGTTGAGGAAAAGCACAGTGAGGGTAGGACTGTTTTGCAGAATGTACAATCGTTTTTCCTTGGTAATGTTAGCGTTGTTGAGAGGGAAGATGCGGGGCAGAGGCATGGACTTACTTGTAAAAGATCCGTAGACGGAGAGCACAGATGCTGAGATTGTCAGCTTGAAGCTTGATAGCTGATTTGCGGTGGCATGAGACCACCTGGTAGTGTGCCAAATCTGCGTCTGTCGAACAAACGCGCTTTGGACGGCATGCCAGGTCATCTTCCCGACGCCTCTTAGCTGCTCATCGCGAGACCGTAGAGATGGCCTTGAAGCGAATGTGATGCCAAGAAAGCCTCGAAAGAAACCCCACTCACTGGCAAGTCATGTGTCCACAAGCACCCTGAGCCCAATACTGAATCTGCTCCGCACAGATAAAGCACTGATGACGATCATCGATCTCTGGCGGCATCACATCCTCCTCTTCTGCATTCTCATCTCCTTCTTTCGGAGCAGGAGCAGGTAGGATCGCAGGCGCTGGAATGTTTTTTGGAAGCGTCTGTGACTCTGGAGGAGTGACTGTTGCTGCAGCTGGGTTACGAGGTTTGCGTTCAACGCGCGGTTTGCTTGGTGCTTGTTCTTGTGCAGCAGGCGTGAAGCTCTGTGCAGACTGGGTTAGTCCTGGAGGAGCACGAGCAGATGCCGGAGCGGATGAAGCGCTAGGCTCATCAGCTTGCGAGAGAGAAGCATCAAAAGCTACGACGTCAGTTATCTGTTTTTCGACCTCGTTCAATCTCAAGCTTACCACGGCGGCGCGACATGATGAATCAAGCTGGTTGTTTCACTGAACTATAGTTTGGATTCCCAGGTATAAGATGAGCTGTTGCTGTCGTTGCTGATGTATACCGAGTCGATCAAGGTATATCTTTTGGAGTTGTTTGATCATCGACGGCTCCGGGAATAATACCAGCTATGTTACGTAACAATAAGACGTCGCGTTGACGAGGTCCGTGTGCAGCAGCTTGCAGCTTAGGGAGGCTGGCTATACCTTGAACAGGATAGGATACGCAAGTACAATGGCGTCTTCCATGAGGGGACTTACCCAGGTCAGTCATCTACGGGCTAGGCGAGGCAATTTCTGGTGCTGCTCGAGCTTGAGCTGCACGGATTCATGCAGCCAAAGCCAGGTAACAGAGTACTGACTGTTCAGTACATTTCAGACATCAGAGCATGTCGAGTACGCGAGCTAGAGGAAAAGCGAATCAACAAGGAGATGGCTCATATTCGGCAAAAGTTCAAAGGTGAGTTCCACAGCTCTATTCTTCGACGCATCTGCGTGCAAGAGGTCAACCTGTCGTCGATGTTGTCTTTCGAGATGATTGAACTGGTGATTTTGTCAATTTACAATGACTTTGCGCGGTAGTTCAGACAATCTTCGTCGGACCCGCTCAAGCTTGCACTGTATAGTGATGCCAATCATCCGTGTGTCGGTTGTTCTGCCACGACTGAGCGAGCCTATGACCTCGATTCAGGAAACGCTCTGAGCCCGAAGGGAACACTCAACCTCGAAATGCTCCTGAGCTGTATCACTCACTAACATCTCAGATGGCAACCTCGACGGCTACCAAAAGAAAAAGTACCTCAGCAAAGTCGTCTTCACCTACATCCTAGGCTACAAGGTCGATGTTGGGCACATGGAAGCCATCAATCTCATCTCCTCCACCAAGTACTCCGAAAAACAAATCGGCTACCTCGCTCTCACTCTTCTCCTTCACGAGAACAGTGATCTGATCAGACTAGTCATCAATTCGATCCGCAAAGATCTAGATGACAGCAACGAGGTGAATGAATGTTTGGCATTGCATGCGATTGCGAATATTGGAGGCAAGGAGATGGCGGAAGCTATTAGTGAGGATGTCCATCGTTTGATGATTAGCGCGTGAGTGGCGGAGACGCGTAAGGTCGCTGATGGAGAATAGGACTTCATCGTCGTTCGTGAAGAAGAAGGCTGCTTTGACACTGCTTCGTTTGTATCGCAAGCATCCGACCGTACTGCCTGTTGAAGAATGGGCGGAGCGAATCGTGACGGTCATGGATGATGATGACCCAGTTCGTCCCTCCTCCCTTCCATCAGACGATGCTAACGTTTGGAAGGGAGTTGCCCTGACAGTCACCACGCTCATCACAGCCATTGCGCAAGATCACCTCGATGCTTACTCGGGCTGCTACTCTAAAGCTGTTGATCGGTTATCGAACGTGCGTGACGAGTGCAAACAGTGCTGATTTTGAGCTTGTCTTTAATCGCAACTACCCTGAAGACTACGTCTACTACAAAGTGAGGTTTCACATGAATGACAAGACCAAGAGCTAACGGGTCGGTCAGGTGCCAAACCCATGGATGCAAATCAAGCTGTTGCGGTTGCTGCAGTACTATCCTCCACCAGGTAAGCTATGTCGTGTCATGTTGTCAGAAAATTGACGTTAAAGACAACCAGACTGTTTTGAGCTCCATCAACGACTGCTTGCAGGCTATCATTGACAATTCGCAAGAAACACCAAGAGTGAGAGTTTGGAACTTGAATCATCTTGCTGACTTCCCAGAACGTACAGCACAACAACGCTCAGAACGCCGTCTTGTTTGAAGCCATCAACCTTGCCATCCACCTCGACCCCGAATCCACTGTCGTTCGAGCAGCAGCCGTGCTGCTCGGCCGCTTCATTCTCGCCAAAGAGACAAACGTCCGCTACCTCGGTCTGGACGCCATGGCCCATCTAGCAGCCTGCTCGACAAGTCTGGATCCAGTAAAAAAGCACCAGGACACCATTATCTTGTCGCTCAAGGATCGTGACATCTCTGTTCGCCGTCGTGCTTTAGATCTGCTTTACTCCATGTGTGACACCACCAACGCTAAAGTCATTGTTGGGGAGCTGTTGAGATATCTTGGGATTGCGGATTATAATCTGCGCGAGGAGATGGTGCTGAAGATGGCGATTCTGACGGAGCGATTTGCAACGGAGGTGAGTTGTGATGGGAGGCGGTGCTGACGCGACAGTACGAGTGGTATGTCGATACCATCCTTCAACTCATCTCGTCCGCGGGCGACCACGTTGGTTCCGAAGTATGGTGGCGCGTGGTCCAACTCGTAACCAACAACGAAGACGTTCAGCACTATGCCGCGACCGTCGTCTTCAAGCACTTGCAAGTCTCGCAATGCCATGAGAACTTGATCAAAGTCTCTGGCGCCATCCTCGGCGAGTTTGGTCACTTGATCGCCAATGAGCCGGGCTGTAGCCCTATCGAGCAGTTTCACGCTTTGCATTCCAAAATCAACCTCTGCACTGCAGCTACGCGGGCCTTGCTGCTCACGACGTACCTCAAGGTGGGCTGGAAGTAAAAGCTTTGCTAACAGCCAGTGGGTCAACCTGTTCCCGGAGATCAAAGACCACCTCGTCAACATCTTTGATCGCTATCGCCATGTCCTCGATGCCGAATTGCAACAGCGTGCATGCGAGTACTACGCCATCGCGATGCGGGAAGACAATGACGAGCTCATTCAGATTGTCTGCGAGGAGATGCCTATATACCCGGAGCGTGAGTCGGCGCTTCTGAGCCGGCTGCACAGCAAGGGTGCTTCTTCGCAAGACAAGCGGACGTGGGTCATTGGAGGCAAAGATGAGAACAAGGAGAGAGAGGCGGAGCGCTTCAAGAACTTCCGCAAGGGGTCGGGAACCCTTGACAGCGCGAGCGCAAGTGCGCCGGTGATAGCCGCTACGCCTACTGCTGTTGCTGCTCCTCAGCCTCAGTCTCAGATGTCGCTTCCGACCAGACAGAGGACCGGGACGTTGGATACAATGATGGGCGCGAGCTCGTCTGGGGCTACCGATGATATAATGAGCTCCCTTGCGGGGCTTGACATGTCTGGTACAACTCCGCAGGAGCAGCCATTGCTCGCGCCGGCTGTGTCCTCGCCTGCAGTATACGAGCCAACGTCCAACGGTCTTGATTCGGCGCTGTTTGCTCAAGTGAACCCGGCTTCGAGTGCGCCATTGACTTTGGGACCCAACATCGAAAAGGTTCGTCAGTATGATGGACTGTGCTGACTCTTAGTGGCTGGAGCGCCTGTCGTACGCTTCAGAGGGCGTCTTGTACGAAGATGGCCAGCTGCAGATCGGTGTCAAAGCAGAGTATCACGGCGCTCTCGGCCGGCTCGCGCTTTTCTTCGGCAATAAGACCTCTGTCCCTCTTACCTCTTTCAATGCCACCATTGACAATACCAACCCGACTTTAGTCTCTGCGCGCTTCCACGAGACACCTGTGGGGGAAATTGGCTCGCTTGCACAGGTGCAAGAGATGATTCATGTCGAGTGCAAAGACCTCTTTACAACGCCACCTATCCTACGACTCTCCTTCAAAGCCGTCACACAGCAGTTCGTCGTGCTGAAGCTGCCAATCTTCCTGTGCAAGTTTGTTGAGGGTGTTCAGCTGGATGCAGCCTCTTTCTTCGAGCGCTGGAAGATCATCGGTGGTGAGTGATAGCTTATCGTGCACGTAGCTCACAGTAAGGTCCCCCTCGCGAGGCTCAGTCTATCTTCCCCATCAAGCTCACTGTATCTGGGGATGTCGACCTTGCGAAGAACAGCAAGGTACTGGGTGGGCAAAGATTGTCTCTGCTGGAGAATATCGATCCTAATTTGTCGAATGTAAGTGTCACCAGTTTTTCTCACAACGCTAACAAGCGACAGCTGGTTGCTGCTGGGGTTCTTCACATGTCTACTGCTGGCAAGGTGTACGTCTGATCTAATCGCCGCTGCTTTCGCTGACTCGCCAAGGGGTATTTTGGGCCGCCTAGAACCGAACAAAGACGCCAAGCTTTGTCGCTTGACCATTCGAAGCACGAACGACGAGGTCTCGGCCGAAACTCTACGGCTGGCAGCCACTCCCTTGAATGCGGACTTGACAGCATCTTGATGCCACTCCCGGTTTATCCCGTTGTATTCTTAGCGTCAATGCATCTGTACGCCTGATGCGCCGTCAGTGGCTGTCAAAAAATCGGCCGAGAAGCGAGCTTACGTCCATCGCGTTCCTGCCCAGCCCGTTCGACACGTAGTGCCATGCGCTGCCGGCTCCGATGTCGCTCTTGGCAGGTGAGTCGCTTGCTGATAGCGCCCGTGATGCCGTAGATTGGTAGATGTTTCCCCAGATGCGGCAAGCTGATGGGAGATAGCGAAAGGCAATCTAATCAGATATGCCGTTGAAGGGACCTGACTTTTCATTTGATTTGCGCTGACCGTGCGCACGATGGGATTATCTTGTGCTTGGCACGGCTAGCGGTGAATAAGACGGCTTCTTTAGCAGTATAAAGTGTAGCGCTCCGGGATCCTTTCCACATCGTCCTTTCAATCAATTTTGTTGTCTTTACCAACTCATCATGATCTTCCCTGCCACCCTTCTTCTCGCGCTCTCTGCTGCCGGCGTTGCTTCCGCCGCAGCTGTCGAGTCTCGCGCTGCTCCTGTGGGCCGTAATGCCAGTGAGTCTCCGCTGTCGAAGTGCTACGCTGATCATGCAGTCACTTTCTCGTACCCCACCACACGCGATTATGTTGAAAATGGTATCGGCCCATGTGGCAACCCCAGTACGTGACAGGAGGCCACTTTGAGACTGACCTTCAAGATGCTCGCAGCAGTCCTGATGCGTTCCCCATGTGTAAGTATTTCGGCCATCAACCGTAGCAACGCTGAGCTGTTCAGCCAGCGGCCAAGTTGCTCTTGACCTAGTTCGTGATATGGCCAACGTGACCTTCAGTGTCGCTCCCACTGCGCGTAAGTTTTTTAATGCTTTGTGAAGGAACTGACACTGCTCAGAGGCTGGAGATGCAGCCGCTTTCCAGGAGTTCTTGCCGACTATCCGCTTCCTCTGTGCGTCGCATTGAGTTTCAAAGTCGCTGACGTTAGACCCGGGCACCTCTTGCAACCAGGCTCCTGACTGGTCGACTCTCGGTTTCTCTGCGGGTGATGCCCTCACCATTCAGACGACTGGCCGCGGTGGCAAAAACAATCATCAGATGTTCACAGTGAGTTTGCTGTACGTGGCGCTTCGTTGACCAAAAGTGCACCGATGTTGTGCTGACCGCCAATGACGCTTACATTCGTCCCCCATTCGAGTGTGTCAACACTGTCCGCTCCGTGTCCATCAACGGACCTGGCAACCAAGACCCATCGCGCAGCACCGGTGGAGGTAGCCAGAGCTCTGCTAGCTCCGAGCAGCCCGTCTCGCCCCTGCAAGCCGGCTTCATTGGCGCTTGCGTCGTCATTGTACTTGCCGCTTTGACCTCGGCTGCACTCTACTTCACCGGCTTCAAGATCGGCAAGAAGAGCAAGTTCAACCAACAGGCGATGCTCAGCACTACTCAAAGCCGCTCAGACGACTCGGTGAGTTCGTATAGTTGAAGCCCAACTGATATCCCCAGAGCTTCCACTCGACTCAGAAAGCATGAGCGATCGCATGACTGCTTGAGCGGTTTAACTCTGGAACTTACAAGACCGCGGTTAGAAAATAGAAACAATGCAATATCTGATACATGCAATGTCTATTTGATCACCACTGACGTTGTTGATGCTGTTGCTGTTCGTAAAAAGTAGGCTGCCAGCCAGCCGGAGGAGCAATGGATGCCGGAAGGGCCGGCGGGGGCGTGTACCAATCATTGGTTGCCGGTGCAGGAGGTAGTGGTGGTGGTGGCGCGCCGCCCCCTCCGCCATTCATGTACGCCTTCCAAGCTGCTTTGCTCGTTGCACTTGACGGCGCAGGGCCTGGCGCAGAAGGCTGAGGTTGCCAGCCCATGCCCGCTTGAGGTAGCGGAGGCTGTGGAGTATACACTCGCTCTATAGGAGGAGGCTGAGGAGTGTACATTCTGTCGGGAGGAGGGTAGGCTGGATGAGGAGGGTTGTATGGCTGCTGCGCCTGCTGATACCCATTGTCCCACGCAGCAACTGGTACTGCCCCATACGCCTGTTGAGGGGCATACACGCTCGAAGGAGCCGGTGACGGTTGGCGAGGTGGCTGTGCGGCATACGAGTTGCTGGGTGGCAAAGGCGACGGCCCTCTGGGTGGCAGCTGGTGTTGCTGCCAGCTACCCGGTGTAGGTGTAGGCGGCCCAGTAGGACTTTGCTCATAGAGCGACGGATACACTGATGGTGTGGTGGACACTCTGTGAGGGACAGGTGGGGCCGGCTGCGCAAACTGCTGAGGAGCAGTCTGTTGATGCCATGGTACGTGACCCTGCTGAGGCGAGTGTTGATATTGCTGTGGCGGCAGCGGGGCTGGAGGTGGGGGTGTCTGGAGATACCCAGAATTGCATGATGACACCGTGCTGTTCTGATACGAGTAATCGTGCGTTTGCGGGAGCACCGGCTCAGACCAATGACGCTCAGGTGGAGGAGCAGGAGGCGGCGCTTGGCTCTGCACTCCATGGAAGCTTGACAGCGGCACCTGGTAGTGTGACGAAGAGGGAGGGAGGGGAGACGGCGGCCGTTGGCTGCTACCGACTGGTGGAGCAGAGGCAGGGTGCGGAGGAGGGGTCTGCACATAGTAGGGCTCGTGCTGCGGCGTCGGCGACTGTGTGTAAACGCTCGTTGGGGGTGGATAAGACTGAGGCGGTGCAGCAGGAAGCAACGATGCCGGTATCGACTGCGGGAGTGGCTGCTGAGGGCCATATGATGTAGGATGTGGCAAGTACGAAGCCTGCGACACAGGCCGAGAAGGCGCAGAAGTCGTAGCAGCATTGTACTGGTCCCAAGGCGCCGGGTTTGCCGATGAAGGCCGTGGATGCTCGGGAATCGGAGCAGTTGTCCCCTCGTACCTGACCCATGGCGCCTCACTCCCAGGCGGCCCAGTCAACGAATGCCTGTGGGCATGATGAACATGCGGTGCAGACGCTGGAAGCGGTGAGACCTGCATGGCCGGAGGGGGCTGGCCTAGAGAAAGCGAGGAGAAAGGTCGATTGAGAGCGTCGAGCTCGTGCGACGTCGCACTGGGAACAAGATGCGATGTAGATGGAGTAGCCTGTGGGAAAGCAGTCATCGAATGTGAAGCATGGATGGGAGGCTGTCATCAGTATCTGCATCGGCTTTTGATAGTCGACTCACAGGATAGGACTCCCTTCGTCCGCCCCCGAATCGACCGACTCCACTGTTGACTTCTGCCGCCAAGCTCTCCAATCCTCCAGCAAGTGGTACCGACGCATGCGACGCATAGGGAGGGATGTATAGGCTTCCGGCAACGCTCGAAGATGAACTTAGAGATGATGAAGCATAAGAACTGTAGGCAGATACCTGAGGTCGTGGGACATTGCGGCGTACAGGTGGTCGACCCTGCTTGTCAGCTGACTGTCAAGGCATGAAGCTCACATTGGAGAAGAAGGTGAGTTCAAGATATAGTTCGCCACTGTAGCGCTCCTTGTAGTTGAGCACATACCATTCTGTTTCATCAGCTTCGACCACATCGGCCACTCAAGCTCACCCTCTACTTCTCCCGTCTTGAGCACCTCTGTAAGATCCACCGCACAATCTCCGATCAGCCCAGGCTCCTTGGCATCGTCCGCATAGCAAGCGATGCGCATCGCCTTGTTCCCCTTTGTGCTCTTCTTCCGTGATTTGGCTGCTAGCTCTGCAGTGGTGGTCGTACCAGGCAAGATATCGCTCAAACCATCTTTCGGAGGCACAGTAGGCAAGGAAGAGGTCGATGCAGAAGCACTCAGAGAGTCCTCCACATCCTCGTACAGAGTAAATCTTAGTTCCTCATCCCACTCGGGATGCTGCCCACCGCTGCACTTGTCAGTCCGTTTGCTAGTAGATCTGTGAACGCACCGCTTGATCGTCTTGGTACGCTGCTTCTCATCCCCCAATGTGATTGAGCAAAAGGGATCTTGCTTGCCGAATCGTGTTTTGTTTGGCAGATGACGCTGCTCAATTCAGGACTGGCCTTTGCGACAGAGACAGAGGTACTTACTGCCTTGCCCACAACGACAACCAGTGTCCCAAGTGCCCTCGGATTCTCCATCCTGAGAACGAAGCGTGCAAGCAGGAAGGGGCTTGGCGTCTAAGAATGTGCTCCCAGGGCTGCTAGTGTGTGAAGTTTGTGATTGTTTTCTTGTTTGATTCCCTCCCAAGATGTTGCCTCTCGACCTCTCTTGACTCAACGTTGTTCCTTTACAATGACTCCAAATGCTGTATCAGATGTTATGGTCCAGTCGCGTTGCGGTGGCGCGTAGTGGGGTTGACGTTAACGCGGAGGCAAGAGTGGCGTTGAGTACATCTGGTTCGAAAACTCTCGAAAGCTGTAATGGCAGCGAAATGCTCTCACGAGAATCTCAAGGCAAACCCTTTGCAGCTGTGCGCAGGTTGATCAAAGTCACACTGAAGAAATTCACCGAAATCTGAGAAAGGGAACTTTGATACATGAATTCTAGCGTATCTGACCAAACACCAACGCTCTCACTCCTTCTGTGCAGCAGATCTGCCAGATTTCTCTGACTCTGTGCTTGACGGCGAAGAGTTGGCTTTCTTGGCCTTGCGGCCTGCCATGAGCGACTTGAAGGGATTCTCTTGCATGCGGAATGCCCAGGTGAGGACGAACTGATAGTGCGTCAGCTATAATATCCTTGATCCAATCGAGAATACGCACGACCATCACCCAGTTGAACAATACGAAGGCACATGCGTAGCCAACGTACTGCCAGCGCTTTGTATAGTTGACCTCGAGCGTAGAGAGGTACTCATCACCGGCTGGATCGTCAGCAAATCCCACACGAGGATTTCAAAATGACCTACTTGCAAATTGGCAATATTGACAGTTGCTCGTAGCTTGCTCATCCTGCAC
Source organism: Holtermanniella nyarrowii (assembly GCA_001600035.1). Classification (NCBI taxonomy): domain Eukaryota; kingdom Fungi; phylum Basidiomycota; class Tremellomycetes; order Holtermanniales; genus Holtermanniella; species Holtermanniella nyarrowii. The sequence continues at coordinate 282,559 of BCIT01000008.1, forward strand.
ATAGCCCAAGCCACGCGGATTGGCAAAGAAGTCCGCCATGTAGCTACCGCACGTCTCCCCGGGTGGAGGGTCGAAAGTGAGGTACTCTTTCGGCTTGCAGATAACCGGTTTGTCATGGAGGACTTCGCTTAGCAGAGCACTGAGAATCCATCTGAGCGGGTTGATGTTAGGCTAAGGTGTCAGTACAGCAAGCAACGCAGGGGTCACGTACCAGCCAGGGTCGGTAGAACGGAATCATTTGCGAAAGTGGCTGAAGAACGCCGCTGAACAGGAAGAGGATCGAGACGGTCAATGGAACGAGGAGGGATGCGACGAAAGCGTTTGGCGCCATTGCGGCGAGCATTTCTGAGAATGCGTTAGCACAGAGCAGATCGTAAAGCAGAAGGCGACTCACGACCAAGCGAGACGTAAAACAGTCTGCAAAGAGTCAGATCTCAACTCGTGTGTGAGCAGACGTACGTGAAAATCTGTAGAACCAAGAAGCAAACGCCAGCAGGTCCGCCAAGTGGATGCCCAACCAAGTTGTAAAACAGAGCAAAGTACGCAGCCATGCAGAACATGGACACCGGAACCTCTACTAGGATGAGAGAGAAGATCAGCGGCACCCAGGACTGTATCGTCAGCTCGATCACAGTAAGGAGCTCACATAAATCTTGCTTTTGCCTTCTCTTGCCTCGTACAAGGCACGAGTGTCGAGGAACTTGGGTTGAAGCTGCTGGATAAGAGGGGGCGAAATGGTCAAGCTGAGACGTCAGAACAAGCGCTTATCAAAAACATACGTAAGGAACAGCGAGAATAGCCGGGATTGTGTGTCTGCGACTGCGTTTCCGAGCTGACATGTCAGCGCGAGCCTCAGCTTCGGGTTGAGAAACTCACTCTGAAAAACGAGAAGCCGAGGAAAAGTGCGATGGAGATGTGAAGCATGAATTTGCCGGTCAAGTAGTTTGTGTCTCGCCACACAGCGGTGAATGTTCTGGTGGTCACAAGCTTGAACTGAGTCGACCATGGAGCGGCGTAGGTCGATGTAGTGTCAATCTCTTGAGGGACCTGGACGTCCTTGCGCTCATGACGAAGCTCTTGAATCTTGCTGGTGACGGCCTTGCACTGTTGGCTCTTGTTCCACTTCTCGGGCCACCCCTTGTCCGTCTGCGCAGCACGAGCGACCATGTACTCTGCCGGATTCTCGCCTTCGTGGATCTTGCGGGAGCCATTGGTGGCAAAGTAGCCTGTCAAAGTCTTGGCGTCCTTGCCAATCTCTCCAAAGTAGATGGTAACACCACCCTTGCCCAGAAGCAGGACCTCGTCGAATTGTTGGAAGAGCTCGGAGGACGGCTGGTGAATAGTGGCCAAGATGCTCATACCGTGCGCGGCGAGCTTACGGAGAAGTCGGACAAGATTCCAGGCTCCTTGACCGTCAAGACCAGACTGTCATGTCAACACGCGCACTGATGCTGATACACGTACAGTTGGCTCATCCAGGAAGAGCATGAGAGCAGGCTTGGCCGCGAGCTCCACACCGATGGTAACGCGCTTTTGCAGCTCGATTGACAAGCCCGATCCGATGCGGGCCTCGGCAATGTCCTCCATCTCAAGAAGCTTGATAACCTCTTCAACGTAGGCCAACTTGTCTTTCTTGCTGACAGATCTGGGTTGACGAAGTTGCGCAGAGAATTGCAGCGCCTCACGGACAGTAGAGAACGGCTCATGGATCTGCAGCATCAGTCAAAGCTCAACGACGCCTACTCACGTCAGCCTGTTCGACAAAGCCAATCAAGCGCTGGAAAGCCGGGGGTAGCGGTTTGCCGTCAATCTGGAAGTCACCCGTCGCGGTCGGTAGACGTTGAGACAAAGCAGAAAGAAGCGTCGTCTTGCCGGCACCCGAAGCTGAAGACGTCAATAACGATTCAGACTTGTTGCTCACCTCCGACCAGCGCCGTAAGCTTGCCCGGGCGTACCCAGCCCTGCACGTTCTGCAAAAGATCCCTCGTGCCTCCCTTCACCTTGACAGTGTAGTTGATGTGACTAAAAGTGAAGACGCTGGCGTTGCCGACGATCTCCTCGTCATTCGCTGTCTGACTGCTGGAGCGTGTCGCCGCTTCTTCACCTTCGACGGCTCGCTCCTCGTCGACCTCGGCTTCGCCATCCTCCATAGCTTTGGTCAGTCGCGCGGGAGCAAAGCCGCGTTTGTACTCGACAATGCTGCCGCTTGCAGCCGTGGGCTTGGCGAGAACGGTGAGACCGAACATGGAGATGAGCAAGAAGAGGATGAAACTGCTATCAGCTGGGAGGTTACTGCAGACTCACAACCCGATCAAAGCAGCGAAATTCCTCCACAGATGCCGGCGAGTATAGCTGAATTGGGCGTCGATATAGTTGCCGCCCTGTACGACGGTCCTGCCTGCCTGCGCGCCTGCGATCGCACATACTCCGTACTGCGTGTCCGTGTAGGAGGGACCAGACGGGATATACTGCGCACAAGGCAGCTCGAGGTTCGTAAACTGGTTGGCACTCAGTGCCTCGTAGCCATAGAAGACAGCTGCGGGATCAGCGGATGCCCACGGATTGCTCGACCTGACACATACGGTTGATGTATGGGATCCATCTGAAGTAATAACGCATCGAGCTGTAGGGAATGACGTAGCCTGACTGATGAGAACGCTGCCCTTATCCTGAAAGGTATACCCACCTGAGTACACAATCAGAGCATTCAACAAAATGCCGCCAAAAGCAGTAGCGCCATCAAGACTTGACAGCGTGCAAGCGAGCGCGCGGAACAGCGCAAATGTACAGAGACAAGTGGTGTAGATGATGAGGTACTACGACAGTGTCAGCTTGTGATCTAATTATCCCCCCAAGAAGGTCGAACAAAACAAATTAAATTTGCCACTCACAAAGATGAAAAACTTGCTGGCTTCGACGTCGAGACCGGTCAAGACTGCACGTCAGGGACGCGTCGATTGCGTCTGAGGACTTACAGTAGAGGATGATACCAAAGCAGGCGTTCTGAACGACTAGGCTGCATCAGCGTTGCGTCAATGAGTTGAATCAACATTACGCACAGATAATAGGGGCATCAGCCAACATCTGAGCAAGAGGATATGCGGCCGGTGAGTAGAACGCAAAAGCTTTATGACGCATGATGATCGCACGCGCCTCAAAAGCGGCCGACAGTTCCGAGAGACCTTGGAGCGCTTGGCTGTTCAAGTTAGCGGAAGCTATTTTCATCAATCACTCACAAGAGCAGAGCGAAGAAGAGAACACCACCCCACGAGAAAGCGCTCCCAGTATTGTTCGCCTGGTCATAGAAACACGAACCAACCTACAAGTGTCAGCTTCTAACTGGTGCCAATTTGCCACCCAGCTCACAATCAGTGCCTGCGCGATAGCGCCGCCGTTCTTCGCAATCAAAGCCGTCTTGTCACCCCAGATGAGCTGGTATTGGCGGATCGTCAGGTAATAAACCTGGCGCCAAAAGGGAATGGAGTAGATCCCCCCTGCACGACCTTTCTTGCCCGTCTTTTCTTTCTCCGTCACCTCTTCAATCTCATCGCGACGAGGCTGCTTCTCAATCGACTTTTTATAGTCTTCAAGATCCTGTAACGAAGCCTGACGGTGTTCCGACTTTTTCCACGCCTCGACCATCTGAGCAGTAGTCTTTGGCGCCGTGTCCTTGTGCGAGTCCTTGACGATGCGAGCGTTGGGGTCGGTACATGACGCGAGATAGTCGGCAGATGTTTGACGGGGGTTGTGTTCGAAACCGAGGTCTTCAAAGTACTTGACTCCCTGATCGGCTGGGCCAAAGTAAAGCATCTGACCTGTCTATCAGCCACGTCTTTCATAGCGGCGTACCTTTGTCGATCAGCATGACCTTGTCGAATTGAGTGTACAGAGCCTCGGACGCCTGATAGAGTGAGACGAGGGTCGAACCCTGGGTCAAGTTGGTCAAAGCGCGAAGAGAGCGGACGTAGCCAATGGCGCTAGAACTGTCGAGACCACGAGTAGAGTTGTCCCTGTGTATATCAGTTCAATTCACCACACCTCGTAAGCTCACCACATGGTCACGAGAGCGCGACAAGCCAAGACTTCCGAGATAGAGACTCTCTTCTTCTCACCACCCGAGATACCTCTGATCAGGTCGTTGCCGACTTTGGTGCCCATGACGTGACTGAGACCAAAGACACTGCCGAGAACATTGAGGAAGACCTTTACGAAACCATCGCGGGTGCTCGCATCACCTGCCGGACGCTGGCCTGCACGAGGAGTTCGGCACTTGGCCGCAAACTTCAAAGTCTGCTCGACGGTGAGGGTTGCGAGGTGCTGGTCCTTTTCGTCGTTGAAGGCGACTTCACCACTGCTTCGTCAGCTAACAAAAGTAAGACGTCACTCACCGGTACTTCTTCTTCATCTCCTCCATACTGACGTCTCCGTAGCGGACGACACCTTCAACCTTTTCAAAGCCCTCATCGTAACCAGCCAAAGCGCGCAACGTGGTGGTCGTGCCGGAGCCAGGCTGACCCAGGACAAGCACGAGCTCGCCAGGCCGGACCACACCCGTAAAGTGGTCAACGAGGATCCTTGTGGGCGTCTTGGACTTGTTGCGCATCTTGCGAAACGTTTGCAAGGGGTGCAGGAACGGTTGCGCCAGGATGGAAGGAGTGTTGAAGAATGTTGCGCCAAGGCCGGCCCCGTGGACTGTCAAGTCCTCGAAAATCAAACCGACTGCTAGGTGAGCATGACGGAGTGGAGGTATAGCGGGACTAACGGTTTCGCTTGACTTGACTCGACTCCTCATCTCCAGTGTTGCCAAAGATCTGCTGCAAGAGGTTCTCCATCTCGAGGTCTGCTCGTCAGCGCTGTGCGAAACGTCACACATACCATCCTCATCTTCAGCGTCCTCCTCGGCGTCATTGGCGTCTTCATCACTCTCCCCGCCTTCGACCGATTCGAAACGAGATTGCTTGCGCGCGAGACCTGACCGCCTAGATAGGTTTGACTGCCTCGACGTCGTGTTGTTGAGTTTCGACCCGCCTTGGAACGAAGGCTGGTTCCTTTGGATTGCGGGGGAAGTGGGTGCAGCGACGCTGTTCTCAGGGACAGAGTCTCCTACAATGTTGTGTTTGTGTTCCAAACCAGGTGTCGCTACATTGTGCGCGCTGCCAGTCGAGAGAACCCGCCCAAGTGGAAGAATGCCATGGTCTGAAGATTTCGACGACCGCCTCGAAAGCTGACGTGAGAGCTGCTCGAGGTGATCTGGGTTATTCAAATCAGGATGCTCCTTGTAAACCGGCGCCATATTGCGCTTATCGAGGTTAAAAAGTCAATCCAAAGTCAAGTACAAATAAAAAGACCTAGACCGGTCAGAGACTTTGTGTACATTTTGCTACGCCCGATCGGCTAGAGTTGACGATCCCTGGCGGATAACGGCAACAAGCATGCTTCGATTCGCTCGTTTTAGTAATTTGAAAGCTTCCGATCTCAAAGACCGAGCTGGAGACCGAGCCCATTTAAGGCACAAACGAAACCCGAGGCGGACAAGGGTAGTATGTCCGTTTAAGCAGACGTCGCCGCATCGGTCACGAGCTCAATCGTCTTTGCGATCAATCTTTTGTTGGAACCAAACATCCTGCAAGGTGCGGGTATAGATCTGGGTCTAAAATGGCACCTTGGTATCACGTGACGTAATGTTCGCGCGTCTTGCAGCTAACAGGGTAGCTATACGGCCGTATTCAAATAGCTAAAGTCAGCACGTTAGCCACTGCGACTGTCGGTCCTGCGCATCAGATCAGCATGGCACCAATCACGTCTTCACGCTGTAAGCCAAATTTTTATATCTGTGTGTACTGCTGACGTTCGCAAGCGCGCGCCGCCCCCCAAATCACAATGCGGCCAATTCAAGGGTCAGCCGATTACCAGTCGCGTCGTCTGCAAAGGCGATTGGATGATCTCGAAGTGAGTGCTCACCGACATTGAACAAGTAGAAAACTTGTTGCTCCGTATTGCAGACGTGTTAGACGATTGGGACCGGCATTGTTGAAGCGGATGTTCGTGCGCCGCGAGTCGTGTGAGGAGAACTTTTCTGCTCCGAGGCATCTGCAGGCTCTCATGACGTGCTATGAGATTTGCTCAGCAAGTCTTTTACAGCGTAGCTCCATCTGCCAATGCGACGCGACGCGCCTACCTTTACGTCGTTTGCAGATGCTAATGACCAGCGAACAAACCCAACAGATCACCCAACAACATCCTTCCTCCCTCAACCCGCTCAAGCTGCTCCATCCCAATCCCAAACCCAAGATCAAGCAACGAAAGCAGCAGCAGCACGCAAGAAACAAACTGCCAACGTGCGCAAGATCCTCACAACCAAGAAGAATCTCCGCGAATGGATCTCTGAAATCGTATGTCGCTCTCTTCTTATCTTGCCTAGATCCGACTGATGACGGAAGCCAACACCAATGTACTCCAAGGCAGAAACGACGGCTCCTCCACCAAAAGCGGCGCCGAGAAAGTTATGTTCGAGTTGTGGGTATCTTGGGTGTTATCGTTGTCCGCGGTGTGGAGAGTATAGCTGTTCGAGAGCGTGTTTGGATGTCCATGAGCGGGATGGTGGGTGCGGTGTTGGTGGGTAGGCATGTGGTCGTAGAGCTGGTTCGATTAGAATTCTATGTAAACTGTTGTACAATGCTTCGAATTCCACTATACTTTGCTTGCTGCACTTTCAATTCGAGCAGTGGCCGACCTAAGTAACGACTGTAGTGGATCTCATGGACCGCGAGGAAGCCAGTATGTGACTCATGAATCCAGCACTGCAGTTATTGGACTGATGCAATCTCGACAATAACCGCTATTACCCAAAAAATGCATCAACGAGGATCACCTAAGCTCCCGTCTCTGCAACTACCTCGTCGCCACTTAGATCAAGAGACGCTCAATCTCGTTCTGCGCCGTCAGTCTTGATTCTCAGCCCACAAAACCCACCTTGATAGCAATGATCTGCGAGTTGAGCTCACGTGTCTCGTTGGTGGTAACGCTAGCAGCAATGACCGGCCTCGAGACACCACAAGCACGACCGAGAGCCGTCTTGGAAGGTACAAAGATGTACGGGACGTTCTTGTCCTCACACAGCAAAGGCAAGTGAAGGACGATCTCAATGGGCTCGACGTCGGCGGTCATGATGATGAACTCGCAGATACCACGGTTAAGAGTCTTGGTGGCTTCGTTGGCACCCTTCTTGAGCTGCTTGTAGTGAGAAGCCTGCTGAACAAGATCAAGGATCTCAAGATGTTAGTTGTGTCACAAGAGAAACAGGAATGCTCACCTTGTTGGTCAACGCGGCGTCGGCGAGAGGAAAGGCTTTGGGGTTGGGAGTCGACATTTTTAGTGTTGTTTCAGGTGCCTCACTTGGAAGATCCCTGGCTTGATATAAAGAAGGATGGGGATGTCGTTCTGAGCTTTTCTGCGTTGTTTGGTCGGAGAAATCCCTGCAGGTGGCGTGGATTAATGTAAATTCAAATCGATTATAAATAATGGTAATAAGTACCGCAGGCGGTTGACTGCAGCGTAGCGTATTTACTTATTCGCGTCTACAGATAAGCGGATGCGGGGAACCGGTGGAGAGCAGCTCAAGCACTGCTATAGCTTGACAGAAGTGCTTAAACTGCTAACAAACGGCCATGACAGGGGGAGGAGGTTTCTCTTTGCCTACAAGAGGAGTGCGAAATAACCACGACGTACAGTGGCTGGGCCAACCGGGTGTCAAAGGGCCGCAATGGGGCAAGCTGCCGCTTCTGACAGTTGGCATGCTCGGACTACAGGTTAGTTTGATTGCGCTCATGTTCGTAGAATCATATGCTGGTTTGGAAACTGTGAGGAATGCGACTGCTAGTCGCTCGCCGATCATTGCTTTCAGAGCGGCTGGCGTCTCCTGTCGTTCACGTGTATCCATTCACCACAAGAAACTGACAACCGCAGTGTGTATGGTCCATCGAAATGGGCTATGGTATGTGGACCGTTAAACTCAAATTCAATCTGATTAGCTAGCCTCGCCGTACCTCCTGGAGCTAGGCTTGTCAAAATCACTCATGTCACTTGTCTTCGTGGCGGGTCCACTCTCAGGCCTGATCATGCAGCCTCTCATCGGTGCGTCTCGCCTTTCATCAATAGCAATCGCGATACTGACTTGTCAGGAATGCTAGCAGATAAATCCAAGTCCCGGCTAGGGAGAAGAAGGCCGTACATGATCGGCGGATGCGCCATCGCAGTCGTTGCCATGATGCTTCTCGGCTGGAGCAGAGAGATTTCAGCTTTCTTCGGTGGCGTATGTCTCTTTCGTCTTGTCATCGACTCATCATCAGGCTACGGGTCTTGCTATTGGTCTCGCTATCTGGGCTATTTACCTAATAGACTTCGTGAGGACTACCCAAGGGAAACATCTGACATAACAGTCAATCAATGCAGTTCAAGCGACAGACCGAGCACTAGTGGTCGATACCCTCCCACCAGAACAGCAAGAACATGGAAATGCTTGGGCAGGCCGCATGTTCGGCTTCGGTAGCGTCATGGGCTTCTTCGTGTGCGCACCACAGCGTGTGACCTTCAACTGACAGTAGCGGGAACATTGATCTGCCGCCGCTCTTGCCATGGCTCGGCAAGACTCAATTACAAGTCTTGTCGTTCTTGACGAGTATCATCCTTGTGTTCACACACGCTTTCACTGCTTGGGCAGTCCAAGAGCGTGTACTGCTCCGAGACAAGTGAGTCCAGAAGAAGGCTTTCCTGACAACAAGCCGAGCTCAGTCCCAAGGCAGCTTCATGACGAATCTCAAATCCATCTGGGACAACATCTTCACCCTCCCTCGGCCAATTCGGACTCTTTGCTTTGTTCAGTTCTTCTCGTGGATCGGCTGGTTCCCGGTCATGTTCTTCACAACCGTCTGGGTAGGAGAGATCCATAAACGCGCACAACCGACGACTTTGGATTCACCGATAGACGCAACAGCTCTAGCAAACGAAGCTACTCGCGCAGGCTCACGAGCATTGTTCGTCCAAGCATTCGTCTCGTTCATTACGTCAATCATCCTCCCGATCCTCGTGGAGCATTCAGGTGTACAATCAACTGCGCACCGCGCGTCTGGAAATCAGCGAGAGCTGCCGCCTAATTCGGCGACGTGGAAAAGGGGACGGGAGGAAGGGCGTTTGGGAATGATTGTTGAGAAGGTCAAGGAGCTGAGAGGGTTGATGGAGGCTTTGCCTATTCGTGGCTTGACGCTTGTCAATGTCTGGGCTGTCAGCCAAGGTCTCTTTGCTCTGTGTATGGGTCTTACGTGGTGAGTTGTTTGATGCAGCATTGCTCAGGGTTGATAAAGTAGGTTCGTATCGAGCGTCAGTGGGGCTTATGTTGTGATTGGCATGACCGGCTTCTGCTGGGCTGTGACACAATGTACGTGAACTCACCGCTAGAGGAAGCTGATGACCAGGGGCGCCCTTCTCTCTTCTTGGCGAGCTCATCCTTCTTGACGATACGACCTCGGACTCGGACATTGCTCTTCGCTCTGTCCATCAACCACTCGCTGCAGACTACCCGCTTCCGGAGTCACCAGGTGCTTCGCTGGAAGGCTCTCCTGCCGGCTCGCGCTCGCATTCCCGCATGGCGTCGCATGAAATTCCTTTCAAGCTCGAAGACGATGAACACGAAGATGGAGAAGCTCAAAGATCAACGCGGCATGAGCGAAGTATGACGCCTCTTACCGTTGTTATCCGACATAGCGACGAGACGTCGAGAGATAGCTTTGATGGTGGTGTCGGCCTTGATGAGGAGACGCTTGTCGATGGTGAATATGGCGACATGGAAGGCGAGGAGACAAAGCAGAGCACGGCAGAAAAGGCCGGCGTCATCTTGGTAAGTCTTTCAGCGTAAACACGCTGACACTGGAAGGGCATTCACAACATCTTCATCGTTCTACCACAGTTCCTCGTCACCTTTCTCTCCGCCATCATCTTTCAGCTGATGGAGCCATCTCGCTCGGCTCTACCCGTGCACCATCCAGCTACTATCCCTCCTCTCGGCAACGCCACGAACTCTTTGCCAGACGTCGACGATATCGAATTCAGGTCGTTGGTGATACGAGAGGTTGCGGGTGACGCGAGTCCTGATTCTGTCGGCTTGATTTTCAGAATTGGTGGAGTCTGCGCGGCGGTCTCTGCGTATCTTTGCTGGCGTATGGGAAGAGAATGGGCTCGAGGACGAGCATGATAGCGCCACGCTTAGACATATAGAGTTCGAGCCACTTTGTAACACGTGATGTGACATTTGGAAAAAGTCAAAATAACCTCGAAAACAAATTCTCATCGCAAGGCATAAATCAGTCAGGAAATCTTAACCTTCTCTTCACATATTAACAACCCTCCAGCTTAACCAAGGGCCAGCTTCTCACCCTTACGCTGAAGCTCTACATGGCGCTGGAGAAGACTGAAGCTACGGCTCAACCTGTTATAATTCAATCTCTCGTCTAATTTGGGCTTGCTCAGACCGTGGATTGATTGTTTCGCTTAAGGATGATATTCGAGAATTTTGAGAGTTTTTGCATGTAGCTGGATGATGGAATGTATATTGATCAAAGCTGGATTGTTTCACTTGAGGATCGCAATGGTACGCAGCTAGAGATGAGTCCTGTAATCTCCTTGTACGAATGTGTTACAGGTTGCCTCGTCTAGAAGTATTCTTTCCCAGCACTCGTTCAACATGGTTCAGATCGTGCCCCAACAGTTCTGGAGTGCAGACCCGGGGTGAGCTGGCCTCAAGTTGCGGAAACCTGAACGCATGATTCAAAGCAGGTGGCAAAAAGAAGTATCGGCTAGCTGTCGGTTTCACATTGGATCAACGAAGAAGATCGGCCGACGGTGCTAAGGTGCTCGGCGGTAATATATCTTGATCTTAGTGACGCAGTGACAAACACAACTCGGAATCCTACACCGCAGTCCGAACAGCAACCCACCATTTCCATGCCATGCCAGTATTAAAGTACAAAAACCTCATCAAGTTGCCGTCGTCTGCAACTCGTCAGTGCCCCGCTGTTCACATACAAAAAACACCCACATAATAATGCTGCAAGCTCAACAGAAAAGCGTGAGCAAGACGACGATTGGCGAGCGAGCGAGTCGGAGGAAGAGGGGACGAGTCAGTTTCGCGGCACGGGGATTACATGCGGAAAGTGGGTAACAGGAAAAGGGTAAACTAGAGAATTGCCATATCCCGCAACTGTCGATCAGCTTTGCCTGGGTACTTGGCTCGATTGACTTACTTGAGCGCGGATTATAGTACTGCAGTGTAAGACACAGAAACAACAAGACGGAATTGAACTCACTCTGTTGTTGTCAGCACTGTTACCTCGTAGTAAACCCAAGAGACTCACCTTGTGCAGCAGCCATGACGACTTTGAGACCAGCCGTATCCGTCGCCGTCGTCGTACTTGATATCAGCCCAACCGACCTCATAGTCGCATGTCCCCACGCACTGAACGTAAACTTCTTTACTTGTCGACCGGTTCAGTCGCTTGAACCGCGTCTTGAAGTAGTCTTTGCCTTTCTCATAGCTCCCCGGTGTACCTGTCATCAGCCGCCGTGTCAAGAGTCATGCTCGAGCGTGCTCACCTTCGTAATCAGGAAAATAAGGCTTGATCTGGCTTTGAGGGTTCTTGATCTTTTCTCGGAACAGATCATCCTTGTTCAAGAATAGGATCTATACAATCAGAGGGAAGCCATGCAGTTCTAGGAAGCACGCACCATGGACGTCTTGGTGAACCATTGCGAGTTACAGATCGAGTCGAACAGCATGAGCGCTTCTTGCATTTGGTTCTGACCAGTGAGTCCTGTTCCGAGGCCATCAAAGACTAACCGAATCTTTGTCCTCCACCAGACACTCGTCGTACCCACTCAAAGCAACAAGGAACAAGATGGCAGTCACGTTCTCAAAGCAGTGGACTGAAATCATCAGCTCCATACCAGACTCTGCCGTCCACTCACTCCACTTCTTCCGCTCGGACCGCTGGCCTCCAACATCGAACATGCTGACTGTTAGTCTCGCTTTCACCCAAAATCGCACCTGTAGATAAGATCTCCAATGTGAAATTTCGTCTCGGAGATACCAGTCGTCTTGGCTCTGCATCTCAAGATATCTTGTTCCGTAGGCTTGAACACTGGCGAGAAGACTCTATCCAGATCACCGTAAAAGCTGCCCCGCGTCAGTCATTCTCCTAAACAATCGCAAGAATCCTGAACGAACTAAGACAGGTTCTCCGGCAAAGCATTCTCGTTCCCTCGACTCCAACACTGTTGCACCATATCATCCGCCCAAAGCGCCTCAATAGCCTCCTTGTACTCTGTAGGGAAGGTTTGCCCGCTGTTGAGGTCAGGAGCGTTATCGATTTGTGCAATGTATTTCCTATTGGAAGGAGTGACGGCGAGTTCGAGTTGGTCCATGGCGTCGATAATAAGTTTCATGCCGTTGATAATGTTGAGGAAGACGAGCTGGCGATAGTCTGTTAATTGTCAGTCTTCGGACAAGGGGGTGCTTGAGATGACAGTGACCCACATTCGAGCTCTGACGGGGTGAATGCGACATTGTGAATCAGCCGCATTTGCTGCATGTCAGCTATGATGATTCTGAATCACACTCACCTTGAGCACTGTCGACTTGCCCGAAGCTCCTGCGCCAAGAAGCAACAGCTTGACTTCCTTTTGCAAGAGCTTTTCATCCTGCGGCGTTAGCTCTTCCCATCTCAGCTAATCCAACACTCACCTCGCGAAGCTGCTTCTCAATGTCCTTGCTTCGTACTGACTCTGGTGTCCCTGACGAAGGTGATGACATGCAGCCTCCCATAGTGATAGGTGGTCGATACTGAATTAAGAAGAGTCGGCAAGAAAAGTGATTGAAACCGAGCAGATAGGGGTCAAGTCGTCACCTTTACCCCTTGACTCCTCAATGATGGTGTTTCACCCTTGACCGTACGGTGAAAGGGTTCGGTGAATATTCGGCCCACGGTGAACGCGAGCTATAATGCGGTCTTTACGGATCATCAGCATCACATAGATAGGAGCCAAGACCTTGCTCACGTTACGGCACCCAGCTAGCTAATGCAAAGGACTGTTCCTTACTCGCTGTAACTTTCGCTTCTTCTTTTCGACGCGAGGTCAGATGACGATCCTTCTATGTCTCACGAGGTCCTTTGTGAGAAAGTTGCTAGCATCAGAGGCACCACAAACTGTAACGAACACCCAAGGAAGAGCACGCATGGCCTTCAGGGTAAACTCGCGTGGAAGAACAATAAGCATCACACAAAGTCCGGTCCACGGAATACCGGTGCCTCTTGTACTTACAGGGTTGTTGCTCATCATCCACCGCTTCTCTCAACGGCAGCCTCTTGTCCTTTTATCGGAGGTTTGCAATAATAACAAGTGGCTGGCGGAATGATGAACGCAATAAAAGCGAGAATTTCGTCAAATGAGCTGCTGAGTCAAGGACCGGCGATCCTCAGCACTCAGCAGTTCGAATCGCATCACAGACACGGCAGACGCACAACGATTTATCTGTATGCGCAGTCCCAGCCTCCTCATTTTACAAGCAACAGCTGCCCGCTCAACCTTGAAGCTGCGCTTGCGCCACAGCTGCAACGTACTCACGGGTGCACCCGACCGCCCATTCAAATTCCGCGGATCATAATTACCTAGCCGGTGTCGCGAGTGTTGGCCTTTATATACCTACCTTATTCGACTCTACTTTCGGGGTCATCCATAAGGCTGTTACACTTTCAAGCGGATGACCTCAAATGTTCAAAAGAGCGACATAGTGTTCTCTCCCCATTGTGGAGTTCTTCCTTATTGCCAGTCGCTCCGCTGAAATGGCCTGAGCAGTGATGAGGCAGATGTCGTTTTCTTTTTGCTTTTCTGATAGCTACGCGATGTCCAACTGTGCCAAAGCACTTGATTGTGTGAGACAGCTCTGTGTGCATGTCCAGTAGGTAGGTTGGCTCTCTAAGACCTCCACCAAACAGCCTACAAACTACAAACAATCCATTTCCGACAATTAAAGACAAAGCAATACAACGTCAACCAAAAAACCACAACAACTAGCGTACAGCCCAGTAGCTCACTCCTACCCCGCACAACACCACTCCAACAGCACAAGCAGCCACCACCAATCGACTCCATCCCGGCCGGCCATTACCCGGCTTCTCCGGCTCCTCACCGCCACTCAAAGCCCGCGAGAGGAGTGTAAAGGGGTAAAAGATTGATGAAAACATTTGATAATGGAGATGAGGAGAGGTTCGGCTCGGCACTCCGCGTGGGAAGAGCTCCAAGCGATTGCTACCGTGAAACGATCGAAAGGACTTTGCGCGACCTCGCTTCTTCTCGCTTTGACGCCGTGCTGCAACCCTTCGACTGAGCCCTGCTTCCCATTCGCCACCGCCTTGCGCGCGTGCGAGCGTCGGGATAGGGGCATCGTTGCCGCTCTCGAGGCTCGTCGTGGTCGTCTGCGAGCTTGAGAGATCGATTGCTGGCGTTTGAGAGCGCGAGGGACGCTGCCGCCAGTTGATGAAGCTTGTTGCCGACGCCGCATGGAGATCAGTGATGATTTTCCGATCCGCCTGTGTCTCGGCGAGGAAAATGTCGACGAGGCGGTAGCCTGTGACTTTGGAAGTGGTCACGCTTGCAAGACGAGGCGAACCGTCAGATGAGGTCGGCGTCTCGGGTCGCGACGAAAAGTAGCCATTGACATCGTGCGAGTCGCATCGGGGCGTCGGGTCGGCCCAGGACCGAGATGGCGACTCGGCAGGTAGAGACTCTGCAGTGCCAAGCTGAGCTACAGTGAAGAGCGGCAGAGACGTCGGCACACTGCCAGATGTCGAGATAACGGTAGGCAATGCAGTGCTCAGGGTTGCGAGCAAACCCTCATCTACACCGTCAGTGAGATAAATAGCACAGTTACGAACCCTGAGCAGTGAGAGCATCGCCACCGGCCATGACGGCCAGATCAAGCCACGCCCCAAACCCATCATCAACCCTTCGACGCTGATCGCCAGCCCAATTCTCAACCAACCTCCGCAGCTGCGGACTACCGCCTTCCAGTCCAGGATGCAATAGATCTTGCAACGGCTGATACATCTCCTTGACTAGCGCTCGAATCTGTACATCAACTTTTGAGAAGATAGCCAGAGACGTACCGTTGCACCATCACTTTGCTCGGGAGTCAAGACCCTCAGACGTGCCAGCATGAAGAGCTTCTCTCCGATCTGAGCATCGGCCGTACTTCCCAGACCTGGACCAGTCTGAGCTTTAAAGACACCAATCTCCCTCGTAGAGCTCGGCTCCATCTGCAAGTCATAAAGCTTGACTCGCGAATCATCCGCCAGCTCTCGCACCAGACGCGACGTGTCCGTGTGCGGACCGACCAGGAGGAGAGTAAGCACACCGGCTTCTGGAATATCGGATTCTTCCTTGTATGCAGAAAGAGGCGCGATAGAAAAGTGGAGAGATGAGCTTGGAAGGCTCATTGTTGGCAAAACAAGGGATGTATCGTGTCCAGCCTGATAGCTACGACCAAGCTGGGATGACTGAGCCAACGCTGACGAAGCGTGTAGGCGAGCATGCCCTCGCCCGGATCCTCGATGTCCGGGACCCAAATCAAATGAGCTCCCCGTCGGAGAGCTCGATCTCGAAAGTGATGAGAGGCTAGCGGAGAGATAGGAAGAAGTCGGCATAGAGGTAAAGGACGCAGGTGAGGAAGGTTCCGAGAGTAGGTCGTGTGATTGTGCGTGATTAGAAAGCGATGCGAATGACAGAGGTGTGTATTCCTCGATTGGAGGACTGTGATCGACCTCGATGTCGCGGTGATTGGGATGGCAAGGAGGTGAAGTGGAAGTGTCGCCACCGATAGCTTCGGCCTCTTCTAGCCGGCGCCGCTCCACAATAGGAGTGACGCCTGAATCATCGCTCGCGATCTCTACAGGTTCCTCAGACTGTTCCGCCGCCGCCGTTACCACCAGAACACTCTCGGCCGAAGCCTCTGCTTCATCCCAATCCGACATGAGCGACTTGACACCATAGCACGAATCAACTCCACGACTCCTTTCTTCTACACTCGGCCCCTTATCCCTCTCTCTCTGCGGCTGAGCTGTACGCGATCTCGAGACAGTCGCGAACATGCTCTGTGCTATCGGTTTCACTGTTGTTGCTGGTCGGGATGGGAAACAATGCTGGAGCTGGGACGCGAGGCACGAGCGGTGGCAAACGCGAACGGTGGCGTGACCTTGAGGCGATCGGCACATCGAATAGGAAACGACTGCAGATTGATCGCCTACGACTGATACTGCTTCCTCTACTTTTACTTCTCCTCCTTGTTCTGCGCCTTGAAAATCCACTCTTGAGCCTCCTTGGCTTTAGCTTCCTCTTCTTCCTTGGTCAACTTCTTCTCCGTCTGCTTTTCCGGAATGTCACGGCCTGCCTTGACTTGCGGGCGTGTAATGATACGTTGCAACCATGCCTGAGAGTCAGCTTTACCATTAAGATCACGTCCGACTGACCTCGAGGGCAGGGTAGTTGCTGATAGGTCCAACGCCAGACCACTCCCAAATGTTGACCCAAGGGAACGCTTGCATCGTCAGTCCTGGTTCACCTGTTCATTGGTCTCGACTCACCGTTAATGTCGGCAATCGAGTACTTGCCCTTGCCCTCGCCGACAAGGTAGTCACGACCGCCGTTCTCCTGGAGACGTGACTCGAGAACAGAGAAGAGACGGTTGGTCTCGTCCTGGTAGCGCTTGATGCCGTATGGGATCTTCTCGGGCTGCGACGTCAGCAGTGATCACCGTGTAAGCATGGACGGACAGCGTAGCGACTAGGAATGTTAGCGGGGACTCAGGATAGGCCAAGTGACTCACAAGAAGTGGTTGGCCTGACCCTGCATGGGTCCGAGACCACTGACTGGTCAGCACGCCCCTCTACAGCTGAAAACACTAACCCATGGACGAAGAAAATCCATGACAGAGCCTCAGAGCGCTCATAGGCATCCTTGAAGCTGAACTTGAACTCGGGCTACAGCGTCAGCCGGCCAAATCGCTCGCCATCTCACGCACGTCATAGTTCTCAACAAGCCATAGCAGGATGCTGGCGCTCTCAAAGACTTGATGCTCCTTGCCGTTTGACGAATCAGTCAGCGCGGGAATGCGACCGTTGGGGTTGCTGCAGGTGTCAGTCAGGCTCAGCGAGCATCACATACATCTTGAGGAACCAGTCCTCCTTCTGCTCGTTCTTGGCAAAACTGATACTCTGGAACTCGTACTGAAGTCCATAAGCAGCTTTGAGTTCCTCAAGAAGAATACTGGGCTTGTGCCCCTGCGCAAGGATGTCAGTGTGCTATTTTAGTATGGATGGTGTTGTGCTCACGTTGGGAGTGCCAACAGTATAGAGCTTGAGCTTTGCAGATTCGACCATTGTAGCTAGTGTGCGTGTTTGTGTGTTGTTGAGAGCTGTACGAAGAGAGCCAAATGTCCTGAGCATACAAATGCGTGGGACGATTCTGCAAGATGGCGTATGTCCGGATGATCAAGCACATCACCAGCCGAGGTGGAGGCACCGTTTGCCACTTGTGAATTCGACACCCTAACCCGCTTTCCTAATGCATTAGGAACAAAAGCCTATTGCCCTTAGGAAACACTGTCTAGAGTCACTCGTCATCGATCGCCGTGCATTCGCTTCAACACCAAAGGCAGAAGAACGGAGTGACAGCAGCGGACATGGCTTTCATCTTCACCAACATGCTCAACTGGCTGCTGTCATTGTTCTTTGCCAAGCATATTGAAGTCACAATAGTTGGATTGCAAGTGAGTCGACTGCGCAAGTGGGTCAAGCTGACGTCCTAGGCGAGCGGCAAGACATCGTTCGTACACTTGTGAGAGGTGGAGAGCTCATCATCAGTCTAGTCAATGTCATTGGATCAAATCAGTGGTCAGAAGATGTCGTACCGACGGTAGCTTTCAACCTTCGCCAAGTGCGAAAAGGCAACGTCACCATGAAGATCTGGGATGTAGCTGTGCGTAGCCCCTTCACACACCTGGAACCACTAACATCGTGCGCAGGGGCAGCCGAAATTCCGAGGAATGTGGGATAGGTATACAACAGGAGCCGACGCCATCATGTAGGTCTCCGCTTCAGACGCCAAGCTAATAGAAGCTACGTTGTTGACGCGGCCGACAAAGCTTCCCTTCCAACAGCGACTTCAGAGCTGCATGCCCTACTCGCACTGCCTTCACTAGCTTCTACACCATTACTCGTGCTCGCCAATAAGAATGATCTTCCTGGAGCTCTTGGCGTGGATGAACTGATAGCCAAGATGAGGCTTGGTGATATCGGTGGGCGTGTTGTTTCGGTGAGTGCTGCAAACTGGAGGACAAAGTTGAGTGTCAGTGCTACTCGACGTCAAATAAAACGAAACATAACCTCGACATTGTCCTTGCCTGGCTCGCTCAAAGAGCTCACTAGTTTCTCCACAAAGCAGTATCTCGGATCTCATCGCAGCAACGTATGTACAATAATGCATCTCACTAGACATCAAAAGTCTTCACAATCAAGCCTTGACCTCGTAACCAATCTTATCCTTGAGAACCTTGCAGCTGAGGTTCCACAAGTTGATCGCAAGCTCTTGAGACTTGGCCTGCTCCGTCTCGGTGCCGACTTTGCCATCGGCCTCGGTAATGTATGCGCCCTGGAGCTCACTCCATCGCTCGGCGACCTTGGGCGACGTGGCTGCGAACAAAGCTGACTCGGAACCTTGCTGAGGGCTCATGAAGACGACTTTCGAGGCGACTTCGAGAGCCTTGCCGAGGACGCCGTATGCTTCGGTCGCGCCTTGCTGTTGTTCTGTCATTTAGTTCGTATCACGGATGGCCGAGGCAGAGACGTACCGGTCGCAACGGCGCCGGGGTGCGTAGCAATAGCGAGGACCTTGTCACCTTCAGGGGAGAGCTTGCGCTTGGCAAACTCGGAAGTGAAGAGGATGCTGGTCTGTTAGCTCGACGTTTGGCGACCCGGGCAGCTCACCCCATGAGCTTCGACCGCGCATAAAGCGCATTGGCGTCCATTTCATGGCTAACCTCCTCCACAGACTCAAACTTTACGTCGGAGGGAGCGGTTCTGTGAAGTTCCGAGCTCATAGTCACAATCCTTACACTCTTATCCTCAGGACCCTTGACCGTCTCTCTCATCTTTGGCAATAAGATATCCGCCATGAGCATGTGGGAGAGGTGGTTGACTGCAAAGTGATTGCCGAGACCGTCTTGCGTGAGGCCGAAGGGGGCGACTCCGACGCCGGCAATGAGACAGAGCATGTGGAGGTTGGGTAAGGTTGAGGCGAGCTTGTTGGAGAGTTGTTGAACTGACGCGAGAGAGCCTAGGTCGACCTCGTGGTGTGTGACTTTGCCTGTGCTGTCTTTGGGGAGGGTTGAGGTGATGGTGTCGAGTGCTTCCTATATGCGTTAGATCGTGGTCATGAGCACAGATAGGTGCGGACCTGGCCATGCTCGGCAGTAGCAGACACAATGTGGACTTTCATTAGCACTCCACATCGCGGAAGCAAGCGACTCACCATTGGCGTTCTTCTCAGCCATGGCCTTTGCGATCTCGAATCCTATACCGCGCGAACCACCCGTAATAACAGCAACCTTACCCGAGAGATCCGGGATCTCTTCAGGCTTGTAACGGTTCGAGAGCAAACCGGCTGGAGCGGGCCATGAAGCTTTGCTAGTCATTGTGCGTGTGAGTGTAGATGATGATTTGGTAAGTTGTTTGATCAAGGCGGACATGTAAAAGGGTTTATATCTCAATCTGCGGGTCCTTTGAGCTCTTTAAGCTCTGCACTGACGTCGTGTACCTGACGAAAGCTGGAATCTCATCTGCAATCGATCGCGGAACAAGGAGCACATCGTCATGGCTTTTTCGGTGCTACGCGTCCATCTTTCCACAAACTTCGACTTTTGACGATTGTGACAGGCGAGGTCCTTTGTACGACCTGGCTCTACAAATGCATCTGTTACATACTGCCACTGGGTCTTGCGATGTGAAGCCTAAAAGACAACAGGAAACGCAAAAACCAACGCGCGTCCTCTGACGTCAGATGGGCGCGCGCTCTCCGGAAACCCGATAAAATTGCGCAAAAATGATTGCTCCAAGAGAGAGTCGAACTCTCGACCCTCGTGAAAAAGATTGTAACACATAAGCACGAAGCTCTAACCAACTGAGCCATTGGGGCAAGATTCAGAAACGGTTTTGGGTGCTGCGCGCTCAATATGTTCACAGCTGATTCACGAATGCCGGCAGCGGATACGACGCCGAATGTCTAGCCCGAGCCTGTGCCTTCGAGGAGGGATCCACACTGACCACCATCAACAACACTTCTCTTCACTCATCAAAAACAAAAAGACCTGTTACTATCAGCAGCAACGTGCACCTGCATCACATCTCCTTTGTCATAAAAGGGGCCTTGCTTCTTTAATCCTACACCTCCATCGATACACAACGGCTACAACGGCATGTCGTCGTGCCTCCCATGCTACTCGCTCTCACCAGAAGCAACACAGCTAAATCACTGCTACCCACCCTCCAAACAGCTACTCAATGCAGCTCCAGAGTACAAGCCCCTGTCACAGGAGCTCTCGAGGTTCTGTTACACAGCCGCCAACAAGCCGGGCAAATTGAACAAGATTGGCGAGGAGCTTGAGAAACGGGTACAGAAGGAGGCTGCGAGAGCCAAGGCGGGCAATGTCAAGAGTCGGGCGTGAGTCTTTGCGTGTTTGTAGAGCTCGGCGGCTAATGTCTAGGTCTTTACTCATATCATTGTCCATCCTTCGGACACTGATTTCAGAGTGCAAGCGCGACTTGCCCCTGTTTGCACGTTCAATCATCCGCATTGTGGATGCCGCACTTAGCGTCGACAACCCGCTTGACAAAGGCAGTGTTGATCTCGAAGTCGCAGGTCGAGCCGGCGTGGTGGTAAGTGTACCCCTCAACATTCGTTGACAGCAGTTTACCGCGTACACTACATACACCGAGACATCCAACACCGGTATTGATGACTCATTGACGTCGGCCTATGTCGAGGTCATCCGGAAGTTTGCAGATATGGCTACGAGCTCTGGTCCTGTGCGAGGTGAAAAGGTCGACATGGAGATGCGGAATAGGTATGAGCTTCGTCGTAGCATTGCTGATACCAGAACTCGACTGCTTGGTCTTGCAGCGCTGAATGGCGCCAGCTCTTCTGACGCCATGTTTTACAGCAATTCAGAGTTTGATCGGCAGATTAGCATCATTGTGCCTGCGCTTCTAGGCAACATCGAACAAGGAACGATGGATCAGCTCAAGCTAGAGTGAGTCCGCGACTGTGTTGCCGACCACGATGATGCTGATGTGTAGGACGGCAAAGATTGAAATGGACGCCTCACCCTCGCCATACTTTACAGAGTTCTCGGCACGCCCACCCCTTTCTGCTCGTCGTGCGCCATCACTCCACGCGCATATCACAGGCGAAAAGGGGCCATCCATCGTCGACGTGCTATCAGCTGCTCTTCGCTCGTTGCACGCATTGGTGAAGCAATGCCACGTCACTCAAGTCTCCCATCTCCTCGAAGCTGTGTTCCAATTCCTCGATGGGCGGCATGGGTCTGCATGGGCCGACGTGGAGCGATGCTGCTGGCTTGCTGAACGTCTTACAGCTTTCACAATGCTGCAGTACCGTTTTGTCGTCCCAACCAAGCTTTTGGAGCATTTATCCGATCTCTCAGACGACAAACCACCAACAACTCGGCATACTTCGCTTCTAGCTATGACAACGACAGTACTCAACTCCAAGGTCTCCCTCGTAGGCTTGGCCATCTCCGACCTCCTCACCGCCCTCGTCAACCTCGTCATCCGTCGCATACGCGTCGATTTGCGAGACCCTCTTCTCCCACCTCTCGTTGTCTGCGTCAGCTCTTTGGCGACGCATGTTTACTATGCGGACCAAGTCAATGATATTGTCGAGGAGCTATCTGCTCGCTTGAGCGAGGTTGCTGCACAAGGCGCTGCCCGAGATGACAAGGCTATTGGCTCTGAACGTGACGAGACGCTTCGCGTTCTTATTGCTTGCGTTGTTGGCGTCATGAGCGCTGTCGATCGTCGCAGCGACTCTGAAGACCTCGGCGCGGCTAGCTCGACCTCAGCTTCTTTCGACCAGAGCAAAAGCCCACAAGCTTCGACACCAATCACAGATCACAAGAGTTCTGGGCGAAGAAACAAGATCAGTCCAGAGGTCTGGCAAGAGACGCTGCCTTTGTTGTGCGAGTCGTCTTTCGCTGTGCGGCTGGCGTACGCGCGTGCGTTGCTACTCTTCATCGATCAAGAGCTACCGCACGAAGCTAATACTCGCTCAACGGACGGCTCGCGCCCTGCGACAGTTGGCGGTTCGGCTGTGCTGCCAGGGCCTACAGATCCACTCGTCATGCGCTTCTGCAATGCCACCCACGCGGCCATCTATACCCTTGCCATGTCGTCTTGTCTCGGTCCCGGCAACTCGCGTCCACCCAGTGTCAGCGCTAATGACTCGGTCCCGCCGTCTCCTAAACAGCTCAAAGACTTGTCAGACACAAGGAATGGAATCAAAGAAGTCGCATTCCAGATTACAGAGCCGACCCCGGTAGCGTCGCCAACGGCCGATAATTCTGTCGCAGATGGAGAGAGTGAGCCAACAACACCACGCCGAATCCCAAATCGCACCTCCCGCCGCATGTCCTTGCCTTTGCACAAGCTCGACGCCATCATGCTACCTCTTGCGTCGTTCGACAACGTCGCAACTCCCTATGACTTTACCGCCATTATCCAGATCCTCGACAGCCTCTACACCGCCGTCCCTATCCAAGCTCTGGCGACGGGTATTCCCATGCTGCTTGCTCTTGATCGCGACGCTGCTCAGCAGCTTGTGCGTCGGCCCAACGACGGCAGATCAAGTTCTTCGGTCATCGAGCGTAGACGCGCAATTGCCGAGATGCTGGCTTGGATCTGGGACAAATTGGGCAGTCAATGGGAGATTTCGTCGCTGCAGCAACACGCTGCCAAGGTTCGTTCACATCTGTACAACATGAGCTGACCTCAGATTCGCGAGAGACTCTTGGGGTCGAGCATCGTTCCCACCACCTTACCTCCGACAGACCCTAAACAGCTTCAGCACCCTGCCGAGCCCCAGGCTTTCGAAGACTTGCGCGCTGAGAGCGGATTACCAACGTCTTCGCCGCTGTTCGACCCCGAAGTTGTTGTAACAGCTGTGGCGATGAGCTCAAGTGTTCAAGCTAAGACGGCTCGAGATGCTCAGTCACTCGTGAAGCGCTTTGCGACACCGTGGTCCGTCGAGTCTGCTTTGCGCGATTGTATGTTCACTGCCGACTCAATTGCGTGTTTGCTTACCCATAGCCGTTGAGCGCTTCTCTAGCCTCAATACACTGGGCGAAGCTGGAGCTCATCTCAAGTCTAATCAGGCCTTGATGAACATCGACAACCTGTCTTATCAGTCCTTCGGCCGACCCCAATCACGAGCAATCGACGTGACAGACTTGCGCGAGGCACTCGGTCAGTCATCGCCATTGTCACCACCTTTAGCTAACCTATCAGGACAAAAGGCCGCTCATCCTATTTCTAGCTCTGCCTCGTTCTCGACAGCAGGATCTCGCGCAGGTCCCGCACTAGCCAGCTCCATACATGGGGGCCGGGCTGTCCGCAAGGGGCCCGATGCGGCCGAGGTCAAGGACATTCTAAAGGATTTATTCCGGGACAAGAAGCGCGGAGATTTTGCAAAGCCTAGTCCAGCGCCTGCATGATGTGGCCTGCAAGGTGGCATCTCATAGGATAATCGGAGGAGTTGTTCGCGCAGCCCGAAGTCATGCACTTTCTGGTCTAGATCTCAAAGCCGCCTCTTGCCGTGCGACTACCGCTGACGTCGGACTTTAACGAAAGAACTCATTTGACTTCCCTGAGCTTACGAGAGACTCTGCCGCCGGTAGGGACATGTGATGCCCCTTTAAGTGGCAAATTTCAGTAAGCGCGGTGCTAATTTGGTCTTTACCGAGCCTGAAGCGGCTCAAAGTCCACACCCGCCGGCTGTGGCCGTGGCTTCGTCTGCCCTGATTAATGTTGACCCTGAGATCACGCTCTGGGTTTGTGAGTATTTTCAGCAGAACTAGCGAGTCCCCTCCTTTCCACCACAAGTTGCCCGGTGTGCAATCCGCAAAGTCTTTAACAACAACCAACTTTTCAATATGGTAGCTGTCGTTGCTACTGGAGGCTCGGTACAGGGCGTAAGCTTCAGCTCCCTCTTCAAGAGGGAGTACCGCCGTCCTCTCTTCTTCTGTGGTGTCGCCGTGAGTTGTGATGTGTTCCATCGCGTAAGGCTGACCTGCAGGTAATGGGCGCTTTCTTGTACGGTTACGATGGAACACACTTCACTTCAATGTGAGCTTTTCGCTGTCGTCTAGTCAAAGCTAACCATCAGTCTTGAGATGAGGCAGTTCAAGATGGACTTTGGATTCCGCATTCCAGGAAGCAATCCTCCTGAGTACAGTTACTCTGGGTCTAACCAGTCGCTGGTGAGTGACCCCTGTTCGTCGTCGCAATTCTGACGTTTCCAGTGGACCTCGATCGTGCAGGTCGGAGAGTTCTGCGGCGCCTTGTTGGCTGGTTTCGTCGGTGACCGCTTTGGCCGCAAAGGTGGCATGTTCAGTGCTATCCTTCTTGTTACCATCGGTGCACTCTTGCAGGTTATTATCGTCGGCTCGTCTGCGTAAGTCTTCAAGATCAGGCTAGTGATCGTGCTGACACGATAGTCTCCTGACTGTTGGTCGCCTGATTCTTGGGGGAGGTGTAGGTATGATCTCCAATGCTGTACCCCTCTATTTATCTGAAATCCCTCCCATGGAGCTGCGTGGTGGTGTGGTCTCGTGCTGGCAGCTGTTGCTAGCCATCGGGCAGGTCATCGGTGCTTGCGTTGGTCAGGGCACTCATCTACGGAATGACACTGGGTGCGTGCACTACATGTTGCCGAGTCGTGCTGATCAAGCAGCGCTTGGAGAATCCCCATCGCCGTCAACTGGGCTATCTGCCTTGTAATCTTTGTTGGTCTTTTCTTCATCCCCGAGTCTCGTAAGTCCTGTGAATAAAGTCGTTCCCATGTCTAACATACTCAGCCCGTTGGTTGCTCTACAAGGGCAAGCCCGAAAAGGCCGAACGCGCCCTCGCCAAGGTACACGGCGGCAGCGAGGACTGCGAAGTCCTCGTACAGGAGCAGCTAGCTATCATCAACAAGTCACGCGACGAGGAACGTGAGGACAGCAGTGACGAGTCCAAGTGGTCGGACCTCTTCAGTGCGTATCTTTGTTCAAAGAGAAACTGGTCGTTGACTCTCGACAGAGGGCGTCGAGCGTCGCAAGTTCTTCTGCGTTGTTGGCATTTTGGTTTCACAGCAGATCTCTGGTGTCCAATTCGTGCGTGCTTCAAATTGGAGTTACATCTAACCCACAGATTTTCTCATACACGACAACTTTCCTCAGCGCTGCCGGTATTGATGACCCCTTCCTCATTACCGTGAGGGGCCTTCACTGTCCCGACCCAAACTCACTTTGCAGATCATTGTCGACATTCTCGAGGTTCTCGGCGTCGTCGCTTCCTTCTTCGTTGTCAACCGCTTCGGCCGCCGCCCTCTTCTTCTCTACACGTGAGTTTGACCATATGGCATCGTATCTGACGGCACAGTGGCTACTTCATGTTCGCATGCTTGCTTGTCTGTGGCTGCCTCGGTGCCAAGGCCGGTCATGGCGAGTTCGAGACCTATCTGCGTGCCCACCCCGCATTCAGCAAGGCTGTCGCTGCGTGAGTTTTTAATCGCGCTTCAGACACTTCTGACACCGTACAGCATGATCTGCCTTTACGTCTTTGCTTTCAACGTCGCTTGGGGACCCCTTGGTGAGTCACAAAGTCTTTGCGACCCAGCAGCCCCACTGACATACAGCTTGGGTTGTCGCTTCCGAGCTCTGCACGGGCCGTAACAGGCAGAAGATCATGTCGATTGCCACTGCCTGCTTTTGGCTCGCCGCTTTCGTCGTCTCCTTCACCCTTCCCTACCTCTTCCGCAAGGACGAGGCCGGTCTGGGTCCCATGGTTGGCTTCATCTATTGCTTCGGTGCGGCTCTCAGTATCGTCTTTGTCTACTGGTTCATCCCCGAGACACAAGGCCGTACGCTCGAGGAGATTCAGTTCCTCTTCTCGGCTGGTGTTCCTCCTCGCAAGTGGATCAACTACGATCTCGCTACTTCGGTTGCGAAGTCGGATAAGGCCAAGCGTCGCTACGCAGACGACGCCGAGCACCACGAGACTGCTGCTTCAAGCCGGTCGCAGTCTCCCAAGGAGCAGGCTGTTTAAATAGCTCTCCATATCATTGTGAACTTGCATGGCATCTTTTGAGTAAATTGGCTCGTTCACTTTTGCCACCCATGCCGCTTTGATTCGAGAGAGGTCTTCGCACCTGCTTGTGCGAAGCCTGCTGCGGCAGATCTCCAATGCTGTACCCCTCTATCTGTCAGAAATTCCTCCCATGGAGCTGCGTGGTGGTGTGGTCTCGTGCTGTCAGCTTTTACTGGCCATCGGGGCCATCGGGCAGGTCATCGGTGCTTGCATTGGTTAGGGCACTCATCTACAGAATGACACTGGGTGCGTGTACTACATGCTGCCGAGTCGTGCTGATCAAGCAGCGCTCGGAGAATCCCTATCGCCGTCAACTGGGCTATCTGCGTTGTAATCTTTGCTGGTCTTGTCTTCATCCCCGAGTCTCGTAAGTCCTGTGAACAAAGTCATTCCTACGTCTGACACATTCAGCCGTTGGTTGCTCTACAAGGGCAAGCCCGAGAAGGCCGAGCGCGCCCTAGCCAGGTACACGGCGGCAGCGAGGACTGCGAAGTCTTTGTACAGGATCTTTAGTGCGTATCTCTTGTTGCAAACGCTCCCTCGTTGCGCATATGCTTGCGCAACGTACGCGCACTGCGCAAAAACTGATCTAGCCGACTGACAGTGTCCACGTTCATCCTCGAGCCAGAAGTATGCAACCAGCTGCAAGCGCTTCAAGTGTCCCTTGATAATCTGCATGATCCGGGAGTCACTCGCCTACAGCCACACGGGTTGTTTCCGTTTACGTATCAAGTGTGACTGCTGATGACGTTGAGCGATGACGCGTGACCTCGGCAGTTGGGGGTTAACCGTGCGACGCAAAAGGACAAAGCCACGACCTTTCCGCTTAACAGTCAATACCTTCACAGACGGTGAGTGACGAAAAGCAGGAGATCAAGGCCACAAGGAACTGACGAATCTTCAGTCAACGCACATTACTTGATCATGGTATGCTACTGACTAGTATGAAACAGCACCAAACTGACCCGCCACCAGTCCCCTCTTCCCGAGCTCTGCTTCTCCATTCTCCGCTCACCGCTCACCGCGGTCGGCCTTCCCCTCGTCGTCGGCATGGGTTCCGGCTACCTTACTGGCCAATCCGCCAAAGGCGAGTGGTACACCGTGCGTCCACTAGCTTGCGTGAGAAGAAAGCAGTAGCTGATAACAACAGCGCTTGAACCAGCCTTCATTCTCCCCTCCCCGCGAGGCATTCGGTCCCGTCTGGACCGCTTTGTACCTCGGTCTCGGCTACGTCTCCCACCTTTCCGTCAAGGCCTTTGACGCCGCCGTGACTCCCCATGGTACCAACCAGGCCGACGAGGCTATCCAGCTCTACTACGCCCAGCTCGCTCTTAACACCCTTTGGACCCCACTCTTCTTCGGTGGTATGTTTTTTTGATATCCGTAGTCCAAATCTGACATCCACAGCCAAGAAGCCCGAGATTGCTTTGGCTAACATCATTGCCTTGACCGGTACATCGATCGCCATGGCTGTCAAGATGGACAAGCTCG
Organism: Holtermanniella nyarrowii; assembly: GCA_001600035.1. Taxonomy (NCBI): domain Eukaryota; kingdom Fungi; phylum Basidiomycota; class Tremellomycetes; order Holtermanniales; genus Holtermanniella; species Holtermanniella nyarrowii. The sequence continues at coordinate 310,569 of BCIT01000008.1, forward strand.
ACACCTACCCCATCTCGACCAACTGGGTCACCGTACCTTACTGCCTCTGGCTTGCGTACGCCACCTACCTGAACGCTGGCGTCATCTTCAACAACCGCACCGATAAGCGCATCTAAGCAGATGGAGAGAGAAGAAGTCTATTGTAACCAGTAATCATCTCATGAATCGCTGCCCAACGTTTTCATTCAGTTGAGGTCTTGCTGATCTCTTGAGCCCTGCTTTGATTAGGGTCATCTTGCCTCTTTGGCCACGCGCGGATATCTTTGAGCTCTAGCGCGTTCAACCATGCCTTGTGTGCGTCATGATCCATAGTGTAAAAGTCGCTACCAGGGCAAGAATTGTCCTCTGAATCCGCAGGACCCCACGTCTTGAGCGGCGTCCACGATGACAAAACGGTCGACTTCTCCGTGTCGTGCATGCAGTCTCCATTGACAAGAATTGCGTCGACTTCATTATCACGGGTGATTTGAGTCTTTCTCCATTGACGGTTGACGAAACAGGCGTTGTTATGCGTTGTATGCTGCTCAGGTTCAGTCACGTCCTCCTCGGACGCCGCATAAGCTGGCTGCTCGGCGTTTGAGTGGATTGACGTAGTCAGAGTCTCTCCGCTCAGCAAGTTCAACGTCAGTTCCAGAGTTACTTCTTGTTCTTCATTTGGTTTCTCACTCGGCATGTCGCTCGGCGATACGAGCTGTCACACATTGCGCTGTTGAGACTGAATCATCGTACACCTCCCTTTCATCACATTCCTTTGCTACACCTCTGCCCGTTCCGCTCCGACTTCAGCCTCAATCTTCCAAAGAATACGCCTTCTCAATCTCGCTCAGGATGGACAAAAAGTCCCCTGATAATCAGCCTGAGAAGGGCCAAGTCAGAGACGTACAGAGATAGCCTTGAGCGCGAGACACATTCGCTGGTGGATCGGAACCGTCTTGACTCGTACTCGGCAGCGAAACAGTGTCCAACAGAGTCGACGCCACGAATCGGACCTTGTAGACGATCGACAAGCCGTTGATTGCAATGCTCTCAATTGGGATTCTCTATGTCAGTACTTCAGTTGCATGTACACTCACGTATGGAGTACGTCAAGAAGCGCGCAAGCTACATCATCTCTGTCGTCGGCCCAGCGACGAGCATCAATTTCGGCGAGCTTGTCCCTTGCTTCCTGATCCATGCCTTGAGACAGCTGGTGGCGCTGGAGAGTCCTGAGCTCGTCACGGTAGCGTAAAGCCATCAGGCGGATCAGTTGCTGTCATCAGCAAGCATTTTAAGAGCTACACTCACCTGTGTAACATAGATATTCGCCTGCTGAACAAGCCAAACATTCTTAGCACTAGCTCGATTGGCCGCTGGGTCGAAAAACAACTCGCGAATGTCGCTGAACGCTGTGGCGTTCCAATCACCTTCGGGACTTTGATGCCGCGAGTCGAGTCCCGACTTGAGCCTCAAGACCTTTGGGCAGTCCTTCATGAGGTTCATTGTTTGTTCGAGAATCTGGTCGACGTCTAGCAGCGACTCGTGAAGGCGCTCGCCGCGTGGCGGGCGCTGGCGGTCGGTGCGAGACTTGCTTGCGACTCGGCTGGCCACTTGACATCAGCGACATCCTAGGGTGAACGCACAGATGAAGAGACGGGTGATGTAGTTGAATCCAGTAATGATCGAGGCCGTTCCCGGAGGCTGCACCATGTAACTCGTTTCCGAGATATAGTCGTCATCTCTTGGAATAAGTCAGCTCATGGGTCACTCCGACAGCTTACATTTCCTCTGGTAGACGCAGATTCGGGCAGTCTTCTTCTCGCAGCCACATGGGACTCGAATGCGATGAAGACTCTGTCTTGTCGGCTCCGAAGAGCAGGAAGAAGACTCGGCGACCATGCTCTCGCTCGAGAGGGCTGAGATTTGGATTTTCAAAGGTTGCTTCATCGTGCAGCCGGAGACAGCGCGCAATCCCAAATGTCTCGGCAAACGCAGTGTGGTAGATTCCGGGACTGGCCTTGCTGAGGTAGAGGTAGGTACTGCGAGGTAAGCTATATCCGCCCAATCACTCACCAATCACTGCACGTCAGGTACTGCGCAAACCGCAACAACTCTCTACTTGAATTACTCACAAATACCTAATAATACCTGGCGTCAGGAACGTTCGCGACAATCGACTTAACAAAGGTTGACCGTGGGAGGGCGATCATCTCTTCGAGTGTACTCTCGGCTCTTCTTATGGCACGCGCTAGCCAGCGCCCTCACTTCTTTACGAGGCAACGGCACGAACGCACGCGGCATCTGCACGAGAGTCAGAGCGACCGTGGTCATGATGAGCGAGATCCACTCGTCCCGCTCCGGATGCTCGCGCTCCTCTCGGCGAGCTTGCAGATCACGCATCACAGTCGGTTTGTGTAGACACGGGACGAGGGCCGATATGTAGTCGAAGAACAGGCCGATCACCGTGAGCAACAGTGGTCTGGATAGAATTTCGTCAAAGGGATTCTGATGATGCGTAGAGGATATGTGGGAATAGCGCGCGGGTTCAGGGTGAAGAAAGGCTGGTATGATCCCCGTGGGTGCGATTGATTCTGAAGTGGAACCTCCGTACAAGGAAGGCGTGGAAAGCGGTGCGGAAGGCGGCGGCATCGTCCCAGGAGACACTCCCTGCGGTGAAAACGCTGGCGGCCCATTCATTTGATACGCTGGATAGGCTGATGTCAGCTGACGCGACGATCACTGACGTACCACTCGGGCCGGCTTGGCTGGCAGGGGAGCCAGAGCCCATACTATCCATCCAATCAGCTTGACCTTCGGCAGCTGCCAGCAGTGAAGCCAGACTGTTGCCGTGACGACCTTGATCATACCCGTTACTGGATTCAGGAGTGCTCATGTCGAATGCAGGCATTGGGGTCTGACTTTCAGATACAGGGGTGGATCTCGCGGCCTCTTGTTCTTTCAGCTTGCGCAGGTACCTGCGATTAGTCATATTCAGTCTTCGCGTCGTTACTGACTGATTAGGTGGACCGCGTTTCTTGGGCTCATAGTTGAACGTGCATTGAAGTTTCAGTGTCTCGCAATGAGAGCAGATGTCTCTGTGCTGCGTGCCAGGACTGTCGGAGTCGCCTGCTTTGGAAGGCGGAAGACGATCACATTTCACCCTGCGGTCAGTGCGCTCACGGATTTTCTCACTTTCTTGCTCTACAAGCTGATTCATTTCAGTCCATTTGACTTGATCAATCAGCATCTAACGCACCATCACAGCTCTCTGGTCGGGTATCAGCACTGCGTCAACCTCGGAGTATCCTCGTACTTACGACTTTGTCTCGTCTTTTTTACTTTGTTTATATCGCCAAACGATTCTCCAGGTGACTTGCGCTTGCCTCCTGACACTGATAAAGGTGGAGATGGCTCAGACATGTTAAAGGACATGCTTGCAAGATTCGTGTGCTTGTTCGAACCTCAGTTGCAGGGTTGATAAAGCCAACGTACGCTGTCAGGCCGACATCCACGTGGCAAAGTCCGTCGAGCTCCGATTTTGGATTTTCTTGAACTGCTGAGGAAGATTTGTATAATGCACAATGACCTAGGCTTACCATAGCGCTACTATGTATCATAGATCATCCCAGTCCAGTACAACATCATTATGAAAAGAGTTCACAGGGATCGCTCCAAGGGAAACATGCACGCATCTGCGCGACTCTGCGCCAACAAGCATGACTCTCAGTCTTCCAAAGAGTACTCCTTTTCAATCTCGCTGAGTATCATCAAGAATTCCCCTGAAAATCAGCATGGGTCGAGCCATTGTCAAGAACATACACAGGTACCCTGAGGCCCGACTGACGCTAGGTGGCGGTTCTGAATTCGATCCATCCCCTGGCTGAGGAAGGGTCTCTAGCAAAGCAGATGCAATGTAGCGAACTTTCCACACGAGAGGCAAGCTATTGACGGCGAGTGAGCTGATCGGGATACTGCTTTCAGTCCGGCACTTGAGGCTCAACTCACGTATGAAGAATGTTCAGCAGTGAGCAGGACACGTCTTCACGCTCTTTGGCCCAACGACGAGCGTCAATCTCCGCCAACTTGATCTTTGCCTCCTCCTCCATTCCCTCGGACAATTGCTGGCGCTGCAGTGACCTCAACTCGTCGCGATTTCTCAAAGCCATATAGATGGTCAATTGCTAATGTCAGCCTGAAAAGAACCACGCACTCACCTGCGTCACGTAGATATTTGCTTGTTGTACCAAAAAGACGTTTCGAGCACTCTCTCTGTCCGCTTGAGGATCAGAAAACAGCTCACGAAGGCTAGCCGACACATTCGCGGTCCAGTCGCCTTCAGGACTCTGATAGCGCGAATCGATCCCTGACTTGAGCCGCAGAGGTAAAGGACAGTCCTCCATCATGTTGGCAGCCTCTTTTAAGATCTGGTCAATCTCATCCAGACTTTCACGCAAGCGCAGTCCAACAGGAGGTCGCTGCCGATTGGCTCGTGATCGCGAAGCGATTCGACTCATCACTTTCGTCAGGGCAGGGTCTCCTCATACGACTTACGGATGAAAAGCCGAGTGATAAGATTGAAGCCACACATGATGGAAGTTGTCCCTGGAGGCTGAGACAAGTAGTGCGTCTCGTTGATATACTCATCATCCCTGTCATTCATCAGCGAATTGCAGTAGCTCAGTATGTCACTGACAGTTCTTCAGGGAAACGCAAGTCTGCACAGTCATCTTCCCGAAGCCACAGAGGGGCGTTGCTGAGTGCTTCGGTGTTGTCTGCTCCGAAGAGCAGAAAGTAGATGCGTTTGCCGTGTTCCCTTTCAATCGGGCTCAACGCAGGATTCTCAAAAGTCTGCTCGTCAGATTAATAACACATCAAGCAGAAGCGTACACTCTCATCATGAAGACGAAGGTATCGGGCAATAGCATGTGCCTCTCCAAATGCTCCGTAATCGGCACCACTCGAGCCTGCCAGGACACTGTAAATGCTGTCATTAGCGGTGGGATGTGAATGCACCTCACGCATCGCTGTCAAATTAGAGGATTCGGACGCGTGCTCGACCGTACGTACAGATATCTGATGATACCTGGCATCAGCGCAACTCATCGGTCTAACTCACAAAGTCTAACATTCGATCGCCGATCCTCACGAGTAGTGTACTGCCTGCTTCTCATATAACACTTGCGTGCAAGGCTTCGCACCTCCCGGCGAGGCATTGCGACAAAGGCCCGGGGCATCTGCACTAGTGTCACGGCCACGGTCGTCATGATGAGCGATACCCATTCGTCGCGCTCCGGATCATCACGCTCCTCACGACGCAAGTGAAGATCGCGCAATATGGTTGGCTTGTGCAGAACTGGTGTCAAAGCATTCACGTAGCTAAAGTACCAGTCAATGATAGTCATGAGGAGTGGTCGCGGGAGGGTATCGTCAAAGGTCGTGTGTAAAGCAGTGAGCGGCTGCGGCGGCAGAAAAATGTAGCCAGAGGACTGATAGGACGGCGCGGACGTGCTTGCTGCGGATTGCATGCTGAGCGGCGTTGAAACTTGCGGCGAAGGTTCCGCGGGAACATACCTGACCGACGGGGCAGTCTGGGCCTGGAACACGCCTGAAGTGAGCAAAGCGTCGTTTTGGGAAACCTCACCGCTAGGTTCCGTCTGCACACCCGGAAGAGCTGAATTACCGAGCCAGTCACTATCTCTCTCGGCGGCTGCGAGTAGCGAGTCCAAGCTCATGGTGTGCAAAGCTGGTGCAGAAACCGTGCGAAGCGACCCTGACGTTGAGCTCTCTGCCTGTTGCTCCCTCACTTTGCGCAGGTACCTATTGTCAGATCGGGGCAAGCCAATCCACTTACATGTTGGGAGGCCCACGTTTCTTCTGCTCGTACAGAAAGGTGCAGCTTACACCCAATGTCTGACATTGCGCACATGAGCCTTGATCGGTTGTGTCGGTCGGGTCGGAGGGCGGTAGACGGTTACATTTGACCCTGCTGTCAGCCTAGCGCGTCACCTCGTTCTACTTTCTAGCACGACACGCTAGATAGGTCAGCTACGTGTCTCACCCTTCTCGTACCATCACAACTTTCTTCACTGGTGTCAGCCTGCATGAACCTCGGAAGAATCAATACCTACGTCTCTGCCTTGTACGCTTGACTTTCTTGACCACACTTGGGGATTCTTCCATTGTATTCTTTCCCTCCTCTACCGGGCCTGGAGAATTCTGCACAAGAGCAGACATGTTATGATACGGGTTGTGCGTTACAAATTAACAAGAGACTTCTAACCTTGCAAACGGCGAGCTTGGTCCGACGACAAGTGACGGCATTCGTGGCAAAGTGCATCAATTAAAGACGACTGTTACTCTATCCACTCTTCACCTTCTGCATCCTCGTCTCCCCATTCATCCTCTGCAATCTGTATACCACTCGTCTTGCTCGGAGTGACCTCTGGTACAAGTTCTGGCTTTTGCGGCGTTGGCCCGCCAGCTGAACGACGTGAGCGAGGTGGGTAAGGGTTGGTCGGTGTTCGGATAAACCTCTTGGGTGTATCAGGTGCAGTGCTCATTCGCGTGCGCTTGTGAGGCGAGTCGTCCAACGCTCCAGAGATGGCACGCTTCTGACGCAGATTGCGATTCGGCGATGTCAAAGCTGCCACGACGCGCAATGTCGCCTCGTCCTCGCCCTTGTCTTCAGCGTGCGTACCGACCGGTGTTGCTAGCTCGGGTGTGCGGTCTTCAGAGTGTGCAACGCCGTTACTGACGACCGCCTGCGCAAGGTCGGCGTCATCGACCGATTCACCCTCAGCATCAGGATCGTCTTCAACATCAGGCTCTCCTTCAGCGTCGGCATCTTCATCCGCCTGCACCTCTACCTCCGCCAACGACATGTCTTCAACAACAGCCTCTTCCGCCTCATCCGTCTTCGCAGTTGGAGCCACTACAGGTAGTAGCACAGGCGCAAGGCCAGGCTGCATCCTCGTCACCAAGAACGGCGTGTACTTGAGTCGTTCAGGGACAAGCTTGAGATACCCTTTGGCTTCGAACTTAGCCATGAACGTCTCAACGTCTTGAAAGTCCCATTCAATGATGTATTCGTTGGCGGAGGGAATAGTGACTTCTGTGACTGCAGCTTTGCGCGGAGATGTTTGTCGACGAGCCATGCCGTTGCGGCGGTGATTGGTAGGAGGTGGCGAGGGAGGTTCAGGTGAAGCGACGAGCTTGATGAGACCGCGTTCGCTCAGGATAGAATAGATGTCAGGCAAAGTCATTGAAGTCCTGCTGCTGATGTCTGCCAGGTCAGCTATCTCTTCTCCAGCAAGAATGTGCCTCACCCTCCATCTTGATGCCCTTCTTAGCCGTTCGCAAATAGTCAAACACAGTCACCGTCCAATAATTCCGATAACTGAGCGCTCCAAGCGCCGAAAGCGGTTTCTCCGGCGATCCCACCCTCCCCTCTTTCCTCGACAGCAAATAACCTATCCCGTCAGCCCCCCTTGTTCTACCAACAACTCACTGAAATCAATCAAAAGATGCCCCCATCCCTTCCTCTGCCTAACAGGAAGCGTCATGATACAACTAACATTGTAAATCGGGCTCCTCTTCTCTTTCGAGAAATACCCCACGAAACGCGCACCGACGTCGTCGACTTCTGTCATGACGTAGAAGAGAAAGGGTTCGACGTCGTAGTACAGCGTCTTGTGGTCTAGGAACATTTTGGCGAGGAGACAAAGGTTTTGGCAGTAGATTTTATTTTTCCGACCATCAACTTCAAAGACGGAGACTTTGTTTTCGCGGTAGATTTCATCGCCTGGTGGATGGCGGGCTTTGCATTTCATCTAGTCTATCAGCACCTCGCCCAGCTTTCCATGCTGAAAGACTCACGCGATGACGACCAGCGACAAAGCCAGACTTCATATACTTTAAACAAAACTCGCAAAGCCAAAGCTTTCCCTCTGGTACCTGCGCATACTCCTCGGGATAGGGCGCCGCATACCAAGTATCGATATCGTAAGGCCCGAACCTGATCGTCTTGATCTTTTCCGAGCCACCGGCGCCAGAATGCCCTCCCGTCACTAGGGCCGAGGCCGGAGGAAACGGAAAGCCAGAATCAATACCGCTCAAACTCGGCGTCGAAGCCGTCTGTTGTAGCAAGAGTCGATCGCGCAGAGAGCGATTGGGCGTCGCTTGAGGCTGTGATGAAGGCGTTGGAAGAGGATTAGCTTTCGGCGAGCCGATTGGAGTTGAAGGCATCGCAGCCAAGGGATCCCAAGTAGCTGGAGGCGGTCCCCCAAGTTTCGCTTCCGCCGCCTTTCTCGACCTCTCAAAAGCCTCTTTATCAGCCTCCTTGATCTCCGTCCGACTCGTATCGGCATCAGCACCCTCAATAATTCCACCAAAAGGCACCTGCTCCTCTTCTTCCTCCTGAACCTCTTGCACCCTGTTCCCACCGCCCGAAGGCACTCGCAGACGAATCACAATCCCAGGAGGCTTTTCTTTCTCTTTGCCTTTACGCTTCTTGCTGCTTTCTCGCGCTGCGTGTGTAGGGGTGAGATGGTGTTGATGCCGATGATGTTCTGGGATCTCGACGCGTACGTTCGGTGTGCCTTTACGCATCTTGACCGGCGTCTCGATCTCCAGCAACGATGTCGACACCGATTCTGACTTTCTTGGTCTTCCGAGCTTCTTCTTCATGATCACCGGTGCAGCAGCAATTGAAGACACTGATTCAGAATAGTCTCGCCCGTTGGAGACTGCTTGTGGCGGGATGAAAGAATGTGGGTTATCTTGTGGTGGTTTGCGTTTTCGACATACGGGACAGATCCAGTGTCCTGTGGTTGTCAGTATCGTCAGGAATCACAGTAGCTCACCCTTTGGTGGATTTGCGAGAGGCCTAGCATGTCAGCTTGGGTTCAAGCGGACAATTGAACTCACGGATCCAGACAATAGCTGTGCCACCCTCGATCGCATCCGTCGCAGAACATGAGCCTCGACTTGCATGTCAGCTTTGATAATGTGAATGACGCTGCACTCACGTCGTCGCCCTTTGATTCACACACTTCGCACGTCTTGCATTCCAAACAGACCCACGGATAGCTCTTGACTTTGGCAATGAGCTTTGAAGACGTCATGTTCAGACACGAAGGATGGCCTGACCGTCAGTATCATCCCTTGCAACACACAACACACGCACCACTCCTCCCACATTGCACACAGCTGATCATAGTTTCGGGTTCATTCTTCTTGTTGGCCTCATCGTTCCCTTGACAAAAGCTACACGAGTCTTCGCGTACGATAGCCTCGATAAGCTGAGATTGTGTCCGAGGCTTCTTGTTGTACGGCCTCGGAGGCTTGACGGCTGGTCTTGAGAGGTGAATGACTGGTGTTGAGCGTGCAGGCACCGGCGCAGCTGGAAGCTTGGAAGACGAAGCCACAGGCTCTTCAGGAGGTCTCGCGAGGAGGTGCGCAGCAGCATCAAAGACATCATAGCTTTCAATCTCCTGGACCTTGTTCATTAGCTTGCTTTTCGCGATAACAGCTCACCTCTGTCTCAAAGTCCATCATGTGGTATTGTGCCTCATCTTCAATCTGTTGCTGCTCCGCCTGCACCGAATCTTGTTCTTGAAAGTCTGCTAGGAGTGCTGGATCTATTGGAAAGTTATGGGGCTGTGGTTCCATGATGATTTGAGCCTGGACGGCAAGCGAGACGCGATAGCTTGGGTTGCAGCTAAGGTGATGTGATGCTGAGCTTTGGCGCGCCTAGATGTGTTGTTGACTCTGGTTTTAGGCGCCAGCCGGGAGAACCGATCTGAGCATTAGGCATGCCCAGAATTAAGGTCGGCGATTCTAAACCCCCCTTGTGCTGGTAGATGCTTCAAGCCTATCTTAAGTGTCATTTCACCACTCTGACGATCAACCACCCAACACAGCAACAATGTCATCAGCCGTACTCAAACGGGCGCGCGTAGATGATGACGACAGCGGTAGGACACAGGCCATGACCGTCACGTCTTCGGGAGACGGTAGAAAGAAGTCGGCCCTCATTAGGACGATTCAACGTACGAGCGCGTTGGAGGCGCCCATTGTCAGCTTGGCAGGAGCGCATCAGGTCAGTCTTGGTGTTTTATGCGATAGAGTAGCTGTCTTCGTTTCGAGCGAGCCTGAGCCGGAAGGCCTTCCACCTGGTTTTGCTCAGAAACTGGTCTTACTTCTTCCAGCTTGGTCTCTGATCGACCTTAGCTGTGGATTACCGTCGCACGAGACTGGACATGACGCTGACTCCTCAGGGTGAGATCTTCTCTGCCAAGTTCGATCCAACAGGCGAGACAATTGCAGCATGCTCGGCAGACCATTGCATCTGTGAGTCGTCTTGGTAGCCGGCTGCCTTCAGTACAAAACTGAAGGCTATGTTGGCACATAAACGAAACTGATCAAGACAGCACTGTGGAGGACATATCCACCGCATGACAATCACGGGTTTCTGCCAAACGTACACAAAGTCGCTATTCTGGATATCGCCTTTTCGTTGGAGAGCGAGGTCATCTACTCTGTGAGTTTAATGTGGGCTGTTGTTCTTGGCTACGTCTGGAGCAGAACGACGCCGATCTCTGAGCCAAAGAAGATGATCCCGTTAGGTCAAGCGTGAACTGAACTGAAGACATCGACTGTAGCGCTTCTACAGACAGTCACGTTTTGCTCCGCACAGCGCCCTTTCCATCTCTCTTGACGCTGAACTGACACCTCAGGGCGGCGCAGACGGCCAACTAATCGCAACGTCACTACAAAATGGCGAACGCCTACTACGGTACTATGCCCACCACGGTCCACTCAACTCGATCGCCGTCACCGTTTCCGGTGGACGCGAGTTGATCTTGACAGGTGGAGATGATGGGATTGCAAGAGTGTTTGACCCTGAGCGAGAAGGAAAGGAACCGGTGGTGGAGTTTGATGATGGGACGGATTGTCCAGTGACGGCTGTTGCTTGGTCTGGAGATGGAAACCAGTGTTTTGTGGGAGGGGTCGATAATGCTATCAAGGTGAGTGGCTCAGCGAGCTGCTCAGCGGCTCAACAGCTGCTGTAATCGTGGCTCACAAGCTGATAAAAGGTCTGGGACATGCGGAAAAATGAAATAGTTTACACGCTCCGCGGACACACCGATACAATTTCCTCCCTCTCCCTCTCTCCCTCGACTCATTTCCTTGCATCCTACGGACTAGACTCCACAGTCCTCATCCACGACGTCCGACCCTTCTCAGCTGACCCACTTCGAATTCATCGAACACTGCACGGCGCACCAGCAGGCTTTGAGCAGGTCTTGTCGAAATGCGCTTGGTCGAAATCAGATGGTGGAGCTAGAGTTGCGGTCGGGGGTGGGGATCGGGCAGTGACAATTTGGGATGTCGAGACGGCGAGGATTCTGTATAAATTACCGGGTCATAAAGGGACTGTTACTTGTTGTGATTTTCACCCGAGGTGAGTGTTTGTGGCGGGCGCTGGGTGCATGCTGATTGGGATAAAGGGAACCCATCATCTTGACGGGGTCAAAAGACACGAATATGCTTTTGGGCGAGATTGACGCTCAGGACTTTTCATAAAACTGCATGCATGGGGTGACGACACTTACATTGCTCCTTTGGTTACAATCTGACGAAGCGTTGCCGGTGATTGGAAGCAGCGAAATGATTTCCTTTGCTTTTCGGCATCAGCTGAGCGCCAAAGCCTCCATTGTGCGACAGAAGAGCCGTCTTGTTCATCTGTGCATAAAGAGAAGAGGTCTGAGCACGACTTGTATTCAACAACATGGCTGAACGCTCTTCTATTAGTACTGCTGCCAAGGGTTGCGAGTGCATATACTCCAATCAAGAATCGAGGAATTCACACTCCCTGCAGCCAAATGAAACCTGCGGAGTTTCGCCCACGGAGCCGAGGCAGACTACGACCAGCTCCGTCATGAACATCTGCGCTCGCTGCGTGAGTGCTTTGAACATGATGTCGGTGGGGAACTGACGTTTGCAGAACATTGCCCATTTCCCTTCAGACTGGGGACATAAGCAATAGTTCCATGCGTCAGGCGAGCATCGCTTCATCTTCTTTAGCCTTTTATTCCCTGAGTCCTGATGGATTGAGAATCTTGCGCCGAATGGAGGACGCCACGCGGCGAGAGAGTAGCAGTGGTCCAGGGATCCTCATCGAGCTTTAGTGACAGCTCAGACGCCTTTCGCTGTGGTTTGACTATTGACGAAGCCTTCCTTATATTCAGCGGACCCATGAAGATGAATACCAAGCCCCGCTCACCGAGATGGGAAGGCTGATCATTACGTCCTTTCGCTCTCTGCCGTTGAACTTGCTCAGGCCTTCCACTGACGAATCTTTGGAGTGCACAGCCATCCATGCATATGAATAATTGAGCAGCCGCAAGTCCACCCATCAACTAATACAATGCCCGAAAGCACCGCATTGCCATCAGTGAGTTATATTCTACCATTGGGACGTACCTATACTGAGGTATGAAAGACCGAAACTTGCCAATGTACCAAAGACTACGGCTTCGCCGCGCACGTCGGTGTTTGTGGCAAGCCTGCAAATAAGCAAGGCCTGAGCAGTCTGAATCTGTGCTCGCAATGCGTCCGCCGGATCCGCCTCGGTGAATCGCGGGCTGACGGTTACAGGTCACGCAGCACTCGTCTTGCCAATTCTTGTCCCAGGCAGCGTGGATAGCCAAGAGATCGTCGCAGCAGTGATCGCAGTCCGCAGTAGATAGATAGCTCAGCAAAGAGATGCAAATCGGTCCGTGCCAGCGCCATGGAAGTCTGCAATGCTCGCACTAGCCGCACACACAAAAGCCGTGACTCCGTTGAATGAGCGCGTCCTTTGACCCTTCATAAAAAACTCCGCCACGCCGCCCACCATCACCACCGAACAGTATCTATCGACTCTCGACTTACCGAGCCATTTACGATGAGGGTAGCCGATGACGCCTCCCACGACGGACCCATCGTACTCATCGGTGACCATCTGGGTTTAGTGACCACGAGAAGTATCACAGTGAGCTGAAACAGTCCCCTTTGGACAGATTTACTGATGATTCGGGCCGAGGAGCTCAGTGCCGCCGAATTGCGCTGCGCTTGCATGTGTCGCAAGACTTCCTCTGGTCAGCTCGACTCATGCTCGCAAGCGCCAAGTAGCGTGATAGAGACCAACGTTCGATGGAGCGACGCGCTAGACCAAAAGACCAAGCACCCAGGTCACTTGTGTCAAGATTACACCCACATGGCATACGCCGTCTGCAGCGCTTGCGTAAGTACCGTACAAGCGGAAGAAGCGCAGCTGAAGCTCCAGGATACGAATGAGCACCTTCAAGACATGCTCGTGTACTTGGATAAACCCTTCAGAGAGGAACATTGACGTACTCACTGACCGTTTTGAATGCCCCAAAGCGAAATGCATCACTCGCCATCTAGCATAATCGCCAAGAATTCTTGCTCATTGATCTCTCCATCCTGGTCAAGATCAAACTCGTCTATCATTGCTTGCCTTGACCATCAGCTCTCGGTTCATACGGTCAGACATACAGCTCGTCCTCTCCCAATTGTTCGCCCAGCTCCTTGGCAACGCGTCTCAGATTCCTCAACGAGATCTTTCCCGTATGATCATCGTCAAACAACGAAAACGCTTTTCTCAAATCTTCAAGTGGGTCTCGAGATTGTAGCCGTTCCGTCACTTTCATCAGCCGAGCACCTCCATCAAAGAGAACGCACTGATCTTATTGAAATCATCCCATCCCATCAATCCATCACCTTGCCGATCATGGTCCCTCAACAATTTCAACACCTCTGCCTTCTTCAGCTCGAATCCCAGAGCCCTCATTGCAACTTTCAATTCATGATAGTCTAGCGCGCCGTCTTTATCTGTATCGAACAGCTCGAAAGCTTCTTTGATTTCGTTTCGCTGATCATCGCTTAATTGAGCGCGTGGTTGTGAGGAGGAGGCATGGGGTGCAGTCGTGATGGGTCGTCGTTTTGGCTTTGCTAGAGATGATGTTGAAGGATACAGAGCTGACATTGTTTGATGTTCAATTGCAAGGAAGACGCGCAGCTATGGCGTGAAACGCGTCGAGTGAGTTGAACGTGGCAATGAGATCACGTGACTTTGGGATTTCAGTTTGCCGCTCTTCTCCTACAGCTGCAATCTTTTGGTCAAGACTCCTTGTCTCTACCTGTCCGCCTCAAGTATCCAAGTACACCATGGCGCCAACTGCATCCTCATCAAAGACAAAGTCCGACCTGCTGCGTTTCAGCGGTCACGCACACCTTCGTCAACGTCTCGTTCTCTCCGTTCTCTCAGGCCGGTCCATCCGAATCGATGGCATCCGAAGTAACGATGCTCATGTCGGTCTACGAGATTACGAGGTTAGCTTGTTGCGTCTGATGGAAAAAGTGACGAATGGAAGTGTTGTTGAGATCTCCACGACTGGTACGTTGAGCTGAGGAGAGGTGTGAGAGAGGTGCTGAGAGGGATAGGTACATCATTCTTGTTTCATCCTGGAATGCTGCCTGGTGGTGTCTACACACATACATGCCATCCATCACGGTCTATTGGGTATTATTTGGAGGCCATTATTCCTCTTGCGCCGTTTAGCAAAAAGGCATTTGAGATTACGATGCACGGCGTCACGGGTGAGCAGGGCCGGGATATGACTGTACGTCTTTTTTTCCACAAAGCTGAGCTAACGAATCAGGTCGACATGATCCGCACAGTCACACTACCTCATCTCCACCTCTTTGGCGTCGTCGACGGCCTCGAACTGCAAATCAAGAAACGCGGTTCAGCCCCCCTAGGCGGAGGCATGATCATCTTTCGCAGTCCAATCGTCCGACACGTCAAAACCCTGCAATACCTCGAACAAGGCAAGATCAAGCGGATACGAGGCGTCGCCTATTCCACACGAGTTTCTCCCCAATTCGCGAATCGCATGGTCGAAGCTGCACGTTCAGTGTTAAATCGCTACATCCCAGACATCTATCTGTACACCGATGTCTACAAGGGGGAAGAGAGTGGGAAATCGCCGGGGTACGGGTTGACGCTGCTTTCGCAATCTACCACTTCGGTATTGCATGCTGCTGAGGCGCTGTCATCTGTGCCGGGCCCTGATGCGGCGCCACAGACGCCAGAGGACATCGCCAAGCATGCGGCTAGGTTGTTGCTTGAGGAGATTGGGAAACGAGGATGTGTGGATACCGGCCATCAATGGCTTGTCATGCTGCTTATGGTGCTTGGGAAAGAGGATGTAGGGCGGTGCAGGATCGGGCCTTTGACGGCTCACAGGTGAGTTGCTTTCACCATGAGTCGCTGACAAGCAGTATACAATACCTACGAGATTTGCTACAGTTTTTCGGCACGCAATTCAAGATTGTACCTGCCGAGGCGGAAGAGGGAGTAGAGCCTACGGGCGAGCTCATGATTAGTTGCGTTGGTGTTGGGTATTCAAACGTGAACAAGTCGACTGCCTAGATGCATGCTCTTACCTATTTACGTAACACTTTCGAGTTGAAGTCCACCTTTGAGTTTGGAATCTCAATTATTTGCTGTGACAACGATCATGTCCAACGATCAAGCTTCCACGTCGACTTCGGCCTCGCCCAATGCTTCGGCTGCGGCTGCTCAGGCTCAAGCTCAGGCTCAAGCAGAGGGTCAGACAAAAGGGAAAGGAAAGGAGGCCAAGTCATCAAAGCAGGACAAGAAGGACAAGCGGGCTGCAGCTGTTGCTGGTAGAGGAGATGTACCACCCAAGCGCACTGCTCCTACCGCAACTTCATCTTCTGCTCAAGCCAACGCTCCAACAAACGCTGCGCCAGCTGCTGCAGCACCTGCACCCGTCCTCTCACCCGTACAAAACCTCTTTGCCCATCTACCATCCCATAAACCCGTCTCCACCCCCTCTGCCCTCCTATCATCGAAGCTACACCCCGTCATAATCCGTCTGGGTGTCCTCATGTCCAATGGCGTACTGAGAGGTGCGAATGCGAGGACGCTAGGTCTCATGGCGGCGTTCAAAGAGGTCATTCGTGAATACGAGGCGCCGGAAGGGACGTTGCTTTGGAAAGATTTGCCGGTACATCTGAGTCCGATGATTGCTTGGTTGGATGGATGTAGACCCAAAGGCGTTGGAGGTGGCAATGCAATCAGGTGGTTGAAGAGCGAGATCAATCGCATTGGCGAAGAGGGTGGTCGTACAGAAGCAGAGGTACGTTCTTCACACTGATGCAGACGGACATGGACTGACGTTGCAGCAAAAGCAAATTCTCACAGATGCCATCGACGACTACCTGCGAGACAGAATCGAGCTCGCAGGTCAAGTGATCGCAGCTATCGCAAGAGAAAAGATTCACCCCGGAGACGTCGTCGTGACTTATGCGCGTTCGTCGTTGGTAGAAAAGGTGTTGGTCGATGCGTGGGAGAATATGCGTCGAGAGGGAGATGGGAAGTTTACTGTCATCGTGGTCGATTCCAGGCCTTTGCTTGAAGGTACGTGACTAGGAGGGAAAGAGCTGATGACAGGTCGGACATTGCTGGAAGCTTTGACGGCGCATGGCATTCCTTGCCAATACGCTCTGCTCACGACGTTGCCCTCGGTCCTACCGCGCGCATCGCTTGTGCTGCTTGGAGCATCGGCACTACACTCTGATGGTGCTCTTAGTGGTCGAGCCGGCACCGCAATCGTCGCCATGCAAGCCAAAGAACTGCGCGTACCGGTCGTAGCGTGCTGCGAGACGTACAAATTTGGCGAGCGCGTCGTCTTAGATGCAATCGCAGGCAACGAGCTCGGCGAAACAGCTCCTCTTCTCTCCCTACCTCACTCAAATCATCTTCAAGTCAAGCCGGTTCCATCTCTTACACCTCTGCACCTCCTATACGACCTCACACCCCCATCCCTCATCACAGCCGTCTGTACCGAAGTCGGCTTCATCCCGCCAAGCTCGGTGCCAACAGTCATTGGTAACAAGGCGTCTGGTAACTTCTGATGCATCATATGTATACACAATCACGTTCATGCTTGGCCCAAGGCCTAGGCCTCTGCCTCAATCTCGCGCTTCTGGAGAACAAGAGGCTCGCCCTTGACTCGCTCCCAGACGTCTTTGACGTCGTCAACGACAGTCTCAAAGTGAGACGACGCGTCGTAGCTCTTTGTGATGAAGACGTTGTCTTCTTTGCCGCTTGAAGTAGGGGCGTACAAAGGCGTGACGGAGATGAACCTGCTGTCAGTCTCGTAAAGGAAGCATCACTCACTTGTCAAGGACGGTACCGAGGAGCTGGATTCCCGGCAAGATCTCGCGCTCAGGTACAGAAGTCTCGACGATGGTTGACACAATCGCCACGTACACGTTGGGAGCGCAAACGTGATGAGCAGACGAGACCGCAGCAATGTAAATGTCGTTCTTGCGACCGATCTGGTTCTGGGGAATGATGATTTGAGCCGAGTCGGAATCATCGGTACCAGGGATAGGGTGCTTGAGGAAACAAATAGCACGAACGACCTTGGCAGTCTCGACAACGCGCATCTTGCCACCGCCATCGGCTCCCAGCTCGGCGCCAGCGCCAAAGTACGAGGGGTCACCAATAACCTTCTTTGCGCGAACCGTCTCACCACCACTGGTGACACCAGTAAAGTAGCCGTCCTCGCCAATGTTGACGCTCTCAATCTTCTTGTCGAGCATGTAGGTACCACCGTAGATGGCACTCAGACGAGCAAACGACTGAGGAAGCTCGCCGAGACCGTACTGGGGATAGATGTAGGGTGATTTGCCGTAGCGAGCCATGGATGAGGTGTAGAGGATGATGCGGTCGATGGTGGCGCGAGCAGGCTTGGTGATGTAGTCGTCGTCGAGCCAAAGAGCCATAGCGTGACCGATAAAGTCCTGGGTACCAGCCTCGAGACCAAACTTGACGTAAACGTCCTTCATCGAGCACTTGTTGATGTCGAGACCTGAAGTCAGCCAAGTTCTCAGTGCAAGTGCTCACCATTGTGCGTCTTGGGATCATCCTCCTTCCAGCCTTGCAAGAATTGGAAAAAGTTCCTGGCCCTCCTCTTCTCAAACAGACCCATGAGAGAGCTGCGTACAGCCTCCAGCTCTGTACTGGGAACCTTGGAGATCCTGCCATCACGGTAGACGTAGCTGCCAGCAATGACCTTGAACTCGAGGTAGCGAGTGACGTCGGTGTGGACGAGAATGCGAGTAAGCTCGCCAGAGGAGAGGATGAACTTTGGGATCAAATCGACGGCGTAGTCGCGGTCGCGGCCGAGATTGAGCTCCTCTGGGGGAGGGGATTGACGGAACTTCTGGTAGAGCTGAGAAATGGTCAGTTACTGTCACAGCTTGCGGGTTCAATTTGGCTGGGGAAACATAACATAATTCAATATCGATCTTGAATGTTGTTCGCGATAAGCGCGCCAGTGAGGTCAAAGGTGGCTTGTCAGCTGCTTTCGCCGGACTGAGCGAGGTGGCATCTCCCGCCTTGCGTATGCTCTGGTGCACCGCCAAAAGACCGCGCTGCGCGCACGCCTACAGAGGCCAAGAAGGGGGCCCATTCGCCGTGCAAAGGCGTCTCGAGCAACGTATTCCGAAAGGTCATACTATCAGCTGATGCGCTCGAACAAGTCTGCGCTCGTAACGGGAGAGCAACATAGAAGACACCTTAGCTATTGTCATTTGACCATGTCCGGATCGTGCTGCCACGCTGCCATCATTCAATTGCGATGCGAATTCGAAACAAGACTCGTCATGACCTCATCACGTGATCTCTGCGCTCATCCCTCGCTGGAGATCTGCCCAATGGCAGATCGCGCACCGAACAAAGAAGCAAAGAGATCATCATGGAGAGTACGGCAAAACGTCTCCAAGTGATTCATGCGAGGACTGTGAATGATGTTTGGGGCTGTCTGCGGGACAAGCTGCCAGACAACTCAAGCAAGGTGGTCATGTGACATGTAGCCTTTTAGAGTACACATGCAAAGGACAACACTCGACCTGTTGGACGTCTCTCAGTTCGATGCTTCGTAGGAATCATCACTTGCGAGATATCCGGGCAAGCAATCTCAAGACCCACGAGCCCGAGCCACTGGCCAATGCTACATTCAGATCATCTTGTCTTGATCTCATGCTCGCAAATGCCTAGTTATGCTCTTGAGCGGGAAATCAAGGAAGCAACGACTATCTGCACGAGTACTCCACTGGCTGAAATGGAGACTGTCCGTGAGCCAAAAAAGGCGAGGGACGAACGCAGCAAACCTGTGCGACCATCGAAGCCAAGCTCGACGGTGTGCATTACATTAAGAGCACTAACCAGCGTGGACCCATTGACTTCAATGCAATGCGACTGATGAAAGATGGCAGCGCATATCCCAAGTCTCTCAAATCTGTGCAAGCTAGTCTATGGTGCTTTATTCATGGCAGGTGCTAGCCTCGACGGACGTTCTCGATCCCCATAAGATTGCTTGTAACGCATTTCAAGCTTCCACAATCAGCATCGCCTCGCGCCGGAGGATCTGCGGTTTAACAGCTTCGGTAGTCTGTTATTGCGATGAAAGAGCAGCAATGAATGACATACACGCGACGCTCATGATCTGTCGTTGTCGGCAAGAGGGCGCGCGTGCATCCAACATGACAAAGAATACCCGATGGTGTGCAAAGCTATCATGCAGTCATCACGGCGCAAGGTGTGCGGTCTCGACCAACAACAACAAGGGCAGATCAGCTAAAGCATGTCACCCCGCTGTGCGCGCACAATGTCAGCTGATCTCTCATCTTCGGACAAGACCACGCTGCCAAGTATCACTTGCATGATAACAGAGACGCAGGCGCCGTGACAAATCGCACGATCTCTGCGCTGCACCTCTCGTGAAGGTCATGACGGGCAGACCGTAGCAAAAATGACACATGCAATCAGAGTACGGCAAGACGTCTCCGAGCGATTCATGCAACGCAAGGATTGCGAATAACAAGTGCGAGGCTACGCGTAAAGTCAAGCTTGCCTGAGAATCCAAGCAAGGCATCCTAATGAAAGCGCAGCCTTGATGTTTTCCCATACAAAGATCGCTTCGTTACATCGAGTGTGCGTGCACTGAGTCTGCTAAACGTCCCCGGTAGGTTATTTCGTAGGTTGCGACGCCTGCAAGTTTACCGGGCAGGAAGCGTCAATCGACGCCAATGCCCTTGACCTCCGTCCCATGGCAACCTCCGAGCTCATCTTCGCATGCCTGACAAAGGACCGAGAAAGAGCAGGTGACGAATGCTCGTTGCTCTTCGGCACGATGCACTGGTCCAAACAAAGGCAGCTTTGTAGCTATCTGATGTTCGTTCAAGTCGTCTCGCCGCCGTGCCACTCGCTACAATCCGTCTGACACCTCAGACATTTGATAACGATAACAATACCAAACGTTGCAAGCTTGACGTAAGATAATTGCGCCTCATCGACGCCGCCACGATCGATGCGACAACTTTGGCGACGCCCTGCTGAGATCGTGTAGTCATCGCTCGCGATGAAGCGAGAAGCGAACACTGCCTCATACGACAGTAATTGAAAGTGCTCAGTGATATCCCAGGCTCGGCAGTCACTTGCTGAGATCGAGTCATCCTTCGCTCACGAATGAGCAAAGTTCGAAACCGCACGCAGCAATCCATGACCCGAGACCCAAAGGCCCAGCCCAAACTTCCATCAGATCAATTTAGACATGCAGATCTCACGCTTTCAAGAGCTGATAAAGGTATCAAGGGAACGATGGATTGCAGTCCATAGGAGACTTTATCGAAAGCGCCCTAACTCAACGCCGGCGCTGAACGGGGAACCGTTGATCGATAGCGTCAGTCAACTACGACTGATGAAAGAGACCGATCCAGATTCCGAATTACTAAAGGCGGCTCAAGCCAGTTTGCCTGACGCATACTTTCATAACAGGTACTGACACCTAGTTGGAATCTCCGAGACGAACTTTTTCCCATTCTTGATCACCATAACATCGCCTGTGAGCAGTTGATGCTTCGGAAGGATGCAGCTTGACAGCTATGACCACCCGATTTAGTGACACCAAGTAACGTGCAAGCGTTGCTGTGATTTATCCATGGGGTAAGAGAGCGCGCAGTCCAACGAGCGCTTCTATCCGAATACGATAGATGACAGCCATCGACATGCAAAGAGTATCATGCAGCCTTCGAAGCGTGAGAAGCAAGCGCGTTCCCACCGATGAAGCAGAGGATAGCTGCAGCGTTTCACCATTCAAGCCGCTGACGAGAACAGCGTGATGCAATAGGCACATATCAGCTGATCTCTTACTTCGGAGAGGACCACGCTGACGCTGCTAGGTATGACTGTTTTGCATGCTTGAAAAGAGGTGAGACTCGCTGCGCGACTCGATCGCGCGATCTCTGTGCTAATCTCTTCGTTAAAGGTCTACCTGATGACAGGCAGATCGTACGGAAGCATTGACTAGCGAAGAAATCACGCGTTTGAAGTACAGCAAGCGTTTGAGTGTGCGTTGGCGTGCAGGCAATGTGAGGCTGCATGCACTGTACAAGCTTGCTTGTTCTACAAGCAAGCATTCGCAATGAGAGACACAGCCTTCGGTAGCTCACATGATCACGGTGCGATTTGATTCTGCTGCTGGATATGAGCCACTGCGTCTCTCAGACGTTGTGTTCGAGTTCGACAGGTGTCATCACCTGCAGAGCCTAGGACAAGAGACGTCTTTCTGATCCCTCTTGAAACGCCAAAACCATTTCAGCTAGATTTCCGGTGACGTCTCGCGGATTGAGCACCCGACACGCCCGAAAATACCGTAGCTGTTATAAACTCCACTCGAATTCGTGCTCAAACTCGTCATTCCACAACCATCCCTTTCCCAAAAATCAACGCGCCACTGACCTGTGTCAAGTTGAGACTTGCGCTATCACCGCCATAATAGTCGTTTCTATCCATGTGAAGGACTTTTTGACCGTCGACGGAGAGCAAGCCAGAGAGAATGCACTCTGTCAAGCCGGTTCCCTGTTGAGATTGTTAGTCTTGAGGGAAGGGACGTGCGGTCACTTACGAGCACAATGACCTGTAGATGCGTGTCAGCTATTGTTCTTTGCGTTTGACTGTGTAGGATGTGTGCTTACATCGTATTCCTCGTCCATGATGTATAATAAAAGTTGTTAAAGAAAGGAGAGAGAGCTAAAGCTGTTAGGTGGACGAGAGAGCCGTAACAGCGTGACGAGGAGTGGCGATCATAATCAAGCTATTAGGTAAGCAGATTGAAGTAGTGACTTTAAAGGCGTCACCGGTTTTATATCCAAGGTCTGTGCCAGATGCAGGTTGGCGAGCATACAGGCAGCAACACCAGTACCAAATCATCAGCAATGGATCAGGGAGACCAGGGAGACTACCCAGTGGAATACGGTGAGTCATTCAGTACAAAAAGGTTCGAGTGGGAAAAAAAGGTGATTCGGCACATGAACCATTTGCATGCTCGGGCACCCATCTTGGACATGGCTCTCTTGGAGCCTATCGATCAATCTTGCCTGTCAAGATTGATGTAATGGCAACAAATAGCAAGTTCTCGGTGGGAACACGAGTAGAAAGAGCAAGAGCGGGCAGAGTAGGCCATGCTCTGGCAAGGAAGCTAGCTAATCATCCCTGCACGGGACGCAGAGTCCCGTGTTACAGGGATGTCAGACAGCTTCAGCTTCAGCGAAGAAACCTCGCAATAGCTACCCTCTTCGCCTCAGTGACGTACAGCTACGAGCAGGGCTCTGTCTACATGGGTGTCGAAGCGCATTCGATAAGCAAGTCTTTTACAGATTCAAGTCTTTCGTTGCACGGGAAAGCAGACGACTTGGAAAAGTCCAAGGTGCGGGTCTGATATCAGCTACCATGACTTGTTTTTGACGGCTCTGGACCCGTCGAGCAGTGTCTTGGCGGCTGATACTGCACTGTCATTGAGCCCGCAAGACTGGACTTTATATTCTGCGAGCACGTCAATCATTCACAGAAGGCTTACAGCTCGAAAACAGCGAGCCAATCTGCTGCCAGCTGTTGATATCTCGTACAGACGCCTCGAACTTTGTAGCTTGAGGCGCGCAACTGAAAATCTGAGCGAGTGGATGTTGAAAGCTTCACAAGGCCAGCCCTGCTCGCAAGGCAAGCTGTGAGACACCAAGCTAGCCTCATGTCATTGCGACCTGCAGCAATGGCTCAATGTCTGGACAGCTTACTGCAAAGTGGAGCAGGAAATCTCGTGGTAAGCGCAGGACGACTGAACGTCGAATCTACCCGGTCCCTGGTACAAAGCTGCTGTCGCGACAGCAACGTCGACGGAATGGACCAGTACATTCGTAGACGGCAGCTAAGCGGCCTTCCGACTGCACGCGTCTTGTACTTTCGTCTTCCAAGCTGTCTACATTGCCTAAAGTGTGCATAGCTTTAGGTAGCTGGCATCTATGATGGTGGTCCAGAGGGCATCCTTGCGATGCGCTCCCAAGACCTCTCGTTAGATTTAGCGGACTTGGCTTTGTTGATAGTTGAACAGTGGAAGTCTCAAAGCTGTAGCACATGGGCTACGTTTGTCTCAGGCGCGACCCAAGCGGCGATTCTTAGTTAGGTGCTGCTTTCCTTTGGACGCCAGGACACGAACTTGCGAGCTCAAGTATCCCTTTCGAGGGCAAGACGCCGGAGTCAGCTTTCTTTTTTGCACGGGGAAGACGGCGCGATCTGGGTCTGGGCGCGGGTCAGGGTATAGCTGCCTGGCGGGTCGTGCATGGCTGCCAAGTCGTCGAGCATTGTCCAAGCAGCGATTCTTAGACCCAAGAACGTCACTGTCATTATGGTAGACTCCGCGTTTGGCTCGCATCTCGAAGTAGTGGTACGCAAGGGCTCAGAGGCGCCCTGCCAGGCTGTAGCTGTCAGCTAACATGCTTCCTGGGATGACAGCTTCGACTCTTTATTTTTGAATTCTGCAGGTTCGCCTGCTTATCGACTCATGAGTGAACACAAACAGCGCGGACTGATCGACGTGTACTTTCCCTTGCTCACTGCCAGCAAGGAAAGCTGTAGAAGACCTGCTCTTGCTGCAGGTCCATGTGACCCGCTAGCAAGCAAAACGACCTTCATCAGCTTCCTCGCTGCAGTCGCCGCCGTCTTCAGCTTGACTGTGCAGGGGAAGGGAAGACGCCCATCACTGAGAGCTGAAACACGTCGGTTCTCGGCAGGTAGATCAGCTGCAAGCACATGGGCGTTCATCTCAATGCCAGGATACTGTGTTAAGACTGGTGTTGGATAGCCAGGTGCAAGGTAGCCGGGCTCGAGCCAGATCGCTAGCAGTCAAGCTGCTAGTATACTTGGTCCAGACGGCGACTTGATCGGGTGGCCTCCTTTCAAGTCTCCGACTAGAGGGCGTGCACGACAAGGCGCAGCTCATATATGTTCGGACGCTGGCAATTGCAGCTATCATAGTGTCCGCAAGCGGACGAGCTGCTAGTCTTGTAACATTCGCTTTCGCGGTCATCGAGGCTACGCAAGTTGATTGCATTTCGTGCGGACTGCACTGACATGTCAAACGACTTTTTGATACCGATTGTATCACGAGTCGCTCGCTGTCGACTCACTGCAAGCAGCCCGCGGATGACGCAGCTGACGCCTCACGTTTCGATGCTTTCGTGCCAAAGCACCCTTTGATGTGCGAGTAAGCTGTCATATTGCTCAGCTCTGCGCTGCTTGTACAGAAATACTGTGATCATAGATCCTCGAGCGCATAGTGACTCGCCTAGGGACTTGCATCTATTTGGTGAGCGCGTCGGAGGCGGAGCAGCCGGGAGTCTCGTATCCAGCCAGCAGTCCTATTTGCTGCAGCGATGGTGTTGATTTGAGGCTGCGTGCCTCGTTTCGCGTGCAGTTTCGTCAGCAGTACCCCCTCTGGACACTCGCTATCTTGGCCTTTACTGATTCCTCAGACACCTCGAGTCAAGCGAGCTCCACCCAGACTTCGACATTGACTTGGATTGTGAGTGCCCAGACGTTCATCAATTGACATGCAGACATGGTACACGTCCCTTCCCGGCCATGACTATTTCTGCGAAGTCGCCGAAGAGTTTATCGAAGACGACTTTAACCTGACTGGCCTGCAAAGCATGGTGCCGTTTTGGAAGGAGGCGTTGGAGATGGTGTTGGATGTCGAGCCTGAAGAGGAGAGCGCCAAGATTCCGGATGTGACGATTGTTGAATCGTCTGCGGAGATGCTGTATGGTCTTGTTCATCAGCGGTTCATCTTGACCAAGATGGGGTTGGCTGCTATGGTGAGTTGTAGCGCACGGCAGGAAGGCGTAGAGCTGATGAGAAGGTTGACAAATACGAGCAGGGTCAGTTTGGAGCTTGTCCACGAGTCTTTTGTCACGCTACCAACGTCCTTCCTTGTGGGCGGTCCGACGTCCCAGGGGTGGATACCGTTAAGCTGTACTGCCCCAACTGCGGCGACATCTACAGTCCGCCAAGTTCGAAGTACCAAGCTGTTGACGGCGCCTTTTTCGGCACTACATTTGCACCCCTCTTTTTCCAAACGTATCCCGAACTCCTCGCTGCGCCCTTTTACGCCTCGCCCTCGGGCAGCGATACGCCCATTGGCGGTCAAGTAGTCACGAACCCGAACCCTTATGGCGGACAGAAAGCCGCTAATGGGAAAGTCTACGTTCCGCGGATTTATGGGTTCAGGGTTTCGGAGAGGGCAAAGAGTGGGCCTAGGATGAGATGGTTGAGGGAGCGGCCTGAGAAGGCGGAAGAGTTGGATGCGATTGGGAGATGGGAGGATGGGAAGGGGTTGGTGAAGGGTCAAGGTGGGAAAGGGACGTTGTTTGATGAAGATGAGGAAGATGAGGAAGAGGAAGATGAGGAAGAGGAGGAGGAAGAAGTTGGTGTACTGGAGACGGGTAGCGTTAAAGCTAGATAGATTCCCATTCCATTCCATTTCTGTACCAATAGCCATCCATGTAACTGCTGATTGCACAATGACATTATTAAAGTCGAGTGGCTAACCTCCAATCCGAATTGGCCCGGGTGGTATTAACCCCCCCCCTTGTGACTGATGGACTATCCCTGATTTGCCCGAGCTCGTAGCACTCGTTGGACAATTGGTTTCATTACAAAAAGTTATCACAATGCCAGCTCTACGTTTCAAGTCACAACCTGTAAGTTATGACCATCCTACTGCTCACCGAAATACTGATAACTACAAAAGAACATTGCAGGCTTCACACCAGAGTTCGTCAATCGCTTAATGAGAAATGAATGCGAGCTGATGGGATCAAGAAAGCTAGCTGCTTCGCGCCCAACACTTGCTATCTGGGGTGTAGGAGCTGGTGCGGCTGTCTGTCTCTTCTTGAGCTCTGTACCGCTTTTCCAAAAGGATGTGCTTGATTTGATCCCTGGTGTGAGTTCACTTTCAGATTGGAGAGTCTGAGATGGGAATGCGGACAGTCGTGTTGAGGGATCTACGACTTGATGGACGGGCTAACACTGCTGAAAGAAAGTTGTTTATGTCAGGGAGGCGTGTTCTGTGGCTGCTGTCAAGCTGTATCACGGCGTACTCGCTGTACACGGCTGTCTTCAAGCACAATAGCCCACAGTGTCGCTCAAGAGATTGAAAAGGTTTTTCGCAGTCGATACGACGTTTGGGACCTGCGGACAGGTTCTGCGAGAGTATCAGTCGCTGGCTTGCTTGACGGGTAGACCGAGCTCGCGAATGCGGCCGTTGGGCATTTGAGTGACGGGTAGGTTAAGCTCGCGAATGCGGCCGACGGGCATTTTGAGGAGCATCTATCACATCTCGTGACACGCTTGGCTCACCTTCCTCGTGGCCGCATTCGTCAGGCTCACTGATCCGAAAACGAAGTAAAGCGAAGACGAAGTGCTGCTCTGTGGCAAGAAGACAGAATACATCCCCAGCGTCTTTTGTTAACGCGAGTGTCGTCGCTTCTCTGAACGGGACATGTCTGCCTTGGTCTACGACCGCTGTGCATCATGGGAGAGCCTCGTCACATTGTGCGAGGCCTTCGCTTTCATGAATAAGAGCCACCGCGAGGAGGCGCTTGCATACGAGATCGCAGCTAGCTGAGAGTGCCAGAAGCAGAAGAAACACTGGTGGTTTCTTTCTGCCTGTTAGCTGCTCATTTTGATGTTGCGGCGCCTATCAGAGTTCTAAAGATACTTGCTTGAGTCAGGTGTCCTGGAGGAGGCCCGCTTGAGTTGCGGCCGTTGTCGTGATGGGTGTAGTCATCAGGCTATCTACTCCTGCCAGAACGCGGTGCCGGTTAGGGCACGAACATCCGAAACGCTAGACGCACTGAAGTTGCTTTATGGCGTAGGGGCTCAGGAGAAGCGTTTGTCTCTGCCGTTAGCGGGCACCCAGAGAACTTTGCTGGACTAGAGGTTTTTGTCGCATGGCAGTACGTCCCAGCGGCGGCCGCGTTGCAGTCTGCAGTGTCATTATCTTCCGTGGTGTTATTCACGAAGTGCCGCGGGTTCGGGAAACGTTCACATGCGACACTGCGCGAAGTGCCTCACTGAAGTAGCTGCTACCAAGCTTCTATCACCGAAGCATCGTGCATGCTGCTTCGAGCTAAATGAGCCCAGACTTGTCCGCTGTCGCATAAGAGAGCGTGATGGATCTCTCGCAGCCGGGGGCTTTCTCAGACGTTGGAACCTTGGCTGAGCGGTTCTGTGACAATATAGTCGGTTTTTTTGTACGGTTCCGGCTGAGGCTTTTTGACTTTTGTGACCATGGGTATACTGGAGGAGCAATCGTCACTTTCCGTTGACGTCCGCCTCACCCTGCGGCCGCTATGTCAAGCTTCCACAGCCGGGATCGCAGCAAAGAGACGGTGAAGCACTGGCCATGGGAAGACAGAACAGCTCTCAACAGCGCGTGCTGACCGCTTCGCGAGACTGTTTTTACAGGGTTTGCTAGCCGATACTTGCGGCCGCTGCGCATCATGATAGAGGTTCATCACTTGGCGTGATGCCTTCGTCCCTTGTTACGGCGGCCTCCTGCGAGGAGGCGCTCACATCCCATCCGAAACTACAAGACAAGGACGCGGCCTTGGTAGAGAGATGACAGATCACTCCTTTCATGCTGCATTTTCCGGTCAAGCTCATGGGCTCAGACGTCCCGTGTAAACTAGGGCGCGTTTTCTGGACGGGTAGGCCTAACGGGTCAATCTGCAGGTCGCAGGTTGTTAGTGATATGACGCAAGCATTCAGCACATCGCGCGATGACCCCTTGTCTCTTCACGGTCCCCTCGTGTATCTGTCTATCTAGCAGGCGCAGGCCAACTTCATGTTAGATCGGCAAGACGTCACTGCGTGTGCCACAGCTGCACGACAACAGGATGACGTGGTTGCAAGACGATGTGCACTTGTGCAGCGGGTGTGTTCACGGAAGTCAAAAGATGCCCGCCTTTGACTGGGAGTAGCAGCCGTCAACTCGCATGATGACTCCATCCCGCCTCACAGCTGCAATATGAACGGTGATACATTTCAAACATCGAAGGTCTCTTTTTCTCATGCGCATGAGTTGCCGATCGAGATGGCCACCTTTGTTTTAAGCGTTTCGGTGCAGGCCGACCGGCATTGCTATCGGATGTGATAGTCACCGATCGCACGGTCGCGCACCTGCAAAAGAAGGCATCACACTCAGTGATACATTGTTCAGCAGATCTCGTGCCGCTGCTCTCAAGACACTGCCATCCGAGACTGCAGCAGACGTGGCAATCGACGCCAGCTATCAGCTGGAACCTCCCCGACATGCACGCCTGCTTGCTATCTCCCTGGTTGCTTCCTTGATAATTAATCCCGCATCTTTCATCACAATGAGCAATCGCTGACTTCCCAGGTGCGCACATACTTCCAAGACAAGGAGCCCGCTTCCGACAAGCCATTCTAGACAATGTATCCATCTTTCTGCTTTCTTATCCAGAGCGTCACGAAATACATGTCATACAAAGCGATCTCATTGACCCCTAGCAGCACCCACCAGCCGTCTCCTGTTGGACGCCCTTGCCCGGCTGGATCGACTGCTTTGCACCTGCCGCCATGCCGCTCGAAGAGCCCGTGCGGTCCTTGATCTGCTTGGACATGGTCAAGAATGCTTGTTCGACGTTTGTTGCGTTCTTGGCGGACGTCTCGAGGAATGGGATTGAAAGCTGGTCTGCGAATTCCTACCGCGCGTTAACACTGCGCCGCGGGCAGCGATGAGGGGGACGTACCTTGGCAACAGCATACTCGACCACCTTCTTGGTCGCCAAATCCGACTTGTTACCAACAAGCAGCTTGTTGACGCCCTCGACCGCATAACGGTCAATCTCTTGCAACCACTGCTTGACATTGTTGAACGTGTCGGAATCCGTCACGTCGTACACGACGATGATGCCGTGTGCGCCACGGTAGTAGGACGAGGTGATGGTACGGAAACGTTCCTGTCCAGCAGTGTCCCACTTTTCACATCAGCATTGCCGACCACGGGTCGATAAGAACGCACAATCTGCAGCTTGACAGTCTTGCCCTCGAGCTCAATCGTGCGAATCTTGAAATCGACCTGAGGCGTCAATTTTACGCCATGAACCCCTTGGTTTGAAAAGGACTTACACCAATGGTGGAGATGTAGCTCTCAGTGTAGGTGTCGTCTGCGAAACGCAACAGAAGACATGACTTGCCAACGCCGGAATCACCGATGAGCAAGAGCTGTTGTGGTTCGTCAGCGATTGATCAGGGGTATGAAATAATAACGAACCTTGAAGAGATAGTCGTATTCTTGGTTGTGCGACATCTACATCAAATGTCAGCATCATACAATGAGAATGCAGCCAGCGGCAAGTGGACGGGACCAACTACTGGAGCTGGCGGCGGCGACAATGGACGCGCAGCGTATGAGTTGTGATGACTCATTTCCAAAAGCTGCGCGTATGAAAATCACCCCGATAGCTCGCCTTGCTGCCTATCGTTGCCGCATGAGTCTTGCCACTCACGTTTGATGATGTATGGTGTCCTTGTGCTTGTACTGATAACGTCCACTAAGGGGCCGAAGCGCGGTGACGAGCCAAAGGGGGGTTTCGGTACTACGGCATCTTTCTAGCTGCGAGGGGTTACACCGTTACCTGGGCTCTTTCAAGCGCTAAAGACTTCTGCCCAGGGGAAGGAAGAGCGGACAAAGTACAGATATTGAGTTGGAGCGTTAGATCGTAGACTTGAGAGCTTAACCAAGGTCGTTGATGCTCATAGACGCCCTGAGGCAACGTTGAGCCTCGAACCAAAGTGCCACTTCTGTTTGGAACCAAACAATTCAGACAGCGCGACTTGCTTCCTGTCCACACACAGTCACGCCACCTCGAGAGACTTGAGCTCCTTGGAGAGCCGAGTGCTCAAGAGGTGGAGCAGACGAGGCGGCAGATGGAGTGAGTCGATCATGTCAGTGTGGCTGGAGATGTTTGAGCATTGCAGCTGATGTGTAGGATACTTTGTCTGTGAGAAGGGCTGTTTGGGTGATGCACATTGGTATTAAGGTCACATCGACAAGCGGTCAGAGTGTGGATCATGCGAGATCATCTTGAATTCGCAGAGAAGACTCAGGTGACATTGTTGGAGTCCGGCCACGTCAGCGCGCAATCCAAGAAAGATCCAGAAGGACGTGGTTGGATTGCTTCGGTTACGTCGGGCTCCAAGCCGACAGATCTGAATAAGATGCTGCGATGAAATGCTTCATCCATAGCCCACGCGAGCCGAGAGAACTAGACAAGATGCATACTCGTAACCTTCTAAGGCACCCACCCAGCCCACACCATCCAAACGCCCAAGTAAGCACTAAAGCAAAACCTGGTTCGCCGAGCTTTTGTCAAGCGCTTTCTGTTTCCCATCAGCTCCATCTCTCCACCAATTACAATCACGTACGTTGGGCAGAACAATACAGCTACGCACAAGCGTCCCATGCGCAACAGTGACTTCCGTCGCGAGGACAGTCGTAGTGATCTGTCCCTTGACGGGTGAATCTGCTTCTGGTTCACCGTCGATCCTAGCCCACGGGCCGACTTTGCAGTTCATGCCTTTATGTCTATCAGCATCTCTCACAAAAGGAGAAGGAGGGAGATGGACGTACCGACAATCGAGTTCAAGACACAGGCATGATCCGCCAAAGTAGTCCCATCCATTACAATCGCATCCTTGACCCTCACCCCAGCACCAACCCTCACATTCGGCCCCAAACTAACATTCGGTCCGATCTTGGCCGTCTCATGCACTTGAGCCGTCGGATCAATATAGACCGGCCCTAAAATACTCGCTTTAGCGTCTCCAGGCGCCGTCAACAACTCTGGCCTAGTCTTTGCGAAATGACCAAGGTAAAGCTTGGACGCCGTCAAAGCTGAGGCGGCAGTCTTGATTTGGCGCCAGAAGTCGTGCGATTCGTAGACGAACATTTTTCGTGAGGCTGCTAGAGGGACAATGACGTCTTGTTCCAGGCGAAGGATCTCGTCTGCTTCGAGGAGAGGGTCTTGGGCTGCCCGAGCGGATTTTTCGTCCATTGCGAGCTTGATTTCGTCAAAGAGGCTTTTGTCGAAGACTGAAGTTGCGTTAGCATTCTTGTGTCATGAGGATGGTAAAGAGAGGAGAAAAGGAGAGAGAATGTGAGGGACATGGAGTGGAGAGACACTGCGTATATAACTATTGACTCAATCAACAGACCGATAGGGGTGAACCCAAGGTCTACTTGATCGAAAGCCACCAGCCGCCTGCTTCACCAAATCACAGTCGACACTCACGATAGACACCACCATTGACCATGTTGGAGATCCAGCTCTCTGGCTTCTCGACATAGTGCAGCACGTGTGCCGATTCTGGATCCGAAACGATACAACCAAACTTGGTCGCCGTTTCCTTCTTGACATTGACACCCATGATAGTGCCTGTCCCTTTGGTCTTCTCGTGAAGTTCCATGATCTCTGCCAAAGGAAAGGACGATGCGATATCGATATTGCAGATGAAGATGTTTTGTGGCACTGGTGGACGAAGAATGGCGTCTCTGACTGTCTGTCAGTGTTCGTGCTGTACCATGATAACTCACAGTGATAAAGACCACCCGCAGTCCCAAGGGATCGGTATTCGCGCAGATAGGAGATTGCGACTTTTGGAAACTCGCGTTTAGCCTCCTTGACAAACGGCTGCATGACACTGTCATCATAGAATCCAATGATAATGACTTCTGTTAGTCCTGGGACTTGCGCGAGGGCATTGAGAGGATGCCAGATCATGGGTTTGCCTGCGATGGGTAAGAGGGGCTTTGCACCTGGATGGATTGTCAGTGCAGTCCAGCGGCCGTTTGGACGCGACGTGGCATAGCGTACAGTCTAGACTGAGCGGCCTGAGTCTTGTGCCTTTTGATGGACCTCCTACGAGGATTACACCCTTTGTGACTGCCATTATTTGAGTGTGGTAGTGGTGGTATAGTAGGCAGTAATAAGAAGGAGCACTGACCTGCTTCCTAAGTATACTTCCACGTGTGAACGTTACCCTATGCGGCACCGAGGCGATCCTTACGTAATGGCGACCCCCAACAGTGATGACCTTACCCGCCAACTGCAGCAGTTTCGTAGTGACGCACGCACCATAATATAACATTGCGAGCACACTGTCCAAACAATGGTAGACTGCTGCTGGGCAAAATTCGAATTCGTAGCAGAAAATGAAGACGAGCTTTACTTTGGTGTCGGAGAGCGAATAGAGATTGTAGAGCGAGATGAGGCGTACGGCGATGGCTGGTGGAGGGTGAGTTTTTGGTCTCAAGCGACGGGCAATTGACTGATGACACGCAGGGACGAACGAGAGATGGAAAAGAAGGATTGTTTCCAATGTCTTATATCACTGAAGTCGAGCCTATGAAACCTGCTGGAGCTGGAGCTGTGAAGCCGCTTGCGTCGAGTATGGCGAAAGCTGGTCAAACGGCGGCTCCAATCACTGCCACGCCGCCTTCACCAACCTCACCTTCCATCCCACTTCAACGGTCTCTCACACGCTCACGTTCTCCATCTCCCGTTCAAAACGTCCACGGCGCCAACGGCGCAATGGCACCTACAATCACAGAAATCAACAAAGCCATCAACTCTGTCGCTTCACCCACCAGCCCCAACCACGTCGAATCAGACGAAGAAGAAGAAGATAAAGACTACGCGACAGGTATCGGTGGTTCCACACGGGCCAAGCTAGCTGAACAAGCGCGTCTGGAAAACGAGCAGCGTGAACGTGAACGTTCAAACTTCACCAGTGCCAGTCATCGGCGTACTAGTTCGGGCTTCCATGCGCATAAAGGATTGGATGGGAACCCTGCTGGGTTGGTTTATTCAGACGAGTCGGAGGATGAAGAGGATGAAGTTGCTGGAGATGGAGAGAGGGAGAGAGAAGCGAGTATGGTGCCTTCCACTGGGTTCGCGGCGCTCGCGGCTGCTGCAGCTGCTGCCACAGGTGGAGCAGTCGCAGCTGCAAGCCACATGACAGGTGGTCTATTCACCTCTCAGGAGGACGACGATGCCAACGTCGTCTACTCGAAAACAGAAATCATCGACATGCCACCCGCACCAACCGACCCAATCTCTCAGAAAACAGATCGAAGAGGTTCATTCGGTCAAGCGCTAGATTCGCCCGCTCTGACCCAGAGAGAACCAGAATTGGTGGGTCTAGCAATTACGACGGATTTACCACCGCCTCCATCGGCGCCTGAAGCGGAAATTGGAAAGGCTGAACCACAAGAGTCGGAGAGGGTCTCGCCTGTGAAGATTTCTGGGGCTGAAGATGAGTCCACGCGTGAGCAGCAGCAGGTGCCGGCGGTTGCGCCTTTTGCGCATGTTGTGCATTCTGAGAAAGAGGTTTTGCCTGGGGCTTTCCCGGAGTCTGAACCTGAGACTGAGGACAAGTCTGAGCCAGTGACAGAGGCAGTACTTGCTGCCGCGCCAGCAGGACAGCCCGACGTTGTCCATGCGGCGGCTCCCATTGCAGCACCTGCGCCTGCTTCACCCTCGCCTCCGACTCCAGCCGTCGAAGAGCGCGTCATCACCCCTCCACCCGCCACTCACACTCAACCCTCACCGGCACCCTCACCGGCGCCCTCACCGGCACCAGCTTCATCCCACAATACACCAAACTTCTTCACCATCCCCGCACGCTCTTCGATCGTCCCGACGCCACAAGCAGAAGAGCCTCTTGCATCACCTGTTTACGAGACGCCCTTTGTCGAGAACAACTCACCTGCTATTGCGCCTGCTATTCTTGCTCCTCTTGTTGTCATGCCTGCTGCTGCCGCTTCTGCTCGTGCTGTCTCGCCTGCTGCATCGTCGCCTGCAGCGATCAGCCAGTCGCAGACGCATACTCGCTCAGTCTCGACGGCCTCCGTTTCGACCCCTTTGCCTAGCGGTAACCCTTCTACGTGGTCTGTTGATCAAGTCGTCGATTGGGCTCGCTCTCGCGGTTTCGATGATGCTGTTTGTGCAAAGTTCCAAGGTACGCTTGCTTGCGTTTGACACAGCTGACTCGTAGAACACGAGATCTCTGGTGATCTGCTGCTTGAGCTTGATGCCAATTTGCTCAAAGAGCTCGAGATCCCGCAGTTTGGCAAACGTTTGCGCATCGCTCAAGCTATCGGCGAGTTACGCGGTGAGCGTCGCACAAGGCCTTCATCTATCGATCGGCCTGCCAGTGGTACCGCTTCTCCTGCCCCTGTTGGCGAGGAAGACTTTACTTGGCACAATGGTAGTCGAAAAGGTAGCGTCATCGACTCGCCTACCATCGCAGCACCCATTCACGAAGAAGAAGAAAACGGTCAAGACCTACCTCCCTTCCGCGAGATTGCACCTCCAACCGCCATGTCTGTCCATTCGCGCAACTCCAGCATGCCCGCCAGCCCCGTCACACCAGGTGGGAAACGCTCCTCGTCAGGCAGTGTGGCAGGCCACAAGAAGAACAAGCCGAGCGTCGATAAGCCTCCGAGTGAGCGCATGAGTTTCTTTTCTGTCAATCGGACGCGCAAGCCGCCTCCTCGTGAGGAAGAGCCAATTGCTTTGGAGAAGAACAGGAGCTTGTCAAGGTTGGGCTTTGCTGGGAACTCGAGGCCTTCGAAAGGTCCTGTCGCCTCGCCTACGTCGCCTGCTGCTGCTGCTGCGACGGCACCGGGCAAGCGGCTGAGTGTGACTTCGCCTGGTAAAGCCGAGACTGTCGTCGACAAGATCGGTAGGCCTGATCACTCGGGCTACATGAAGAAAAAGGGCGAAAGGTACAACTCTTGGAAGTTGCGCTACTTTATCCTTCGGGGTCCTCACCTCTACTACATGAAGAGTGAGCAAGAAGCGCGCATCAAGGGTCATATCGACTTGACCGGTCGCCGCATCGTCGTTGACGAGAACGTGCACTCTGGAGAATATGGGTTCAGGATTGTGGGTACTTCGGGAGAAAAGGAGCATTCGTTCAGCTCGCCTGAACAGTCTACTGTGAGGGAGTGGATGAAGGCTCTGATCAAGGCGACGATTGCGAGAGATTACTCTGCGCCTGTTGTTTCATCTTGTAATATCCCTACTATCCCTTTGACAGAGGCTCAAGCGATGAGTCCTGCTCCTCGTCCTCCTTCGCCGACGCAGAGAGATGCGACGCAGCGTGCTTCGCGCCGTGAGAATGTGAATCAGTTGACTGTGAGTCTTCATTTTTGATTGAGGCATTAGCTGATGGATAGCCTCGTGATGCGAGTGTGCTTATGAGCCTGGATGGTGGTCTTGATAGCGGTCATAAGCGTCGAGTTAGTGGGTTGGGTGTACCTCAGGTCGCTCCTCCTCGTCCTAGCCGCGAGCTCCGTCAGCCTTCACGACGCAGCGTAAGTCTGATAGCCTGACAGCTAGAAAACGCTGATGACAGATTGCATCCAACTATGAGCCTGAAGGGGCAACAGACATCCTCAAGTGGGTCAACCAGACTATCCCATCTGTCAAAGCCTCGACGCTTCCTGGTTCATTCACCAACGGCTTGGTCATTACCCGTCTAGCCGAAAAGCTATCCGGCGCCAAGGACCCGGTGCCCGACAATGTCTTTTCGCCAATGAGCAACGGTGCCCCGAGCGTTGATGGTCTTTTCGCCATGATGGACACTTTGATCGATCATGGCTTTGACACGGTGTCTGTCAGTCCTGGCGATGTGCTCGGTGGAGACGCAGAGGCTATTACGCGCTTGTTGCAGAGTATGCGCAAGTGGCGCGGCGAGTAAGAACGGCGCGGGAAGGGATCACTTTATAATAGGCATGCAAGTAGGCTCGTCAGAATGACGTTGATTGGCGTTCCGAACTCGGACCCTCGTCTTTTGCAATTCCTTTTGGCGGGTCATTTCACATTGTCACAACAAGATAGCGCAAACAAACCAAATGAGTCAAAGTCACGCTCAATCACCTTTAGCGGTTACTACAACGGCTTTATCAACACCAGATCCTGGAACTTTAACAGATTCAACAGATGTACGTTCGATGCGTCATCAAACGGTTGTTTGCAATCAACTGACGTTTGATAGGTCAACAATGCACCGCGTGCAGAGCCAAGAGGCCGTAAAGCCAATCACAATCTCCCACCTTCACGAGCACGAGAAGTTCAACGAGCGTTCAGGCAACGAAGAGCAGAGCACTTGGCAGCGCTGGAAGAGCGCGTGATCGATCTCGAGGTGGAAAACAACTTCTTGCGTGCGAGGCTTGGCATCCCTGAAGGTCCAATGGCCAATTTAGGTACGGGTCCGACAGGTCGTGGCAAGGCCTTGAAGGAAGGCGGCGTGCCCATGTCAGAGCGTGTGCGTGCGCGCAAG
The DNA here is from genome assembly GCA_001600035.1 of Holtermanniella nyarrowii. Lineage (NCBI taxonomy): Eukaryota > Fungi > Basidiomycota > Tremellomycetes > Holtermanniales > Holtermanniella > Holtermanniella nyarrowii. The sequence continues at coordinate 347,419 of BCIT01000008.1, forward strand.
GAGGCGAGGGAAAAGGAGCGGTTGAGGTTGTTGGCTATGGGTATCGTCATGGAGCCACCACCTTCGCGTGGAAAAGGTAAAGGCAAAGGCGTTGAGACGCCTTCAGAGAGTGGGAATGATTCAGATCATGTCAGGGGTCGAGAGACTTCGACTGTTTCCCCAACGAGAGCGACGACCTCGCTGTCGAATCTAAACGGCATGTACGACGCTCCGTACACTGCTTTTGCTGGGCCCAGCAGCAACACTCAATTCGGCATGCCATTTCCATTCAATTGGAACGATTCACAGTCTTCCATTACCGCTGTCCCTCCCACACCCACTCCTGCACCAGGTACCAACCCAGATGCCATCGCTCAGCTTCAGCACATGCTGACTGCCGGCAGCGATCTCTCTTGGGCTTTTCCAGGTGGTCTCGCCAGTTTTGGTGCGGATTCACCCCTGACTCCTCAAAATGCGCCTCCAACACCTCTGTCCTCCTCATCCGACTGGACAGGCATGCTGGCCAACTGGAAACCTCCTATTCCCAACTCGGCTCCCATTCCTCGTCCTCCAGCAGCTCAACCCGACCTCCTCCATCGCCTCAAAATGTGTTGTCGCTTTAGCGATATTCACGTCGAACGAGATCCAAGTCTACTAGTCTTCGCAATCCATCTCTGCTCCCACATTCCATGTAACTTTAACGGCGAGCACGACGGCAAGCGTGTACATGACGAACTCATCGATGATGATCCTGCAATCTCACTCGAGCTCGCTTGGCCTGCGTTGCAGCATCGGCTCGATCGAGGAGCGGCGATCGATGGTGAAAAGAGGTTGAATACAGCCAAGATGGCGGCGGAGCTGTTGTTGAGAGCGAATTCGTTGAAGGCGCAGGCAAAGCCGGAGACACCGGCTTCGGTTGGGTGTAGGCGGAGAGAGGGCATGAGTGTTAGTGCGGACCTATTGAAGCGGCTGGTGGAGGGCATGGGTGGCAAATCGGAAGACATCAGGTTTGGGGAACGCTAGTGCAGCGTGACCTTGGGTATAGCTTGTGTAAAGTACTGGATGCCATGATTAGCTGCCACAATTGAGACTGCAGCCTTCGAGGCAATATCTGCGGGTCCTCAAATTTTCAACAATCGCCCGCGGCAGCGTTCGTCTACCCTCCAAAGGGGTATTCGATGTCTCCTTTCAAAAGCTGTCTGCTTTCCCCTTCGGCAACCTCACGAGCAATCCGGGGAGGATCTTCCATTGCTGCTTTTTGATCTTATTGACCGCCGAGCGGAAACAGCTGACAAAGTAGATTCACGCTCACAATGCTATCGCTGTACAAGCCCTTCGTTGGCTGACTGTGGCAGCCTGCTGAAAGTGCAGGCAAAGCCCAAAAGAGCTGTTTCGACCGGGTATTGTTGTAGAGAAGACAGGGCTCGGTATTCGTACATATCTCTCGTGGAACTTGGGTGGCGAATCGGAGAATATGAGGTTTGGGGAACGCGTAGTGCAGCGTGACCTCCAGTATAGCTTGTGTAAAGCATGTGATGGACACTCTTTCCGACCGACCTTTGATCTGAGTTCATTCACTGCTTGCACGTGTGGTCTGCCAACCTGAGAAGAGACTCCGCGCGCTTGCTTTCAAGTGAGCGCCGCCCTCAGGACTGAGAGCGGTGCTTGACTGTCAGATCGGAGCTTTACATTGGCTCTTCAGTAGGTCTGCCACTCCGCCTGCGAGAAAGGAAAAGATCACCGACCATGTCTACCTTCATTGGCTGGTAGGAGGCGGCTGAAAAGAGTCGATACTCAAGACGAAAGGTGCGCCAAAACCCTGGAAGAGCAGTCAGGGTTCAAGATTGGCTTTAGTATAGCTTTCAACCTCAGAAACCTTAGAAAGGGATTGGGTGGCAAATCGGAGGAATCAGGACGGGGGCCGCTTTTGCAGCGTGGTCTTGCATGTAGTACTGAGAAGTATCATCTTTTTGTTGGCGCTGAGCGACCTAGTTGGAAGTCCAAGTTAGCTGGGCTAATGACGCAAGGTTGCACAATGTCATGTCTCGTCATTGCCATGCGCCAAGCGGAGAAGCGCAAAGGGCTGTTGACAATGGAATGTCCGCTGCTTCTAATGTGTCTCAAAGTGGGGTGGAGCTCCACTGACCGACTTTAGAAGTCAGATAGATGATACATTTTGACGATGGCGCATAAAACTTGACTCACGCCGGAGCTTCACGTCAAAATGGCCTAATCACCGCAATTACCCTACACACTGTACAGCGGCGGAAAAGGCGCAAGCGAACATACCTTGGTCAGCATAGAGACCTCAGCTATTACTGTGAGCCTCTTCCTGGCACAGCTAAGGAGAAGGCTGCTAATCTCGTCGCACGCGGACACGGAGAGTGTTTCTGTCCTTGCACGCCACTTGTAACAAACCCAAGTCGCAGCTGCACGAGCGCAATTCACACAATCCATCATTTCCCTCAAGAGATTGATCTGCCGAGTCAGGCATGCACCTTGTGCAACTTTTGTGTGAGTCACTGAGATGTGGGTGTCAGCTGACAACAGTCGCTCAATCACAAGGACCTGTATGATATGAAGCTGTCACAATTGCCGACCTCTGTCGTCAACACAGCCGAGTTTCTTCGCCTCTATTCATCGCTCTGAAGTCATGCATATGCGTCAATATAGCTGAGTCGTACGTCAGTCCGTGCTTGCAGCAGGAACGAGTGATCACGTCCCCTCATCATCTAGCAATCCGCAACAGCACGATTGCCCCAGCAACGCTAAGCACGTTCAATGCGTGCATAGATGCGACTATGATCAGACAAACATACAGCAGACATTCTATGGTACCAGCAATACTCCTTCTTCTACAACTCATCCGGCTCGGGATGCTCGCGGTCCGAGTAGGTCGAGTAAGCCGAGTAGGCAGACTCGTCGCCGTACTCGCTCGGGGTGTTGATGTGCTCGTCAAAGTAGTGCTTGGCAACACTGCGCGGGGTGCGAGGCGTCTTGGGCAGACGGCAAGATTCACCACTGAAGTTAGCAAGGCCAGCTCTGAGAGGACGCACCTTTGAGCGATAGACCAAGCAACGAGACCCGTCCAGCCACACTGATGCGAAGCACCGAGACCTCGCCCGTCATTGCCATGGAAGAACTCGTGGAAAAGAACGTAGTCACGGAAGTGAGGGTCGCGGTTGAGCTTGGGGTTGCCACCGTTGCAAGCACGGCGGCCGTCCATGTCGCGGCTGAAGATGTGGATCAAGCGGTGCTGGATCTCATCGGCAGCACCAGCGAGCGACATGTAGTCGCCGCTGCCTGTGGGACACTCGACGGTGAGGGTGTCCCCGTAGTACTGATGGAAGCGTTGGAGACTGGCGTCAGTACAGCATTGAGCTCAAGACGTACCTCTCGATGAGCAAGAAGTTGACGGCAATCCAGATGGGACCACGCCAGTTGGAGTTTCCACCAAACTGCTGGTCAGCTTTTGCCACTGGAACCCTCAATGACTCACCATGCCAGATCTCGAGTCTCCGGGCCAGTAACCACATGCAAAGTCCTCGCCATTGACGTTCATCGAGAACGGGTTCTCGTGGTGGTACAAAGAAAGCGAGCGGACACCGTACTCTGACAAGAACTCCTTCTCGTCAAGCATCTTCTCCAAAATCCGCACAAGGCGCTCTTTGGACGCAAGAGCGAGCAGCTTGCGGTCGCCTTTACCAGACGAGCGAATATTGGCAATGTTACGGGTGGAGATGTCGGGACGGTTCTCGATGAACCAGTCCATGCGCTTCTTGAAGCCAGGGAAGCGCTTGATGACCTGAGGCTCGAGAACAAGAGTGGCGTAAAGGGGCATGAGGCCGACCATTGAGCGAACAGGAAGTTGCTGCGAGTGACCGAGACCCCACTGGATGGCGTCGTAGTAGAAGCCGTCTTCCTCGTTCCAGAGCGTGAGCTGCTCGTCACCTTGACCAGGGTAGGTCATAGCATCGGCAATGAACAAAAAGTGTTCGAAGAACTGAAATCAGCGCGATCATGAGTACAACTCACCTTGGAAGCAATATCCTCGTACGTAGGGTTGTGCTTGGCAAGCTCAAGCGCAATGTTCAGCCTGACGTCAGCTGGATGCTTTTTCACGACTCACATGTTGAGACAGAAGAATGCCATCCACGAAGTTCCGTCAGCCTGACGCAGCGTTCCGCCAGTGGGCAAAGGCTCAGAGCGGTTGAAAGGACCGATATTGTCCAATCCAAGGAAACCACCTTCGAAAACATTGTTGCCACCCGCGTCTTTGCGGTTGACCCACCATGTAAAGTTGAGCAGAAGCTTCTGGAAAACTCTCTCGAGGAAGTCGAGATCTTCACGACCAAAGAGCTTGCGCTCAATCTTGAAGACACGGAAGGTGGACCAGGCGTGGACGGGAGGGTTGACGTCGGAAAAGTTCCACTCGTACGCTGGCAAAGCACCGTCGGGCTTCATGTACCATTCGCGGGTCATGAGATCGAGTTGCTTCTTGGCGAAGGAAGGGTCGACCATGGCGAGAGGAATGCAGTGGAAAGCGGTATCCCAAGTGGCGAACCAAGGGTACTCCCACTTGTCGGGCATGGAAAGGATATCGTTGATGTACATGTGTTTCCACTCTCTGTTTCTGATCCACTTGCGCTCAGGAGGAGGAGGGGGCTGACCTGGATCTCCCTCCATCCACTCTTTCTGAATGAACTGATAGTACTGCTTATTCCAAAGCATACCACCGAGCGCTTGACGCATGATGTTGCGCAGGTCGTCGCTGACGGGACCGCGCGAGACGTTATTGTAGAATTCGTCGGCGTCACCACGACGCTCGTCGATGGTGTCGTCGAATAGCTCTTCGTCGAGAATCGAAGGGTCGGCTTCGGGGGTGTTGGGAGTCAACTTGAGGCGGACGACGACGCAGCCGCCCTTGCCAGGCACAGCAGGGAACATGTAGTGTGCGGCAGCCTTGGTGCCAGTCTTCTCGGGGTTGACGTATTGGCGAGCGCCTTCAGCGTCGGTAGGGTGGGAAGGGTCGGCGCACGCTGGACCAGGACCGGAGCCAGGAGCAGGCTTGCTCTCTGTCTCCTCATCATCACCCTCGACCTTGGCTTCCTCAACATTGACAGGACGGTGCGAAGGCACGACGTGATCATGGAAAGCATCCTTGACAAAAGGCGTACGATTCTGACCACCGTACATGCGCTCAAAGTTGGTCTCGTTGTTGGTGAAGAGGAGATCGGGGACGACACTGGGACCGTCGACCATGACGACGCCACCCTTGGCCGGAGCAGCAGGTGCAGGTGAAGGAGTGCAGTACAAGTGGGTGCGACCCAAAGTCTCGTGGTTGACCTCGACCGTACCGTCAACCGACATGTGCATCTCGGGCATGTTGGCAGGGAGTTCCTTGCCCCAAGACCAAGTGTTGCGGAAGAAGACCTGAGGAAGGATGTGGAGGTCGGCAGGGTCAGGACCGCGGTTGTAAGCCGTGATACGGATTGACAAGCCGTCCGCATCTTCCTCGTCTTTGGCGTACTCTACAAAGACATCCCAGTAACGATCTTCATCAAAGACGTCTGTGTCCATCAATTCAAACTCGTTGACCTCGCGCGAGCGGTTGGCGCTCTCTTGGCGGAGCTGCTCGTAAGGGAAGGGCGATTGGGGGTATTTGTAGAGGTACTTCATGTACGAGTGGGTAGGTGTAGAGTCGAGATAGTAGTAGAGCTCTTTGACGTCTTCACCGTGGTTGCCTTGGGAAGAAGTCAGACCGAAAAGACGCTCCTTGAGGAAGTCGTCTTTGCCGTTCCAGAGCGCAAGGGAGAAACACAGACGCTGGTGGTTGTCCGAGACACCAGCAATACCGTCCTCACCCCAGCGGTACGCACGGCTGCGGGCATCGTCAAAGGTGAACGAGTTCCACGCATCACCGTTGGCAGAGTAGTCCTCACGAACGGTACCCCACTGGCGCTCTGACAAATAAGGACCCCAGCGCTTCCAGTGAGCCTCGTAACGGTCAGACTGGTCGAGTCTACAGTCAGCACAGTCAGTCCAAGCACCCACCTGTATTCCTCCACACTTCTGTACCGAGGGCCCATGGACTGGATCAACCGCTCACGCAAAGGCTACCATCAGCACAGACTTGATTCAACCCACCTTGTACTCTGCCACTGGCGTGTCGGTGTCATCAGTGGACGCATTGGCTGCCATCAGCTTGATCCTTGCCTAAACTCACCATCCCCTTCAGACTGAAGCGAAGGACGTTTAGGCAAACTGCCGTCAGCGCTGCCGACACGACTTGACAAACTTTTCTTTCTCCCTTGGCTCAGCTTTGGCGTTGGGTGGAGCTGGGATATTGATCTTGAGAGCTTCATTGCTGGCCTCCTTGTCTCTTTGCATCCCTGCGAGCCCCGCATTCGGATTAGGCGAGCTGGAAAGAGTGACAGCTGGAGGATCCTCCACTGATTGTCAGCTCGAGCAATGTACTTTACATACAGGAAGGGACCGCAGACTGACGAGTCTCTGCCCCAAATAGCTTGTTCTGAATCTTTTTCGCTGCACTCATGGTGAACGTTTGAAACGTTTCCAAGGAAGGATAGACAGCTTCAGCCAATTTCACGGATGGGGCAAGCTCAGGGTGCATGTCAAGCTATTTGATCCCGGGCGTTACGTAAATGCGCGTCAGGGTTACCCCCGCGTCAGGCTGCAAACGGCGAGCGGTAGAGAGGGTTGAATATAGGCAAGATGTGCGCCTCGGTGTTGAATACAAAGCCTACTGTCAGAAACTGCCCGTCGAGATAGCCTACCGTCAAGAGGAATGTGCTCTCCGTCATCGAAAAGCAAGAACAGATATTCTGCCGTCAGCGCTCCTCGCCAATCGTCACGCACTGAGCGTCTCGCTTAACCAAAACGTCTCCATCCGATCCTCGAGCTCCACGGGGACAGCCTGAACGTCGCGAACACTCGCATAGCCACCCGTCGAGATCCTGCAATGCTTGTTGAAAGCCTCAAAGATCTGCCATCCCCATTCGCGGTACTTTTCGTCACCTGTGGCGCGGTATGCCAGGAACAATGACTCGACTGTTTCCGGGCGGAGGATATTGCGGCCATCAATGAGGGCCGATCTGAAGTTAGCAGAGTCTGAGACGGCTACGGACCTCGTGCCGGTGCCCTTGATGTACCAGTCTTGCGTCTCGGCTTCTGGGACTTCGGGGAGGTAGAACATGGCAATCTCAGGAGCGAGGCCACTGCGGTCAGCCTAATGGTTTTCAATAGAGCTCACGTAGCAGTGGTGTGCGTGGCCATGCAAGTCTCAATGATACCCTTGCCAACAACAAAGTCTTCACGCTGAGAAGCAGACAACTTTTCCCATTCGATCCGGCCGCTGCCTTCGGTGATGCCAAGCAGGAATGAGCCACCGAGGAAGCAAACAAGGTGATCTTGCTTCGGGATGACTTGCCAGTTGCTTCCATCAGCTCAGCCCACTAACTCACTCACGCTTCACCAGTCTCTGAGCGCACAGGCGAAAGTTCGTGTGTGTAGATCAAACCGTGCGCTTTCGTAGTCGAGACCATGAGCTTTTTGATCCCGGCCATGGCGATGTCGTACATTTCGCGGTACACCGGCTCCTGGCGGTTCTTCCATCAGCGTTGTATTGACGTCGGACTCACCGTTTGTAGCCACTGCTTGAGTAGGTACTCGTAATAGCTGTCACCTCTCGAGCCAAGACGAATCTCAGAAGCCACAAACTGCCCACTGTCCGGCGAGATGAAGATGGGCGCAATGCCATACTCGGCAGATTGTTTCTTGATGATCGCCGTCACTTTCTCAGCCGCCTTCCAATAGCTGTAGTCGCCAGTGAGATGACTGAGATACTTCATTTCCAGCTGAAGACTTCCGGCCTCGGCGAGTGACGCGACGCGGTTGTTGTCTTTGTCGGGGATACCAGTCCGGGTTGCAAGGTTGATCATGGACCATGGGATACCTGATGGTGAAGAGAAAGCACCCATGAGGCGATCGCCGAGGTCTGCGGCTAGTGATAGGAATAGCTCGGAGTCGCTAGCGATCTCGGGTGATGGATGAATAGACGCCAAGTGATGAGCGGACAGCAAGCCGCCTAGCAACCGAATGGTAGTCTGGCGTCAGCTCGCTCATGGTCTAAACCCACTTCAAAAGTATTGAACTCGGCATCGCGGTCAAAGTCGAGGTGATCCCGACACCAATCCCTCGCACGCTTGTACTCATCCTCCATTCCGAAAACAAGCAACGAATCGAGCGAGTCAACAATGGTATACCCGACTCCGCCAACGGACGTCAAGTTGGAGCCAGATTGTGAGATAGGGTGAAACTGCCATCAGCGCATCCAGTGAGCTAGCATACCTCATCAGCGCCGAATGCATGAGATTCTGCGGTCAGCGCGATCGAGAGCACAGCGTACCATAGGCAGACCAAGACCATTGGAAAGCTTCCTTGATGGCTGCACGTTTCTCGACGTCTGCTTTGACTTCAAAGCTTGCAGGTCGCTCAATTGGGACGTGCGCTGGAGGTGAAAAGCGGGGTTTGGCGACGGGCGTGATGACGGGGTCCGAAGTTCCACCAAGGTAGTCTACAGCCTTTTTAGAGGCCTGATCTCAGCTTTGAACAACATTCAGCCTTACTCTATTGCCATAGTACGCCATTCCAGCGCCACATACGCCAAGCACAGCATACTTTAGAACAAGCTGTACACTCCATGTCTAACGTGTCAGTTCCAACGTCTGACTCAGCTCACGTTTTGGGCAGCTGCCACCTCGGCCTTAGCAGTTGTCTTGCCTTTGCCCTTGCCTGTCTTGCCCTTGCGATTCCTGAGTTCTGACATGGTCGCGTTGTAGGTCAAAAGTCGCTACAAGAAAGGTACCCCACATGCAGCAGCTATTTCCTCCGCGACCAAATATATGCGGATCACCGAGGATCCGTTCAACGGATCTGTCAAAGCCATCCCTGCCTGCGTCTGGTGTACCAACGCAGCATGAAGCATCACAACGCTGCACATAACCTGCCGCATCATCAGTCAAATCGGACTGCTTATACGGATCTGCCGACTTCATTCAAAGATCACATACACTATGTACAAGAGCACACCCACCGACCGCGGTTATCCCTCAAACCTCATGTAACGGCCTCAGCTTCGACTGAAGGAAGAACTTGACGCTGGGCAGCCAGTGCCTGCGCATAATACTATCGAGGAAGCGCCTGAAGAAATTCTCGACCACAGCGTGACATTCGGCTTCGGTGCTCGGGATGTTTCTGATGGATCGTGGTCACGTTGAAGACTGCATAGTGAAGATCGAAGCCCGACGCGAGCCCGATACCATAGATGTGAAGACCCGTGAAGTTGCTGGATCGATCACGATGGTAAACTTGTTGGCGCAACATGGCGATCAATGTCCAGCGAGTCGATGAGCGGCAACAGCTCGACTTTGGGAGTGACGCAAGCGTTCGAAGTGTGGTGATGGTTTTGATTGCGAGAACACCGCTCAGGATGGAGTCGCAACCGCGATTGGAGGAGAGAGTGGTGGACGGGTTTAGAGGATCGGGGTGCCGAAGCGGAGGTGTCGTAGCAGACCTTCTGCCAAGCATGAAGAGTCTGTTGGTACTCAGTGTGGTGGATAATGGTCTCGACAATGCTAAGGGTAGTGGACGCTGGACGTGTCAGGAGCTACTGTGGGCTGAGAAGGGGTCCTGCATCATGAGCTTGCGTCCATATCAATGCGTCACTTACGTTTTGAGCGGCTCGCTATGCTCAAGATACACCTCATACTCTGCTTCTTGAGATCCTCTTTCCACCGTTTCTCCGGCTTTCCATCGCCCTTGGCCTTCTCACCGCCCTTACCAGACTTGCCAGAAGTACCTTTGGGCACGGACGACTTTGCCTTGGCTGCCTTTTCAAGTTTGGCAAACTTCTCGGTTGCCTTGCCCGCTTTGGCAGTCTTCTTGGACGCCATCCAGTTCAGAAGCGACAGCGTACGCCAACCTTCCGGTCAAGATTCTGTAGCCACGCTGGAGACGAAGCCGAAGATCTGCCAACACCAAGACTGCCAAAAGAGCGAACGTGATCAGGAGTCGGACCGTCAGACTTATCTCGGATGACAAAGACATGCCTGCCGAGACCGCCGTTGCTGAGCTGGAGTTGGAAGCCCATTTCTCTTGTCAAGGAGGCATACGGAGCTGGACGTGCAAACATCTCTCAGCCCGCCGTGAAGCCTGTTGAGAGCCCAGCCGCTGTCGCGATGCGCGTGATCATGAGAGTGGTTGAGCGGTGGAAGAAGAATAGTTGCAAAAGAGGGAGTGGCAGCGAGTCAGAGTCGAGCGAATTGGCAGACGTCGACCGAGATGAAGTGGCGGGTAAGCATCATAGATGTGCAGCTGTGATGGAGGACGAGAACGCTGAACCACAAGACGATAGCGGGGTTGACGCAGGCATTGCTGAAGAATTGGCTCGAAGAAGAGAACAACGAGAGCATGGATAAGTTCTGTAAGTTAGCTTAATCAAAGGACAAGAGCAGCCTACCATTGTCACAGCGTACTTATCACCCTTCAGCATCACCATTAGGCATAAATTTGGTACTGCGCGGTACAGCAGGCTTGTTGCGAAGTGAGACCTAAAAGTCAGTTTGACCGAGCATGAAAGCTCACCTTGTCGCTTGAGGATCAAGGCCTGCACATTGCTCAAAGTGATGACAAACCAGTAGTGAGCGTCAAGGCGGGTGGCGCCACGAACTGCAACGAGCGGAGGGTCACATTGATAGATGTCACAATTGTTGTTGAGTTACAAGGAGACTCTGCACGAGAACGGGCAGGGGAGGAGAGAGAGGGTAGATGAAGGTGGTAAAGTCGACAAAATACAATGAGATCCGAGACAGCGTCATTCAGCTCGCCGCCTTTGCTGACGACGACAGCTGAATGAGCGAGTATATGTGGTGGAGGTGACTCCTTTCGACAGATCATACAAGACCATGGTGGTACAACATACAACAACATTGTCCTAAAACGCGTCAGCTGACCGCAGCATATTGAAACTTACCTTGTGATTAGAGATGATCTAGGTTCAGATCAGACGGCTCAAGCTCGTCTTGATCGTAGTCCTCCTTGGCCTTCGACATCTCGACAACCGACGCCTTGATGGCCGTAACTCCGAATGGAGTCGGCGGACGAATCGCCCGACCGGGCCAAGCTTTGCGTTGGCATTGAGCAAGCATGCCAAGTGAGCAAAGCGCCCACGAGCACTTCGGGGCGTTGTACTCATACACGTCTGAGATGTGCAGAGTATACGACTCTGGGTTAGGTCGGTGAATGATGACCCAAGAGCGCCCGTTTTCTATTTTGGCCCATTCCATGCGGAATAGAATCATGTAGATGAAGACTTGAGCGATGACGATCAAGAGATGCGCATATTCGGCTGAGATGGGAAGGCCGTCCTTGGCCTCTGCTGCGAATATTGTCCATTTGTTTTTGCTGGAGTCCCAACGGGTCGTGAAGCGGACTTCGAGGGGCCTTCTGAAAAGGCTTTGCGCCAAGCTTGCCATGTTGACACCGTCCCACGACGTGGTCGTCTTCCACTCCGTGAGTGTAGGGGCAACGGCGTTGGCCACATGCCAATTAGACCTGCGGCGAGGAATCAGGGTTTGATCTTTTCCACAGAGCTCACTCACATTTCAGTATCACTTGAATTCTCACCTTTGCCTTCCGACGAAGCTACAACCTCGACAGAGGAGCCATGCACCCAAGCTCCCTTCATTCCCATTGTCTTTGCCATGACGTTCACAGTCTCAGCCATAATAATGATGGCTAAGGCCTGCAGTAAGACTTCTCCGCCGGCGATTTGAGTGCCGGATATCTTCGCCTTCTTGCGGAGAGCGGCCTGTATCACATCCTCTGAGACAGTCTTACCTTTGTCCATCTCTTGCAACGGCCTTAGCATATCGTTCACCAGTGTGGGCTTATGCAGTATCTTGATCCAGTCTGTGGACTGCTGCTTTCGATCTCCCTCCCCTACTGGTCAGCAACAACCCCCGCATGCACGAGCAGAAGCATACCTGGAGCTTCTGTCTTGAATTTTCGTTGCTTGCTGAGACACGAGGCCCCCAGCCAATCGATGTTTGTGGTGCTGTCGCTCTTGGCATTGATTCTGAAGCATGGTTCGACATTGCATGCAGCAAACTCAACGTTGCCGCCACGCTCGAGTTTGTCCGCTCTGTACTCATTGAAAGGCTGCAGCTGCTTCACCGGCTTGCGCCCCAAGCGCTTTGCTTCACGGACGCCCAATGCCTCTGTTGCCGAATGAAAAGTGGACGGGGTCCGTGCTTTCTTTGGAGCTTGAGCGGCAGGCTGCGGAACCGTCGCCTTTGGTTTGATCTCGCGCGTTGATTTGCGGATTTCACCGATTTCACCGCGGTTGTTCTTGTTGGTCTCGGTCATTGCTGTGAGAAGTATGTGGATGAAAGTTGAAAGAGAATCTCATGGCAAAGGACACTAGTTAAGCACGGTCAGGGAATCAACAGCTTAGGGAGAGCTTAGGGGCTGGAAAGGAGTCCACCTCAGGAGTTGAATAAACTTCTGCTTTGGGAACGCGTATTGTTATCATAACAACGAGTTCATCTCTGTCTTTCACCGACATGTGGATCATCAAAGGCGAGCCTCATACTGATGGGATTGCTCGCTTCGAAAGGGCGTACTCTGTGAGTGCTGATGCTCGCAGTCAGCGACAAAGTTGATGTCCAGGAGGATTTACTGCATGACGAGGCTCGGAGCGGCCTCAAGGAATGGCATGTGGTCAGTGCTGCAGGACATTTCAAGGAGGAGTCTGATCTTCGAATTAGGTCTCAGGTTTAGCTCATCGCGGATGTCAAGAGTACGTGTACTGTTCAAAGCTTAAGACACCCGTTAATTCAGTGACAGAGTTCGCCAGTGGCTCAACGACCAAGCTGCTGCGGCGCCCGACGATGACGCCGTGTGTTGCTATCATTCCACAAGCGAATTTGTGGATGCTATGGCTGAATGGGCGTGGGCACTAGTTGAGAGAGTATGTTCAGTGCAAGACATAGAGCCACTGACGAGTAGATCTGCTACGAGAAACGTTCTCAAGACAGCAATGACCCCGAGCCCTTGCACTGGCTGTCGCTGGTGCGTCCTTATTCTGGTTGGCAAGTACTCATTGCAAGATGGACCTCGCGAGTGAAATCGGCCATGAGCTCGACAATTGTGGGGATGAGTCTGTCGAGTACATTCTCGACGAGACTTATCATCAAGACTGGTTGGACGAGCATCAAAGAGATAAGCTTCCTGTCAAACCGACAGAGGTACCGCGTCCGTATAAAGAGCACATACGGGGACGAGTCGCCGAGGAAAAGCGCTTCCTCGATGATCCCAACACTATCGGCGATGGCCCGCGACCTGATCCCGAGCTTTACAAGTTCACGCTTCCAACATACAACTACACCAATATCAATATCCCTGATGATCCTGTTATGACGGACAGCGAGGATGATGATGCGGAAGAGGAAAAGTACGGGCCGGAGGATGACGAGCATCCGTTCGCGATTGATGGAAAACTAGTCTATTGTCAGTCTTCTGGGATCATGTCTGTCTGCATCTGACTGGCCGCAGATCGGAATGGCAAACCGATACCTGATCATGAAGACGACTTGGCGAGGGCTGCGGAGTCAAACCTCGGTACGTACATACAGCATGTGGAAAGCTGACGAATGGCAGCTTCGCAAGCGGCTACAACCACGGCTTTGTCCGTCTCTGATACTGACCTGGAACGATCGCCGTCGCCGATCGCAGACATCTCTCCTCGCCGTATTTCAGAGACCGACGATACAGCGCGAGGTGCGACCACCTTTCTTTTGAAATTCCGGGCTAACGTGCAGATTCCGCCTCTACCAGCTCATCCCGCGACACTAACGGGACTTCCAACGAAGAGGAGAAGATTCGCCGCGGCTACAAGACACCTCAACCGGTTCTGTCCGAAGGTGGCGCTTCCGCGACGACAAGTCCACGCTTGAACACGCCAGGGACACATCAATCTATTACCGAGCGACTGCCCACCATGCTCGAGAACCTTCGATTGTATGAAGATGACGGACTCACGGTCCCTGAGGGGGTGGATGTCAGACCATCATCGCCAGCTGATCGTTTTCAGTCCAGGGGTGTCGATCTCCTTGAGCGGTGGGCCGCAGAGGTGCCCGTCGAACATGGGTACCCAAAAGAGAGGTCGACGGGGGCCGTCGGGCCGCCTCCGCAGCCTTCGCCTCTTCTTGCGGCAGCACCCATATCTGATCGCTCCTCTTCGGTTGTAGAGGTACCGAACTCTCCTCCCCTTCACGTTCGAGCTGATACTCCACCGCCACCGCCTGACGCACCATCCCCACGTGCACCAAACACTACCCCCCCCAAGACCTCTCCTGGTCCACATGAGACGCCAGACTCGAGCGCCCTTCAACTCGTCCTCGGTCAGTGAGCCCGGAGACAGGAGGTGGCAGGCGGGCACGGCACAGGCGCTTTTCGTTTCCGAAGATCAGACGGGTGGTATCCCAGGCTTGGCAGAAGATGAAGGAGCGCAAGGACTGAAGGAGTCGTTTTGGTGGGCGCGGGCGCTCGCTTGTAGGATGACGCGGTGGAGTGCGAATAATGAGATGGGGATGGAGTAATACCGTACGAGACTTGATGATCATGACATTGCTTGCCGAGAGGACGTTTTCTGATGCAAGACAGAAGAGGTGCTTAGTCGAAGCCTTAAGATTTTTCAGTTGTACGTGATCACACAGCGGATGCATACCATGGCAGAGGCTTGACGATCTGAAAGACTGGTACAGCTCGGCCATGTTGCGGTTCTGGTGAGAGTCAGCGCGGGATCAGTTGCACAGCATTGAGGCATGAAAGCTGAGATTGTAAACTGAGACGAAGCGAGCAATCGCGTAGGTGTTGTACTCGCCATTGCGTGGTGAAAAGCTGCAGCGATCGCGAGGAGCGCTAACAATTTGCGGCGGCACAACGGCATAAGCTGTCTCTGCAGGCCTCAAAACCGATAGTACATAGCACTGGCAAATTATCGGTGACACCCAAGATGAATCATGCGCTGCGGCGCAGCTTCGTTAAGTGCATTACACCGGGTCACAAATACCTGAGCACAAGTTCGCCCCTCATCGCTGAGTATCGACATCTTGTTAGTTCCGCCTCGGCCAGGCAACTTGCGAGACCAGCGAGCACAACGATGCATGTACAACTTGCTATCCCCAGATATTCGCGAACGGATCCTGCTTGGACGGATCCGCCGCCTGCGCCTGTGCCTGACCATGCAGCGGCGCAGCTACTGGCGCCGACGAAGACCAAACATCATGCGAATCAAACCCTCTCGACTGATTCTGATTCTGCGCTTGGGTCTGCGCAGGAGCAGCAGGCTGACCCCAAACACCAGCACCCATAGAATCCATGCTCATAGCACCAAAGCCAGCCACTGGCACCTGATGCTGCTGCTGCTGCTGTTGCTGCTGAGGCGGCACACTGGACGTGACGCCGCCTGACCAAGTAGCGTACGGGCTAGCAGAAGGCGGGGCCGTCGGCGTCGAAAAGAGGGACATTATGTCTTGTTTGGCCGACTTGCTGGCTGGAGCTGTTGGTGTTGGGGTACGGAAATCCAGGTCGAAGAGACCGCTCGAGGGTGCTGATTGGGGAGGAGCTGGGGCTTGCGTTGGGGCTGGGGCTGAGGATGGAGGAGCAGCCGTCTGTGTGCGAGTAGATGGTGGAGCCGTAAAAGGGGGATCATCAGATGCAAAGAGGTCGACGGGCGCAGCGGTGGCTGGTGCTCGTGTAGGCTGAGCTTTGCCAAGCAAAGGGTGTGAGCGCGAAGGCGCAACAGCAGCCGATGCCGTAGCAGCTGGTGCCGTAGCAGTCGGCGTCGGTACAGGCTGAGCCTCGCCATCCAAAACCCTCGGATCCGCAGGCGGCGGCCCATCCATAGCCCACCGCTTAGTCTCGTATTTCGATCTAATGAAGCTTTCGATTTTACTATATCGCCATCAGCCCTGCACGCACCCCTCTGTCCGAAAATAAGACGTACTGATCAGCAGGTACATGGCCCGCTTTCAAATGTTTCTCCCAATACAAGTTTGCGTACTTGTTTCCCCATTTCTGGACTTGCTGTTCCGTTATCAGCCCTACCCCTTTCACTCTCAGCAGGGACTGACCTCCATCTGCTCAGGCGTCCATATATCAAGATCGATAGATTTCACTATCCATCAGCTCGTACCCCTACTCGCGGTGCCTGGAAACGCACCTTTACTGATATGAGTTCCCATGGATCGATGGATCCCCGAACACCGAATGCAAAGAAAACAACCTAGATTCCACGCTGCCCATCGTGCGTCTTTCACACATCAACACTAAGCCATGATGGACGAAAAGGTTGTGGACGCACCGTTACGCTTGCAGTCTGCGCAATTCTTATTGTCCGGTTGACGGACTAGATCCCTCAGGATCCGAGCGTTTCGGTCCGTCGTTGCTTTATCTGAATGATCAGCCTCTGACTCCTCCAGTAGCCGCCCGCCGCCTGTAGACCGCACAGCAACACTTACCCTGCCTCGACATTCCTCCCAAGCTCACAATGCAACCGTCACCGAGCTGAACGCCTGGCTCTGACGCGCGGCGAACTTAGCAGTATCCGCAAATAAAGTATTCATCAATTCAAGTCTAATGGAACCCTCCCTCTCCTCCAACACACCGGCAGGCACTACCTTACTTTCCGCCAGTAGTCTTGAAAACCATCAAGCCGCTAAGAGCGATTCCGTATCCAAAGACCTGAATAGCCGTAATGGAAGATCCGAAAAGGATCACCGAGCCGGAGATCAAAAGCTACCCATCAGCCCCAACCCATCCACATCAAGAGACTCACGATATCCTTCAATACACCCGCAAGCGTCAAGATCAATCCCGACCCTACAGAAATCAAGAAAACAGCCGCCACATTCAACGCAAACGCAATGCCCGCATTCGAGAGCAACACGAGCACCCCAACGCGGTGAAGGGCGTAAAAGGGTTCAAGACCCTCGGCAAAGGGGATGATGCAAGCGTTGATGACTGCGCAGACGGGAGCATAGTAGTGGAGGGAGACAATAGGGTCCATCTTGAGGCCGTGAAGGAGGATTTGGATCATGACGAGGCGAGAAGCCTCGAACCCGACGGCTGCGCACTGGCATAGGAAACCGAAGAGTTCAAAGTGGAGTTCACCGTATGCAGCGAGGGCGCAGCCGACGGAGATCATCTGTCACGTCAGCCTAGCCCCGTGGCTCTTTTAGCTTACAGCAACGATAGCCATCAAACGGCTGTTGGGCTCCTGGATGCGGAACGCGAATGAAATTAGCAGAATAGCAACAGGCGTGAAAGCCTTGAGCATCTGAATAAAGCTGACGCTCAAAGAGAGGTAGGCATAGTTGGAAAGAATGAGGGAGCCAGAGAACAAGGCGCCGATAGGGAGGATCGATCGGACCCAGCGGTCACGAGTCATTTCAATCTCCTTGGCGCCGTCCACAAGGGTCGTGAAGCGTTGCAGCAAGCGTGTGCCGATAGACTATCATGAATGAGCTTCATGTGTAAGAAGACGCGACTTACGGCAAAGGCCAAGTGGAACGTGGTCAAGAAGACTGGGAATGGGAAATGCAGACTTGAGAACACGTATTCTGTTCATCAGCGGTGCTGCACGGATTTGAACACATAACGCACTGTTGTAGAGAATGACAGAGATGGAGCAAGCCATCCAGATAGGGATGACTATTCATTTGTCAGCTGAATTCGACAGGAAGACGCGATACGTACTGACGATAGCAGGGATCGTAATCTTCTTAGCCTGAGGCGCCGAATCACTGATCCTTCAAACATCAGTATGTATAAGAGCTCCAACTCATGCAAAACATACTTGATCTCGACGCGCTCTCCATTCCCAAGATCCATCTCGACGTCCGATGCGCGCGGCATGGCCTAACCCATTAGCTTCTTCTTCTTTCACCTGGTTTTGGACAAGATACACACAGTCAATGGTATCGACTGCTCGATATCTTTATTATTGTCGCTGCTCATGGTGTTGATAGACAAGGATGGAGGGGTAGGCAGGGGATGGGATGGGAGAAACAAAATTGGCTGGCGTTGAAAACGAGACGCGACCGGACGGACGGATTTGGACTTGTTCGTGGAGGGAATATGGAAAGGGGTCAGGGACCAATCAGCTCCGAGATGCTCTAGAGGTGGGTAAGGAAAATACGGGACTTCTTATGAGGTGCGAGAGGGACTTGGCCTTGAAGGATGATTGGGGAGAAGAGGTTCAAGAGGAATATACGCTCCCGCTTATGAAGGAGATACATAGTGACTCGACGGCTCGTGAGAATCCATCTCTGCATCGTGACAACCGTTTCAAGTTGTCAAACATGGTGCAAGACTCGTATATCTATCTCGAAACACCAGCTGTACAGATTGGACAGATCCTACCCATTTGATCGTCATTCTTCTGTTCATATCAGTCGGAAAAGATCACCTATAGGACCAACCCGCCTCCTTGGCCAAATTCCACCGCGATCATTCCACGAAACATGTCAACAACGACCGTCAACAAACACCGTTTGCACCATCCGCCACCACGCCACCACCATGTCTTCACGGCGTAAATCAGCATCAACAGCGTCAAAAGATCCATCGAGTATAGCAACAACATCAGCAGTAACACTCAATCCACTACCAGCTAAACGAAAAGCAAAGCCGAAGCAGAAAGCAGAGCTTAACATCCGGCCTGTGACCAGTAAAGCGACTGCGAGCAGCGATAAGGGCAAGGGCAAGGCTTTGGCGCCGCCACCTTCTGATCGAAGACCTGCTTGGTTGAAAGATTCTGGCAATGGTGATCAGGATGAGGATGAGGATAGAGCTGCTTCTCCTGTTTCCAAAAAACGCAAGGTTGATGCTTCATCGTCTGCGTCCGGCAGAGGCAAAATCTTGCCTGCTGTTGGGCTAGATGGTGGGAATCTAGAGACTGAGCTGTTGAGTGAACGCGGTAAAGTATGCACCTTAGTCACACGAGACGAATAAACACTAATGAACCAGGCAAAAGCAACACCACTAGGCCGACCACCGCCCAAGATCGATTTCCTAACGTTCAAACCGCGTCCACGTCCTCGTCCATCTTCCCACCTCCCAACATCCCCACCTCGCTCCTCCTCTTCCCGCGTAGCACCACCAAGTCAAAGCGACAGCGTAGTCGCAATAGCAGTCACCGAAACACCGGTCGCGCGCAAAAACAAAGAAATGCGTTTGGAAAACGCAAGACGTTCCTCCCTCACTATGCGCTCATCACGCATGTCCAGCTCCCTCACGCGTGGAGAAGTCGTCATGCCGCATGGATCAGTCGAAGCTAAAGAGTTTTATAAACATCTTTCGCCGACACTGCCTGAGCCTATCAGGGTTAAGAACCTATTGCTTTGGTGTGCGAAGAGGACAGATCTAGTGAAAGGGAAGGGAGATACGAAGAGAGGGGACGAGATTTGTAGGAGGGTAATGGAGGGGATGGTGGATGTTATTGGGAAGGGGAAGGTTGATTTGAACGTCTTCTCGGGAGGACCGGTGCGTTCTTGCATTGGATGATCGATTCTGATTATAGGCATCGACATCTGGCGCGTTGTCACTGAAACCGCATCCGCAAAATGTGTTGAATGCGAAACGCAAAGCGCGGGAAGAAGCACATATCGATCAGTGCGTCACTCACTCGCTGAGGTATATTGAAAAGCTCGAGCTGATGTCGACAGGTGCAAGCGCGAATCAGAACAATGGAATACAATCGGCAAGCGTGCCAACGCCAAACACGCCGAAGTCGTTAAGTCGCTGCTCCATAAGAGCGAGCCCGAGTTGGAGGAGGGTGATGACTGGATTGGGCAGGCTTCGCGCGCCGCAGACGAGGTATTGAGTCAAGCTGTTGAAGATCTCGGTGAACTTGGAGATGTCGAATTCAAAGTGAGTCACATTCGAAACAGCGCTCGACTGATAGAAGGTCGACACACTGCTGCAAACCACGCATACAGCAATACAGTACAGCCTGCACGCCACTCGATTCCTCGACGGTGTCTTTTCAAGCCTTGCTCAGGATCTGCGCGATCGAGGCAAGACGACTACGAGCGAGCGTGAGAGGACAAAGACGGATCCCCTGGCGATGCTGCGCGCGCTTGCGAAAGCTGATGCGCCGCATGCATCACAAGAGACGATTGCTGCTGCTACGGCTATGCCTTTGCCTCCGCCTCAGCCTGTGGCGACGCCGAGGAGACCGGCGGCGGGTGTGACGCCTAGTAGACGAGCTGCTCTGGGCTCGACGAGCACGACGACGCCGAGAAGTAAAGGAACACCGTATCGACCGAGCTAGAGTAGAGATTGTTACGTGGATGTATATTGCTAGAACCTCTAACAATGTCTACCTCTTGTCAAAGCAACCGCCTCTGCAGCCTCGTTCAAACCACTCGACCAATATGCTGCTCAATGGTTACGCTTCTTCAGATGATGAGGAGAGGGTAGAAGAGCTGCCTCAGGCTCAGGAAGAAGAGGTGCAGGAAGATGACGAGGCGCTGGAAGCTGCTGCGCGTAAAGACGCTTTTGGGATCGCTGCGCTCGCTGCGAAAACAGCGGCTGTCACGGCTCCGACGCGCTCGACAGATGTACAAGCGGCACCTGATATCCTAGCTGAAGACCCTTCCAACCCAACAGCCATCATCCCACGCATGTCGGACCAAGTCATGAATGTCAACATTGCTTATGACGATATGACTCGACCTGAAGAAGGCCCCGTCAACCCCTACGACACTCGCAAGAACCGAGGGATGAACACCGTCAATGGGCACGTTGAAGAGCAAGCCATGGATGATCACTCGTTTTTGATGCAGTATCGAACCTTCGACGTCCATGGCTATGCTCGCAACCCATCGGCTTTACCTTCTTCGACAGAGGCGTTTGTAGGGTCGATTGACAAGGCGCAGAGTCAGGAATTCGCTTCGATTGAGAATATCAAGGGGAGCAAGGCTGCCAAGAGGGAGTTTAAGAGGAAGAGGGAGGCGGCGGGGGAATTGGACGTGGTGGATGGAGAGTCGAGTTATAAGGGTCCTTGGGCCGCTTATGAGGCTGAAGCAAAAGAGCAGTATAGTGAGGAAGAGGAAGAGGCAGAGGAATGGAGGGTGGAAAAGAAGAAGAGAGAAGAGGCTGCTGAACGTGCGAAGGAGAATATGAAAAAGGCTGGACAGGAGAAGAGCATCTTCCACGGTACGTTCACGTTTTGTAATTGCTGCTGACTGCAGGCAAACAACTCACCGATTATGCTGGGAGGACATACATGCATATCCCAACCGACAAAGGCGTCAAGCTCAATCCCTCCGACGACGCCGCACCACCCAAAGCTCTCCTGCCTTCAACCTGTATCCACACCTGGACAGGCCATACCAAAGGCGTCTCCGCCGTCCGTCTCTTTCCCAAAAGCGGTCATCTCCTCCTGTCGTCCAGTATGGATACTAAGATCAAGCTCTGGGACGTCTACAATGACGGTCACTGCCTCCGAACGTTCATGGGTCACAGCAAAGCCGTCAAAGACGTCACTTTCAACATTGATGGCACCAAATTCCTTTCAGCAAGTTATGATCGACACATCAAGTACTGGGATACCGAGACGGGTCAATGTATCCAGGCATTCACGAACGGCAAAATTCCAAACGTTGTCAAATTCAATCCCGACGCCGACAAAAATCACATCTTTTTGGCAGGCATGGCTGATAAGACTGTGATTCAGTATGATTTGCGCGCCAACGAGATCACACAGACGTACGATCAGCATCTTGGGCCTGTCAATACCATTACGTTTGTTGATGAGAATCGAAGATTCTTGACAACGTCGGATGATAAAACCATTCGAGGATGGGATTGGGATATCCCCGTGGTCATCAAGTACATTGCTGAACCGTACATGCACTCGATGCCTGCCGTCACTGTTCACCCAAGCTGTGAGTTTCTTCTTCATAACGCTCGAAGCTAACAGCAGTGCGCTATGTGGCCGCTCAATCACTCGATAACCAGATCCTCATCTACTCTGCCGACGGCTCGTTCCGCCAAAACCGAAAGAAGCGTTTTGCAGGCCACACGAGTGCAGGTTACGCCTGTGCGATTGGCTTCTCGCCTGATGGTCACTACCTCACATCGGGTGATGGTGCAGGTAACCTCATCTTTTGGGACTGGAAGAGTGGAAAGATTCAGCAGCGTATGCCGTGTCACGATCGGGTGTTGATCGATCATGTCTGGCTTCCGAACGAGCGAGTGAGTGCTGTGCTCTTGGAATTCGCTGACAGCAGTCGAGATTGGTGACAGCGTCTTGGGATGGGTTGATCAAGCTATGGGCATAGATGCATTACAACTCGTCATGCTCTATGTGGAATGCGTTGCGGAATCCTACTGTTAGCTTGGCTGTGCAGGTTACTGACTATCTCTTGCTCCGTGAGACAAGGTTGGCAGTACTACGCTGTACTCGATGTACATGTCGCCGTGGGGACCGTGGAAAGCAGGCATCTATCGTCAGTTTGTCAGGCTGAATACTCACCCCCTCGCCTGGGATCGTCTCGACATGTCCTGGTTGAGTCGTCCCTGAGCGCTTCAAGGTGATTGTTCGGCCATCAAGATGCATTACTTGGCGCTCAAAGCCAAGCAGCGCCTATCGTAAGCGATGCCACTCTCTCAACTCACCTCTTCTAAACTCAGCACCACACGACCCCCTATACCCGACTCGCGGCGCCACCATCCACCTCCCTCCGTCTCCCTTTGACTCCGTACACGCACAACGATATCTCCCGCCTCCCAATCGACATTCTCATCCGCCTCACCTTCAAACACAATCTCAAAGCCCTCAGGCGCCCCAGCAGGGATATGCACAGCCAAATTGTGCATTGTCTGAATTGTTCGTTCGCCGTTACATATCCCGCAGCGCTTGGTGATGATGCGCTGTTGGCCTGAACAGCGCGGGCAGGTCGCTTGGACATTGGTGTACATTCCGGGAAAGACTTGATGTCTTTGAGTGATGATACCTTGTCCGCCGCAGTGGTCGCATGTGTGGATGTCTTGAGGTGTTTGAGCTCCTGAGCCGTGGCAATGTGTGCAAATTACGCGACGTGGCATTTGGAACTGTGGTTAGTTTTGCTCTAGCTTGTTGGTATACCTCAACGGTGCGACCCATGTACATGTCTGCCAGGCTGACTTCGATGTTGGTGACCTTGCCTGGACCTCGCTGCTGCTGTTGTTGACCTCCTGACCATCAATGCTGCTCGATAGACAAACTTGCCCCCACCGCCAAAGAAACGCGAGAACACGTCCATAGGATCATGTCCGCCCTGTCCTTGCGTCTCATGGCGCTTCAGTCCCTCCAGCCCATGTCTATCATACACTTGACGTGTCTATTATCAGCCGTGCGCGTTCAAGACGCATACCTCTGTCACAGACAAAACCTCGTACGCTGCCATGTCAGTAAAGGCAGAAGCCACGCTCACCTCTAGAGATCTCTATAAACTTTTCTTGTGCCTCTGAATCCTGATTCACGTCGGGGTGAAACTTTTTGGATAGTTTCTAAGTCGTCAGTCGCGTCTGGATCGCTGACATACCCTATAAGCCCGTTTCAGATCACCCTCGGTGGCATCCTTGCCGACTGGTTGTCAGCTAGGTTGAGAGTCTGCCTCACCTCCCAAGACTTTATAGAAAGAATCCGCAGCCAAGCATGATGCCAGAAAGAGCAGAGAGACTGGCAAGAAGAGTATACGAGGGCGCATGGTAGTTGTGCAAAGGTTACACGTCTATGCGCTGGCAAGATCAAAGGAAGATAGCAACACGCGAGACGATTGCTAGAGACTTTACCAGACCGCGGTGCAAGGGCTTTTCTGTGCTCGTCCAGCTCTCTCGCCAACAACAGTCCATCACCATGGGAGACCCAAGAATCTCTGTGAGATCTATAGATGACGGAGCGGCAACATTTCACCTGACAGGTGTAGACCTTGCGTGAGTTGCAATGTTACAACATGCCTAATAGCAGCTATGCCAATTCCGTTAGACGAGTCATCCAAGCAGACGTACCTACAGTCGGTATGTATCGCTGTACAAGTATCACTAACAGCAAGCTATCGATCAAGTCATCTTCATGCAAAATACATCACCACTTCCAGACGAGTTCCTCGCTCACCGACTGGGTCTTGTGCCGCTTCTTAGCATGAATGTTGATCGAGGTTTGCGCTACACGAGGGTACGCTCAGCATGTCACCTTGGCTGACAGTAGGATTGTGACTGCGATGAAGGCTGCTGGTACTGCATGATTCAACTCTCACTCAACATCAAGAATGAGAACGGCGAACCAGGGACATCGATCAATGTGACGACAGATCACTTGGAAGTCGTTCCCAGTCCCTTCGGGGTGAGTATATATTTCAAACAAGGCTGACAGAAAGCCGCAAGAACGTCCCCCAGATCAAGAACAGCAGACTATTGTCAACAACCGTGATCAGAGCCTCGGGCAACCAGTCGGTAAAGGCCAAGAAGGCAAAGCCCCAATCCTGCTTGCAAAGCTGTCAAGAGGACAAGAGATTCGGTTGACTTGTAAAGCATACAAGGTGAGTCGTCGCTTCTAGCTCGAGCTGACAGCAGGGTATCGCGAAACATCATGCCAAGTGGTCACCGCTCTCGACCGTCGCATTCGAGTACGATCCATACAACAAGCTACGGCACACGAGTCATTGGTTCGAAAAGGATGGTAAGCCAATCTTCACTCCCGATGCTGAGATCAGAAAACGCCGAATGGCCCGTCTCAACCAACGGCGTCTTCGAAAACCCACCGGTCCCAGACGAGCCATTCGATTTCATGGCCGTCCCCAACGCCTTCTACCTCAGTGCCGAAGCAGTCGGTGCCATTCCCGTCCGCTCAGCAATCGAACAAGGCTTTGATCTGCTCACAGACAAGCTCGCCAAGATCATCAGTGACGTCGATATCGAGACGGGCAATGTGCTGCCTGAACAGATGGTTCAAGGGCAAAACTATGATCAATGGCAGCCTCAAGAACCACAGGCGCCTGGGCCGGGACAGGCGCCGGCGTGGGGCAACTCTGGGATGAGTCCTTTGAGGAGATGATATCGCTACATGTATAAACACTACAACCATGCTGCCCAGCCTTGATACATTGCGCCCTGTTGTCAGCTCGACTTTGTGCAGCGCACTCACGAGATTCTGAGAATCCGTAGCTTGCTTGATCAGCGTCTCGACTTGATTCGTCACAGACAACGCCGGCCCGCGATCAGTCTTGACCATGCCTCGCAGCTTGGCGTCGATAGGCTGCAAACTTTGTTTCGCCCAGTCACGTATGTCGCCCTTCCCTTCACGCGACCTCCTTCTCGCCGTCTCCCACTCTACCAATGGATCGTGGACAAAGGCCTCGAGAACACTGGTCAAGGAGTCTTTGTTGCTTCGGAGAATCTCCATGGCGATCTCTGCGGCTTTGCGGAACACGCCTGCTGTCAGCTTTGACCAAAAGGCAGCGCTCACCTTCAACGCCGGTCACGCCTAGAGCATCGACCAGATTGTGAGTCAGGCGGAATGGGACTCGCTCGGGGATGTCGAAAGTTTTGCCCTTTGTCATTAGAAAAGCCGTCATGCTGGACTCACCTTCTCAAACAAGCAGTTGAAGTCGACGTGGACAGTATCACCGGTGCGACTGTCAAACAGAATGTTCTCGCCATGGCGATCTCCGAGTCTGATGTCAGCAACGCTTCATTCAGGACTCACCCTAGCACAAAGCCAATCATGGACATGACCGCGAGAGTACGAGCATACGCAAGGCGACTTTGGAGCCACGCTGAGGGTTCTGGCCAGGTCATGAGGAACCATTCATGGAAAACAGCGGGTGAATATCTGATCGTCAATACAACATTTTTGCGCAAGACCTACTCCGGGAGAACCTCTTTTTCAAAGACTTCACCAGACGCTGCGAGGCCTCTCGACCTGGCCTCTTCAATTTTTTGATACACCTTCTGCGACTAAAGTTAGCTTCCTCCCTCCATCTCACATACATGTAGCTTCGTTCCTCGTCGGAGATAGCTCTTTTCGAGAATGGACCGTAGAGCTGTCGTATTCGGCACCCACTCCAGAAGACCACATTCCTCGCTCAGGGGCATCACGGCGTAGGTACGGATGCGGAGGTTACGGCGTCTGGACTCTGAAGCGCTGTTGAGTAGCTTGTTGATCATCGAGTTAAAGTCCATCAAGCGTGCGTCTTTGCGAAGATCATCGTGCGGCTTGCAAAGGAATGGATACTTCTTTCCGTCGGTACCGAGAAACACAATCTTCTTGGGTCTCTGCAGCGATGGCATGATTTCGATGGCATCTTCAAAGGCTAAAGTCAGCTCGCACATCTTTGTGGCTCACCTCTAATCTCAACAGCAGCGTCTGGGAATGGATTGTGCGTCCTAACAGTCGAGGCAGACGTCGGCAACGAGCACGTGAGAGCGTCTTGAAGAGGCAGCATGGTGCTCCTCGCCTTGCACTGACCGACGTAAGGAAAGTTGACGGACATACTGAGCCGCAACTTCTCCTTGGGAAGCTCACGTCGGCCACCTTTGCCATCGGGTTCCGTGCCCGAGTCGTCGCACAACTGCAGGAGTGTAGCAGCGACCGATTTGCCACTATCAAGTATGACTTTGACTTTGCCCCCGGAGGCGATGGCTTTGTCCACAATCTCCTTGCAGCGCTTGCTGCGATTGCCTTTTGTGCTTTGCAGGACTCCAACAATCGACCAGACTGCCTGGGAGGGGTATTTGGCGAGGACACGGGCAACGATACTGATGACGAGCTGACTGACGCCAGCGTTGGCGTGACCGATGCGCGAGACCAGTTGCGGATAAGCCGTGAGCCACTGGTATTCTGAAAGATCGTTTTTCGCTTGCTCGATGACGCTAGTGATCTTCTTCAGAGCATGAGTCACCCCACGAGATGGATATTTGGTGCTGATGTCAGCGGAGACAGCTGCCAGACTTACCCCTTCTTCGCCGCCTTTGCTTCTTGCAAAAGTTCCTCGCTCTCGCCAATATCAAGCCACAGTGTCAGCATCCTCGGCATCGTCTGGTAGATGTATTTCGTGCCGGCCTTGAGAGCCTCCATGTACTGCAAGCAGGTGTAGTATTGATGCCACCATCTGAGGTCAGCGCTGGAGAAGTTTTGACGTACTTGTCGGTGGAGTTTGTAGAAGAACTGAGAGCATCGTAAAAGTGCCCAAGGTGGTAATGAGGGCTCTCCTCACTGATGCTGTCAGCTCTGCGGTTTGGATGAAACTACCTGGCTGCCAGCTCGGAAGCGGTCCGGAATCTCAGAATGACATCGTTGTGTGCGAAGCGCTTCGTCTCATCGGTCCATCGTGCTTCGAGGAGGACAGCCTGGAATCAGCCCGATTGTGACTGCTTTGCTTACCTTGGCTAAGCTGCGATCGAATCCGGCAATCTGAGAAGCAGGCTGATCATCTCGCGTCAAATCGACTACCTTGGAGTTTGCTTGCTTGAGCAAAGGCTGTAGGCCTTGTTCCAGGTGCACCAGAGCCTTGAAGACACCCCCACTCGTATGCAACAACTTGGCTTGCTGTACGAAAGCGAACGGAGTATCAAGCTCTCGCGCTTGCAGAGTTGCGCTGTAAGCAGTCTGCTCGTGACCAGTCTTGCGCGCAATCTTGGCACTACTGATCCAGGCAAGACCGATCTCCGCACGAAGCGAGGCTTGCGACGAGAGCCCACAAGCAGTTCGTCGGATGCTCAGTAGCGACTCGCGCACCTTGTAAGAGGGCAAGGCGGCTTGGAATCGAGCATCGAGATTGCTGGTGAGGCTAGTGATTCGAGAAGCCATCAAAGGGGCTCTATTGGATCCAGGCGTTGGTAAGACTTCCAGTTCACGGATCATCTCGATCTCGTGTAGCTGATGAAGCGACAGAACTGCATCATACATGCGTGGGTACACCTGACCGCTCGCGGTGACGGCTGCGCCAAGCTCGCGACGAGCAGTTGTCAGGATTTGGGGAAGGTCGGGATCTTTGCGCCGCATGGCCAGCAAGACACGAGCGAGGGATGTTTCGGCGCTCTGTGGGAGATTCGCTTGGAGAACGTGCTCGACAGCCTGCCAATCTCCCACTGTCCACGCAGCTTCGACTTGGAACGAGGCAAGCTCGGTAGTCCACTCAGGATAGCTGCTGAGGACTCCACGGATATGAGTGCGCAACGTATCTGTCGTCAGTCGTTTGCGAGGCCTTATCTCACCATAATGACCCAGGTTGCGAAGACACCTCATCAACCCAACATGAAGTGAGACATCGTCCGGCTTTTGTTGCAAGCGGACTTCCCAACAGCTCTGCGCTGAAGTCCACCGCCCAGTGCTTTCGTGCTCTCGTATCTGCGTCTGGAGAGTCGGCGCCAGAATCATGGAAGAAACTCCTTCCATACCATCTGGTTCGTCGAGGTCGGCGTAGATGTGGTGCAGGTTCTCGAAATAAGTCTGCAGCTCGCTGTCAGGACGCTCTGAGGCGCGGAGTTGATTGATGCGCTGTTCAAACACCCGCAGCGACCTCTCGTACGCTTTACTCTGCAGCGCAGCGTTACCAGTGAGCTCAGTCTCGATGGCAGCGATGACTTTTTCAACAGTGCGAATGGATTGCTGAAGAGACAGCAAGTCGCTGTCCCGGCGGTCGCTGGGACGTTTGTCCACGGCGAATGTCTGTCTCGAGAGGAGCAGCCATCGACTAAGATGATCCATCAGACTGAAGACAACTTGCGCGCAAAGCAAGCGCCGGTCTGACGAGCCGCCTTGAGGATTGACTTGATCCTCTAGGATGGCGTTGATCTCCGTGATGGTTTCCCGGATAGCTTCGGCATCACCTGCGCAAAGGACCGTCAGGACCATATGCGGCAGGAGGTGGCGAGCGACGCTGACGTCCTCGTTCCGCAATCCACCTCTAAAGACACCAAAGATGGTCTGGCTGTCCTTGATCGCTCTCGCTCGACGGGAATCTGCAGGATTGCTTGGCAACTGGAAGGACATGATTTTATCGGACAGATCTGCCGTCCAGTTCTGTAGCCACTCTCGATACGTTGTCACCGTTGGGTAGATTGGGTGTGCAAAGATACGCGTTTGCACCTCTTCGAGTTGAAAGCGACCTTCGAGTAGTGGAGTGATCGTCTCCAGCTGATCTTTAGGCATGGTTACCCATCGATTATATATCTTCTCAGGGATCTGTGCGTTGCTATCGGAGAGGATTTTGGAGTTGAACCCGCAAAAGCGGAGCAGCTCTTGGATGGCGAACCCATGATGACTCTGGTGCGTGGTATCGTTGGTTGAGCGGTAGGCGTTCACAAGTACGTCACGGACGAGGTGCAAAGCAAAGTCTTGAGATTCCTCCCGATCTAAGAAGTTGCTGCGCAACGTCATGGTGGTGTCCTCGAATTGGACTTTGATGCGGTCTGTGTCGAGGGCGCCAAGGATGCCGATACACTCGTAGCTAAGATCGCGAAGGGGTTGCCGGCGATCTCCATCGCGAGTCGCGGTCTGAATGAGATGGCGCATGCATTGACCGACAAGGGGATCGAAAATGTCACCTCTGGCAAGACTGATGAACATGGCGCGCTGGTTCACAAGAAGATCTCGGAGCTCAGCCACGGCTCGAGTGCTGATGTAGACGTTATCGCTGCGCGACCGCTCGAGAATCTTTTTGACCAGCTTGGCAAATGACCAATCGCGACGAAGATGCTTAAGACGGTCGGACGCGGTCTTGAGCTCGGCAATGTGAGCCACACTGGCGACCTCGTCTATGAAGCCGCTGAGCCCTGCAGCGTTTTCGACGATGAGATATTCGATTGTCTTTTTGCCGATCTTGCGCTCTTCTGGAGTGAATTCCGCCCAATTCGTGACGAGAGCAGCAGTGGTTGCGCCGATGTAGGGGCCGATGTCGCCGAATTTCAGGTCGGTCACAAATATGTACCATGACCGGAGAGTCTCTTCGCGAAGAGGCGCTACTTCAAGCGATCCCTGAAAGCCCGCCATGATCTTCCGTCAGTCTCTACTTCGAAAATCCACTCACCTGTGAGGCGCAAGCCTTCATACTGCCACCAACGCGCTTGATCAAAGCCCCTAGCGACCTGATGACCTTGCGCTTCCCTTCCACTGTTTTCTTTCCTTGACCATCCTGCAAGATGTCATTAAGATGCGTGACGATACCAACGAGGTGTTGATGGAGAAAGCTGCTGAGGTCGGCAGCTTTCTGAATGCGCCCAGCTTTGGCCAGAGCCGAATCTGCCGTGGCGACCATCTTCCTGTCCAGGCTGCCTAGCTCCATCACCAGCTCGACCAGGAATTCAATCATGCACGTAGTCATGACTGACACTGCAGTGCATTCCTTATCATGACCGTTGCGCCTTCTCTCAATGAGATCGACATAGAACTCCAAAGCAGAGTCGGTTCTGTCGGTCGTCATAAAGATCTTGGCGAGGATGAGGGCACTGTGTTCCACAAACAAGACACTGGGGTGGATAAGGATGATGGTTGCAAGTTCGACCAAGGTCGCTTCATCTTGATCGACCACAAGAGCGGGCAAAGTGTATCTGACTGTCGTCTCGAAAAAGTTCTTGCGAGTGCGCATGATCAAGCCCATTGTCTCCGAGACGACGTTGGGCGCGACGACCAGTTGGGACGCAACGAGGATGCTGATACGCTCGATGTGTGGGAGCATCATAGCGTAAGGAGCTTTGCCGAAATGACGGGACAGGTTCAGCACCTGAAGTCAGCCGCAGTCAAGTAGGTTTACCCACCTCTGCGTAGGCGATAGCTGATATCGAACTATCACTGGCTCCGAGCTGGGGCAGTAGGAGCTCCAGAACGCTCGGCAGGCTCTCCTCGTCCCTGTTGTCAGCTTGAACATTTGACGGGCTTACTTTCCGACTTCGCCAAGCACGAGAATTGCCGTCTCCTTCCACGGCGAACTGAGAAGACCTGCTATCTGTTCGTAGAAGAGCTTTCTCTGGGCAGCTGCAGCACCCGGCACAGTCAGAAGACCATAGACGTGGTGAAGTTGCACGAGGACGCGGCTACAATCAGTCGAGGCAACCACCGGTCCACTCACCCAGCCGCCAATCGGACATTGCGCTCCTTGTGAATCATGCTCGACCACGGAAGTCTCAGAGCCGCCGAATCTTGCATTCCATCGAGTAAGCTACCGTCTTCGTCTTGAGAGTGGCGCAAGAGTTGGCATTCGGCGTTGAGCAAGGCGATAGTGTATTCCTTCGATAACTGAAAGTCCACCAAGCTAGCCCATGAGGTAACGAGGTAGGTAGGAAGCTTCCTCGCTCCTTGGCAATTTTCTGCGCATGCCAATTTGCAGAAAAGCGCAGGCAGCATCTTGGCGTGCGCAAGCTTGGAAGTGGCAGGACTATCATTAGCAACAACCAAGCCGCCAGACTCACATTTCCTGCTCGAATGCCCATTGCGAAATGACCTTTACAAACTCCTCGTGGCTCATTGATCCCAATTGCTCCATGTCTTGCGCGCTAAGTTCCGGCACGCTGACCGTCGCTCGCAGAGCGGAGAGCACCCCACCTCGCCTCGCGTCACTCAGACCCTCATCTCGCTTGCGTTTGACCCCTCGCTCCTGACTCTGGCCCATGGCACGGCAGAGTTCATCCCAGACACTCCCGCGTCCCGCCAGAGTCTCTTGCCAGTTTTGCAGAAGCTCACGATCGAACCCCGGTAGACTGATGATGGGCTTGAGGGCACAGGCTGCTGCGTGAGATCGAGAGTTGACATTTCCTGGCTCCTGTGCGTAAACAGCCAGGCTCTCAAGAGGGGCCATGTTGCTGAAAGCGTGCTGGAGGTCAGGAGAGGTGAGACCCTCGAAGAATGCGCCGAGTGCAGACCATTGTCGAGCAGCAAGATGATCTTGGTCCTGCATCATCGTGATGGAGTGTATGAGGAAAGGTTGAGCGATGGAGGGTCTGTTGAATTGTTGACTGATGGCGACGACCCGGAAGACCTCGGCTTGCAGGATTTGCCCCTCCGCATGGCGCTGAGTCATTTGCCAGACGAGAGGAAGAAGTTCCAACGCTCGGGAAGCCATGTCTTGTAAGAAAGAAGGCGAGTGGGGAATCATGATTGTCGGAGCACACGCAGTGAGAAGGACTTCAGTGACCACGACCGCGACCGACGCAGCTTCTTTGGCGTTGAGGAGGAGTGGTTGAACGGGTGTTTCAAGAACCTTGGTACCAATTTGCGAATAATGTAGTCGATTGCTTTGAGGATAGAGGTGTTGAGGGTACGACGTAAAGTGACCAATGCCTGCAATGTCAGTCTGCACTCGACAGAACTCGTACCTTTCAAAAAGCGAAGGAGGGCCTCCAAAGTACGACGCATCCTTGACGGGCCTTTGCTATATCTCTCTTTATCGTACTGCAAGTTGGTACCCAAGACTCGAACCATCGATATGACCATTGCAGTGAGACTGTCCGCTAGTTCATGTCGATCGCTCATCAAGCGCAGAGATGCCGCGGCATGAATGAGACACGGCAGAAGCCATTGGTACAAGGGTGTCCCTGGTTCATCTGGAGATGTAGAGAGCAACAGCTCGGGCCTCTTCTCGACCTGGTTTGTTAATATTCTCAAGGTGAGAGTCGCGAGCTCTTGTGCTTTTGCGAGCTGTGCACCATTGTGGGAGTGCGGTCCTTGAAGAAATGTCACAAGACCAGTCAAGCACGATTGCCCAAGGACTCTTCCCAGCATGTGGTACATGTGCGTCTCGGGCAGCGACCGGTCCTGAGTAGGTGGTGCGCCTGTGATTTTGAGACCTTGCAGGATGAGATCCATGATGAGATCCTCGTTTGCTATTTCATATTGCTCGGCTGCTTGCGTCTGCATCATGGCGCATGAGCCTTGCTGCCGTCTTCTCTGCGATATGGATTGCGAAGAATGTAGATATTGAATACTTGAAGCTATACGCACGCGCACGATGCTTGATTTCAACACGCGTCTTCATTATTTCATGTGCGTTACTGCTAGCTGCCATAGCAGCACCTCAGAGTCCGTTCATGATGGGGTGCTAGCGCTTCACCTGCAGTAAATAGCAGCTGCTGCAGCTGCACAAAGTGTTCACCTTTGGAGTCATTCACTGTTCAAAGCCTGCACAATGTCAAAGAAAAGGTATGCAGCAATCAAGATCAGAACTGACATCTCAGCAAACTTGATCTGCTCGTCCGCGTGCGGCATTTGAATCCACTGCCACCACCTCCCTTCCCTCCAAAGCTCTTCAACATCGAGACGGACCTCTCGCGCCTCGGCGATGCGTCCTACCTCGCTCCTCTGGCAGCAGCGACACAGCTGCCCATGATGGTAGACTCAGAGATGGGCATGCCTCTGGATTTGAATGCGTACAGAGACGAGGGCGTTTGGGATGGGAATGACAGAGGTGCGTTACTCGTGTGGTGTGGCTGACGATAGCGCTTCTGCCACCGCCTAGAGGGCCGCTGCATCCACATGATCAAGAGCTACTGCAGCCTATTCGACAAGTCATGACCACTGCTGGGCCCAGCAAAGCAGCGGATGATGTGACATGGCTCCGAAACACGAGTTATATTGCCAAAAGTGATGTGACAGGCAGAAAGGCAAGAGATGTCGAGGCGTCCAAGTAAGGCCTTTCAACCGTAATGAGGCTGACAACAGGCGAAAAGACGCGGTGGTTGATGCCTCCGAGACGGCTCAACTAGACGCCATCAACGCATCCTTCTTGGCAGCAACACAACCACTGAGCGAGCTCAAGCACCCTCAAAAAGGTCGAATGAAGGCCGTCGAATCATACGAAATCTTGCCAGACGATACCACATGGGCCAATAACTATGTGGCCGTCAAGTTTGCCGAGCGACCATCGGCATCGTCTTCAGCGTCGGCGAACCCACTGCTGCTCCAGCCTTCGAACGACCGGTTGTCTCGTGCTTTGCTGCGGCCTCTTGATTCTGCTGATGGGGCTTTCATGAGTGTCTATCTGCCTTCCGAGTCTACGTGGACGCCAGAAGTATATGATGGTATTGATGAGGCGACCGATGAGCAGGTCGCAGCGTTAGAAGAGGCTGCTCAAGGCGAGATTGAAGGCGATGCTGCTGCCGCTCTTGCTTCCCTCCCAGTAAGCCTTTATACCCACTGAAATCACCACTAATCCTCAGCACTCGTCATTCGACTTTGCACGCGACTTTGACTACACCCTCCCCGCAACAGAAACCGAGGACCTAATCCTAACATTCTACGACGGTCCGAACGAAAACCTCACCTCGGACGAACAGATCCGCCTCGGCCAAACAGGACCGAAACGTAAACGCGGAGCCTACTACAAGAAGATCAAGTTCCGTACCGAGCTGAAGAAACGACGAATCGATCGAGGAGCAGACGAAGCAGAGTCGGATGACAAGTGGCACAAAGTCAAGCTTGGTGCTCGTGCGACGTTTGATGAAGACAAGGAAAAAGCTGAGGAGAGCTTGAGATCGATTGTAGATCCTGATTACAATGATGAGCTCTTGAGAGAGGGCGAGGCGGAAGCGGAGGCGCTTGGAGAGGGAATGGGCGCGGATGAAGAGTAGACTTGGGTGGGGTTGGGGCGTTATGGAAGCAATGCATAATGTCCGTTGATCATCGCTAAGCCCAAACTCGTCTCGCAGGCGTCGTTTCCCTCGTTGCGCGCTTGGATAAAGCCCACCAGCGCTCCCTCTCTCGTTCCCTTTCCTTCATCTTGCGATGCAATCCACCATCACTCTCATCCGAGCTCGGCCTCGCGACGGAAGAAGCCTCGTCATCACGCTCAATAGGCGAAAAGTCATTATCGACTGTCGAGGTTGATATTGACGAAGACAGCCCTGGAAAGGCAGGTGTTGGGTAATGTGACGGAATGATCAAGGCAGTCAAAGGCAGCGATGAGCCTCGCGGCGGTGCCAGCGGCCCAGAACCCTTCACACGAGGCGCAGACGAGATAGGCAGCGAAGCCACACTGTCTTCTTCGTCATCTGAACCCGTCCCAAACTCTTCCGAGACCCAAGATGGCTGTGTTGTCAGTGCAGCTCTCAATGAACACACAAAACTCACCCTGGTCAAGCCCAAAACACTGACTGCCCTCCTTCGAATCGAGTTCTGCTTCTCCGCTTGCATAATAGGGAACAGACCCGGAATTGCCTCTGCCGCGCTTCCCGAACGACGGCGGGTATGCTGAGTGTACAACTCTTTGGGCAGCTTTCTGAAAGACAAGTCCTTGCCATGACTCTCGCCTTGTGGCAAAGGCGTCGACGACTCGTTCGCACCCTCATCGATCATCTCTAGCGCAGTCGGTGATACCTCTGACACATCATCATGATCATCAGAGATGACTGAATGCACCAAAGGTGAAGATGACCGTGGCGCCATGCTCCCTGAGTTGATTCTCAGCCGAGGAGGTTCAAGCGGCGACAAGACCTCCTGACCAGACCGCGCGGCCTCGCCAAACGCAAAGCTCTTTCGCCGACTGTCACCTTCATCCTCAGACACGATCGTTGACCGTCTGCGCCTCCAGAAGCGCCAGTCGCGCTCAGGAGGAAAGTAGCTATCCTGCGATTGCTCGCTTGGGAATGGCTGTGTGCCAGTCGAACGGACCGCGGGGGAGATGGAACCTCGACGGAAGATGGACGAGCGACGCTGGATGGGTGGACTGTTGTGTGGGACAGCTAATGGCGACGTGGTAGGGACGGGTGGGGAGAAGAAGGCAAAGATGCCTGAAGAAGGACGCTTCTTGCGCTCCTTTTTGGGTAACAAGATTCGGAGAGGGGCTGCAGGGGGTGGTCGGACGGTGATGAGAACCGGGCTCGAGTGAGCTCTGGACGCTGAGGGGCGAGTAGACCCATGAGGAATGGTCTTGACTGCAAGCAAGCGCAAGAGGAGTTCAGGAGAGGGGTCGGTATCGAGGTCCTGCCAGTGAGCTACGGTTCGAAACCACCAGTAACTTGCCTCGATGAAGCGACTCTTCTCGCGATATCTGTTCAAGAAAGCAGCTCTTGATGAAGCTGTAGAAGAGGATTCTGCCTCGTCTGAAGTACACGATGCCATGTTGATAATTGACATGTCGAGTAAGAATCCACGTCTACGAGTCACTTGAGCTTGTGATGAGCAATAACGCCTTGTGTCTCTTGATCACGCGCGCGTCGATCTTTCCTTTTGATTCCATGTTCCAAAGAAAGAACAAAGTCAAGTGGCGGCCCGTACCTCTAAACCCCGGCAACCCCAGACTTGACCTGTGGCGTTCGCGTGCGTGGCAGTGGAGGGTTGCGTAAAGACCCTCTTTATATCTATCTAATTCTGGAGCTGATTAACAGAACGCGACCACTCTTAATGGTGTGCATCAAGGGCTATGAAGAGAGAGAGAGAGACTTTGGTTTAGAACAGAACATGAAGATGAAGAAACGATCCGGAATCTTTGCTGAACCCTGAAGCCGCTGGCCTTCACCGAAAAGGGGGAACAAACAAACAAGCTCGACCCAAACAAGCTCGGCCCCTGAAGATCCGTGCTTGAAACCAAATTCGTCAGCTGACAGAGTCGCGTGCCGGCCGAGTTTCGCCCGGAATAGCATGATGAAAAGAACGCGTCGAATTGTAGTTTGAACTCCAAAGAGGGATGACGCGCCCAGCTTGCAGATCTAATGTTTCAGCATGAGCAATGCAACACTTTAGGAGTCTCCTATTCACCAGCTCCAAATTACGGCACCGATCGAGGGGCTGCCCGAGACTTTTGCAGTTCGGAACGGTGCCAGCTATGACGGAAAAGTACGCTAGTATGGCACTCACACGTCATGGGTAGCGAGAGATCGTAACAGTAGCGTCAGATGTATGTTGGCTTTGCAGCTGAGACGTCGTATTTTTGACGCGGTTGCAATTGACATTGATCAGGACTTGCGCACGCGTCTGCTTGATTTGCCCTGGAACGGCATCGCACTGGCCATCAAAGCAGCCACTTGTCGAATGGGTGTCAATCTTAGACTCTCAACTTATCAAGCCAGCCTTTCTGCCAACAATCAGCGCGTAGTGAATGCTGCTGCACGGGTGGAACTGAATCTCGTAGGCACTTGCAATCGAACATTCTTCCCGTCGAAAGTCAGAAAACTTTCCTCGCTCTTCAGTTCAAATGTCGTCGATTTTCGAAAGCCTTTCAGCTCAACAGTGGACACGAGATGATCAAAAGATCTTTGCATTACCCTAAAGAAGCTTGCCTGCTTGCTGTATTCTTGACCACGACCACGACAAAGTGATTGGCAATAAGAACAACACTACGATGGGGAGAGAAAACATGATGTCGTTGTTTTACACCGCGTGGTCACGCGCTCGGAAGTGTATCAGGCTTATCGAGACTTGCACTAACCGATGGCACTGAGTAGATATATCAAGGCCAACAATGGCGACAAGAGGTATAACTCTCATTGAGCTTTATATTGATCCGCGGAATGTGAATGGGTTGACGACTTGGGGTGACACCACGTCGCTGTGGCACAAGTGTATTAGCAAGTATGGACCTGCTGCTGAATGCCATAGGAAGGTTTAAAGTGTGGTGCGATTGCTCGGGCCACATTGCCAATAGTAATAGAATTTGTAAATTCAGACTGTCGTCACTGTATCGTTTGCCAGCAGCTCACAACCTCTGCTCAGCAGAGGAAAGTGAGCGCACGGAAAGTTCTCGGAATGGGCCAGTGTTTACTTCTCGACAATGTATGATTTCTCACAAAACCAAATGTGTACCGCCAGCTAGATCCTTGAGGCTATCCAACATCATTGCTGACAATGCCACAAGAAGGGTGCTTCATCTCACATGCTTACGATTGCATCCGAGCCTGCCTTACGACACGACCGGTGCCTTTTGGTCAACTATTACTTTTGAAAAAGCCAGCCACTTTGAATTCCAGTCATGACCAAAGTAGCACCGCTGGACGATGCTGCAAGCCGAGAAATCCTGCTTGATGCAGCTCGCAGGATCAAGCAAGCCAAGCACTCTATCTTCATCATTGGTGAGTAGATTAAAGGAGTGACTGCCACGAGCTAACATTGTAGGAGCAGGAGTGTCGACGGGCGCTGGTGCAGAGATCCCTGATTTCAGAAGCGCCAAGGGATTGTTCTCTACTTCTAGTGGCGCTTCGCAGGATGTCAAGGAGCTGTTCCACATCAAATGTTTAAGCGTGAGTCGCTTTACGAGGACGAGGAGGCTGATGTTATAGTCGACCGAGCTCTTGCCTCGGCATCATGCTCTGATCAACGCCCTTGCAGAGATAGCTCAGGCAGCCAAGCCGACATTCTTCCATCGCCTGATGAAATCGCTGGACGACAAAGGGCAATTACTGCGCTGTTATACGCAGAACATTGATGGCCTGGAGGCCAAAGCCGGCTTAGCTACTGGTCTTCCTCATTCCTTTCCTGCGCCCTCGCCTACAAAGACAAACACAGGCCCTTCAACACCGCGCAAAGCCATTCATATTCCACGCTGTATTCCACTCCACGGTTATCTGTCAACTCTACACTGTACACTGTGTTCCACCACCTGTCCTCTGATCGACCATCTTCCCCTTCCAGCCGGGCCGCTCCCATGTCCAACTTGTGCGCTAGACACCGCTTTGCGAATAGCGCTGAACGAGAGACAACGCCAGGCAGGCCAGCTACGCGCTAGCGTCGTTCTTTACGGCGAAAGCCATCCCTCGGGCAACCTGATCGGTTCCGTCTTGGAAAAAGACTTGCGTCAATCAAGCCATGCAGACCTTTTGGTTGTAGCAGGTACAAGCCTCGCTATACCAGGCATCAAACGAATGGTCAAAGAACTCGCCAAAGCCCTGAGAATGCGCTATTCGACGCAGCTCCGGTCAATTCTGATCAATCGAGAGCAGCCGCCGGCCGATATGGAGGGTGTGTTTGATCTTTGGATACAGGGAGATGTGCAGGACTTTGTGGAGAATTGGGTGGGAGATTTGGACGTTGCAGTGCCGCCTACGCCTCGGAAGACTCCGAGCAAGAGCAAGAGCAAGGCTGGAGCTGAAATGGTAGAAGCTGGACTAGAAAGGGTCTTGACGACGCCTACGAAGA
Source organism: Holtermanniella nyarrowii (assembly GCA_001600035.1). NCBI lineage: Eukaryota > Fungi > Basidiomycota > Tremellomycetes > Holtermanniales > Holtermanniella > Holtermanniella nyarrowii. Next base: position 386,591 of record BCIT01000008.1, read on the forward strand.
AGGCTATTGCTCCGGGGTTGAGAATACCGAGCACCCCTGTGACACCGAAGTCTGCCAAGGGGGTAAAGAGAACCCTGATGGTCACGCCTGCGAAATTGGAAAGCGTCAAGACGTCGAGCTATCTTCCCACACCTCGTCCTACCCCTGTTCCTCGCAAGCGCGAGGCATCAGTGCTCGACACACCGTCAAAGAAGCCAAAGAGGGCAAGGGCATACAGTACAGGGAGTGATAGTTCTTTGACATCGTTAGACGATTGCTAGATAGATGATTATTTTGATTACTACTTTCTCGCGATGAATGCCGACGTGTCTTCCTGCTGCGTTCCTGAGGATGCTTGTTTGATTGTCAACAGCAAAATGGCACCAAGATCAAGGCATGTGGTGGATCCTTCACTTTTAAGAGGACCACAGACCCCTCAGCTTAATGATTATCCCGCGCATCCGAGTCAGCAGGACCCACAGCTTCATTCATCTGAGCTTCAGTATCACGCGCCGGCTGGGTCGTATCAACCGCAGTCCGGAGGTTCGCAGCAAGTCCAACCCTCGTATCAAGAATCACAACAGCCACAAAAGTCGCACTATGCGAATCATCTACCTCCTGCCAATCATATCGAGCAGCCGCCGCACTCGTCGGGACCCAAGCTTCGCGGTCTGAGATCCAAGCTTGACCCGAGCCAGATTCCCAATCCTCTCGAAATCGTAGAACAAGATCAAGCACTCTTTGATAATGCAGAGTTTCACTCTTGCAATACCAAAGGCACCATACCTATCGGAGGGACTGATTACCGCGGTGTTGATGAAGGTGAGTTGGCTTGTTGGATTGACTGAAACAATAGGCAACTCCCTCCCTCGCTTCATCAGGTCCACTCTCAACCTCGTACCAGTCACTGGTGCTCTCCTAGATACATCTCAGCTACCTTTCGGCCTCGTCATCCAGCCATTCGCTCCTCTGCGATATGACGAAGACCCCATCCCTTACGTGACAGACTTTGGCGGGCTCGAGAACCAAAGTGAAGAGGAGGGTCCACCTCGTTGTGAAAAGTGCAGAGGATACGTCAATCCTTGGGTGCGCTGGTTTGACGGTGGAAACAAGTGGCAGTGTAACCTCTGCAACGCCATTACACCTGTACCGGCCTACTACCACTCCCACCTCGGTCCTGATGGCCGGCGTCTCGACATTGCGACGCGTCCTGAACTCAATGTTGGCACAGTCGACTTTGCAGTGCCAAAATCATACTGGGCCTTGCAGCCTCGCTCGATTCTCGAGGACGGCGGTCTCGACTCGACGGCCGACTTGATGGGTGCTCTCACCTCAGCAGTCAGCGGTCCATCATCATCCACCATCCTCCCAGCTCCAACGACTAAAGACAAAGCGAAAGAAAAGGCCAAGCAAGACAAGCGCATGCGTAGACCGCGTCCACTCGGTCGCGTGTTTGCCATTGACGTTTCTTATGGTGCCGTCCGCTCGGGCTTGCTTCACGAGACCTGTTATGCCCTCAAAAACATCTTATTCGCTGAAGACGCATCCACGCAGCCGGTGGCCATCATGACCTTTGATCGCTCCGTGCAGTTCTACAATCTTTCAGTAAGTACATGCCTCAGGAATCATGGCTGACGGCAGCCGCTAAGACCCCAGGCGGAGATGCTGGTCGTCTCAGACCTCGACGACATGTTCGTACCGCTGGCAGATGGGTTCTTGGTCGACCCCGCCGAATCTCGGTCGCAGATTGAAGGCTTGCTGGACTCACTCCCCCAAATGTACGAACACACGGTGTCTGGCGAGATCGCCTTGGGAGCCGCGGTTACTGGTCTACTCTCTGGCTTGAAGAAAGTAGGTGGTCAAGCTGTGATCATCCTCAGTGGGTTGCCGACGGCTGGCCCCGGGGCTCTGAAGCCGCGAGACGAGTCTGCGGCTGGGACGGACAAGGAGCGTCACCTCTTTTCCGCTGCCGACCCATTCTGGCGCATCACGGGCGAAGAGCTGGCAGAGGCTGGCGTGGGTGTCAACGTCTTCTTTATGAACCACCAATACACGGATGTTGCTTCAGTCGGTGAGTGCTTTTGTTAGCCGAGCTGACGTCAGGGACGCTGGCGGCTGTTACCGGCGGCGAATCTTTCTGCCATCCTTTGTATGATCCTGTGAGAGACCGTAGTCGGTTCACCGAAGAACTTCGCTCGGTGGTCACTCGGGACACGACCTACAATGCAACGCTCCGCATTCGCTGCTCGAATGGTTGGTCTTGACGCTGAACACGCTGGACATGCTGATTCCAGGTTTGCGTGTGGCCGAGCACTACGGCAATTTCTATCAAAGATCACTCACGGACCTCGAATTCGGTATCCTGGACTCGAGCAAAGCCATCGCCGCCACGATCAAGCATGAGGGCCCGAAGCTGAATGACCGTGAACGCGTCTTCTTCCAAGTCGCGACGTTGTACACTGCTCAAGATGGCTCGCGCCGAGTGCGCTGCATCAATCTTGCTGTCGAGGCGACTGTCCTGATCGGCAATCTGTTTAGATTCTCCGAGCTCGATCCGACAGTGACTTTGATGGCAAAAGAAGGTGGGTCACCAGCTGATTGACGCGCTGATGGAAGCCATGACTTTGATGACACAAAAGCCCTTGCAAGTCGTGCGGCAGAGCCTGATCGACAAGTGTACCCGGCTGCTACTCATGTACCGTCGCCACTGCGCGACAGGCGCACCGAGTGGCGAGCTCATTTTGCCAGAAAGCTTTGGTTTGCTGCCTCTATACATTCTCTGCTTGCAGAAGTCGAAGCCGCTGAAAGGTGAGTTTAAATATCAGTTCTCACTGACGACAGACAACCAAGTTATCTCGGATGTGCGCTCACACTTCATGCGTCTTCTCAAGTCGGCTTCTGTGACCACGACAATGGTCTTCCTGTATCCACGCATGATTGCGATCCACGACTTGGCCGATGACGTTGGCTTTGCTGGACCCGATGGTCGTCTTGTTATTCCCAGCTTTATGCGACTCGCACACGAATACATGGTTCCAGACGGGGCCTATCTCATCAGTGAGTCTTGAGTTTTGTTCCAGTGCTTTGCTGACATGCAGTCAACGGACAAACCTCCATGCTCTGGTTTGGCCACGCCGTCAATCCTCAGATCCTGGATGATCTGCTAGCAGTTCAAGACTTTGAAACTGTTGACGTTCGGATCGTGAGTCTCGCTTTCAAGCGCGACTGACCTTTAGTCGAGCCTACCCAAACTACCGACAATGCTCTCGACGCAAGTCCGCAACATTATCACACACTTTGAGCGAGTGTTCGACAACTCCCTCAGCATTTCCATTGCTCGTCAGAATGTTGACGGTAATGAGATTGAATTTGCCAATCTACTCGTCGAGGATAACAACAACGGCGCACTTGCGTACCCGGAATGTGAGTTGAGGTCGACGCACCGAGCTGACCCCAGACCTCATGCAATCACATCATCTGGTTGCCAAGGAGCTAACGGGGAGTGGCGGAGGATTGCCGAGTGAAGGGTGGAGGCCTTGGTGATGCATCCGTGTCCCGTTGAACAATACAAAGGAGTGTAATGAACACAGGAAGTGTATTGACTGAGTTGGAGACTTCAATCCCGATCAACTATGCGTCCACTATTGAGTATCGCCCGCCGAGCAATGTTGTGTGAAGAAGAGATCGCGTACCTGGCCACCATGCTGCGCGATCCGAAACTCAAAGATCTCAAGCGCCGCCAGATTGACGACTTGCTCGCCAAGGAAGCACAACACCGGTAAGTCTCCATACATCCCTCATCTACTTGGCACGCTTATAAACCTTGTTCAAGAAACTCTCAAACACCTCGCGCTTCATGCCCGACGCCTTCTCATCAACCTTTGCAATCAAAGCCGTGATACGCTCATAGCTCTCCTGCTCGTATTTCGCAAAGCGCTCTGGGATGGAGATGGGCTCTTCGGAGAAGAGGGCCTTGACGCGGGCTTCGGAATTAGAGTTCTTTTGGCCATAGTTTTCCTGCATGTCAGCCTTTTGATGCGCAAAGTGTAGCTTACGTCGAGGACTTTGCGCTGCTCGGTGGTTGCGTATTTGAGGGCCGTGTTGACGTTCCATGAGCATTTGTTGTCGAGGATATCGGTGCCGATCTTGCCGATGACTTCGGGAGCACCGTAGCAATCGAGGTAATCGTCTTGAACCTGGAAATACTCGCCCAGAGGAAGGAGGATTGACAGCGCAAGCTCATAAGCCGCCTCGTCTTGTACGCCATTCATGCGCATAGCAAGCGCCACCGGCAAGTAGAAAGAGTAGAAAGCAGTCTTGTAGACGACGATAAGGTGGTGCTTCTCAAGTGAAAACTTGTTTAGGTCGACAGAGTCTTCGGGTGCCGTGATGAGGTCGACGAGCTGGCCAAGCTCGGTTTGGAAAGTAACGTCGTGGAAGAGTTCGAGGAGGTCGACATAGTACTTTTCACTTCTGAAGTGCTTTTTGAGGAGGTAGTAAATTGCACCTTCGAGCATGAAGGCGTCGTTGATGGCAATGTTACCGACACCGGGCTGTTGTCAGTGTGGTGGTTTGTGGGATGAACGTACGACACGGTACCAACATGGTTGGCCACGGCGAGTGATGGATTGATCCATCATGTCGTCTGCGACCAAGAAGTACGCTTGGAGCTGCTGTCAGCTTGCTCTTAGAGGGAAAACATACGAGCTCGACACACCACCCAAGGATAGCAGCCTTGTAGTACTCTTCCTCAGTCAAGTCGGAGCCCTTGAGGATTTCAACAGTATCGACGACAGACATGCCGCGGTTCAGTTTACCTGCCATCAGTCCAGTTGCAACAATGACCAACCTCCGGGAGTGTTATGGTACAAGACCTTTCATCAGCACAGTTCAGTGCATACCTCGAACCTACTTTCTCATACCACTCGACGGCGTCTTTTGGCATTCCCTCGCCGCGAGTATAAGCGAGCAACTCATCTGCGAGCTTTGGAAAGACTGCCTCGAAACGAGCGCGACGGTCTTGCTTTGTTGTAGATGACATTGTGTAGAGCTGGAGTCCTTTTTTGCAAGAATTAGTTTGAGCTTTGGCGCAAACGTACGAGCGCGTAGAAATCCACGTGGAGGCGCGTGAGAATCTAGGCGAGCGTCAACGGGAGCCTTCCTTTTGGGATGGTTCTGATTAGGCGAGCCATAGAGTGGCACTGGTCTACTCGCAGGCGTTACAAAGTACATGCATGCAACAGAGCTCAAGCCCGAACCCTCTTCGAAACCCTATCATCAGCCACTCCCTCACTCTTGCGCTTGTCGTTGTCGTGGTTCTTGTCCAAAGCTTCCATTTTGGCCCTGTGCGCTTCAGACTCGTTCAACAATCATCTAAATGCATCCACCAAAGGGAGGAGCTCTATATCTATTCAAGCCGACGCTTACTGCTTGGAAAAGTACCTTGCCTTGTCCGAGGTGTCGATCGTGTCGGCCTTTTCCGTCAGCTTTGCGCTAGGAAGGGAAGAAAGAACTTACACCCTTCTCCCAGCCTGCTGGGCAGACTTCTCCGTGCTCATCGGTGAACTGGAAAGCCTCGATAACGCGAAGGGTCTCCTCGACGGAACGACCGACGGGGAGGTCGTGTACGGTCGAAGCGCGGAGGGTACCGTTGCCGTCGATGATGAAAGTACCGCGGAGAGCGATACCTTCCTCGGGGAGGAGGACATCGTACGCCTTGGAAACGGCGTGGCTACGGTCGGCGAGCTGTTACATACATCAGCCATCATCTGAGATCCCAGCGTTGAACGTACCAAGCGGAGCTTGAGGTCGGGACCGAGACCACCCTCCTTGCGAGGAGTTTGCGACCAAGCGAGGTGAGTGAACTCGGAGTCGGTAGAGACCATGATGAGCTCGGTGTTCAAAGCCTTGAACTTGTCAAGAGCGGCGTTGAACGCGAGGATCTCGGTGGGGCAGACAACTGCTCTGTCAGCTATTGGATAAAAAGATTTTCGCCACCCCTCCAATAATGCTCGAGCAGCGTCTCGGCAGAGCGGGAAACGAAGTATACTCACAGGTGAAGTCCATAGGGTAGAAGGCGAGGCAGACGCTGAGAGGGGTGTCAGCGATGCACGAAATATAAGGAAGGGAGGTCCTCGCAAAGAGCGACGAATCGCACTCTGGCATGCGAAGAGTGTGCTTCCTCTTCAAAGACAACGCCAGGCTGTGCCCTCCCATACCGTATACTCACTATTTGCCCTTGAAATCCTCATTCTTAATCTCCTCGAATTCACCCTCGCGAACAGCGGTTCCAGCGAAAGAACTGTTTCGTCAGCATCAGCTTCGGCCGAAAAGTCAGACGTGGTTTCTCGAAACGACCACCACGAAGAGCATCACTTACGGAGCAGGCTTTTGGATCATGGGCATTTTGAAGTATTTACGGTGAAAAGTTGTAAGAGAAGATGGAAGACGTTGAGTCAGAGTGCTTCGACTTTTGGAACTCTGTCGAATCGATGATGTGGGTTCTGCCTAAAGGGGCAACCCTTGAGGCCTTCGCCTGTGAGAAGCCTGTGAGAAGTCGGCTAGCAATTGTCCGCGACTGTGGTATGCGCGAGGAATGATACCCGGGCCGCGGAGAGCAGCTCGCACGGGTCCTCGCACGTTATCACACGCGTGCGCCATCTGATTGCGCTTGAAGTTGCACCCATCTGATCTGTAGTTGCTCTCCGAAATCAGACTCTGAGCAGCTACATCGACCCGGACGAGTCAATGGCGGAAGAGATTATACATTCACAAGAAAGATTATAAACTCCCGCAATTCACTCTCAAACTCTCAACATCCAATCTCTTAAATTGTCCATCTTCTTCTCTGCTCTCTAGTAAGTGGAACCGGTAAGCTGCTTGTCAGTACTGGTCATCTCCTGGTGTCCGACTGACCTCGAGCTGGCCACGGATGGCACCTGCGGTGTACTCGGCGGTGTGGGTATCGGCAAAGAATGCGGGAGGGTTGGCCTCGATCTGAGCGAGGGAGAAGCCAGTTCCAGTGTCGGCTAAAGGTCAGCAAGACTCGCGTCGCAGAAAGACTCACTGCCGTTGGTAACGACACCAGTCGTGAAGGGACCCATCATGCAGCCGAACGAGACCCGACGACCAAACTCGTCAATGGGCGAGTCTGAGGTAGGGTTGGTGAATGCCAAACGGGGAGGACCCGAACGACCAGCGACAGCCTCGTGAATATGCGTCGCCGTCTTGGCAGGGGAAGAGTAGTTGCCAGAGATGAAGACGGTAATGTTCCAGCAGATCAACTCTTCAGCAACGTTGATGCCAAACTCGAAAGAACCGTAGCCTTCGGGAAGACCGGGGACGGAGGTTTGGTTGGCGTTGATGATGGTGTCAGGGGTTGCGTGGGCCTTATAAGTGGATGTGAAGTGGAAAGGACCCTTGAGGTGGACACTGTCTTCGCCCATATGCTCGGGCTTGTGCTCGGGCTTGTGCTCAGGCTTGTGCTCGTCCTGGTGCTCGGGCTTGTGGTCATAGTTGGTGGGGATGGCCAAGGCGGCAAGAGGCATGAGGGCAAGGGCGGCAGTGATGAAGCGCATGTTGAGGATGATTGGATTGAGTTGGGTAAAGTTGTTGTGGGTTGTGAGTGTTTATGGAAGTGTAAGTAAGCAGAGACAGCAGCGTATATATACTACTGTATGAGCGCCAAGAGCAAGCACCGCTCTACGATCACCACGCCTGGTCAAGAGCCACTCTGCCATCAACAATTGCCTCTTCTGACCCCCATCCTTCTTGGCAACCCCATGGTGACCATCGGTGATCGAGATTGACGGAACCTGTTGCTAGCCCGACGGCATTCTTTTTTATTACATTGCGCAGACAAACGCCTTGGCAAATCAAAACACCGTCATCAGCCCTTCGGATCATTTAAGCTCCAAGACGCCAATGTACCGGATGGGACAAAAAAGCAACATCTACATGTTTGTTTACGGGTGTCTCAGTTGAAAGTATCTATCCGTCAGTTCCACCAGGCTGTCTCACTTACAATAAAAGTAGTCATCGACAAGAGGCACGTAGTCCCCGATGAAGCCGCCGACGAGGCCAAGGATAGGCACACGTTCTAATGTATTTACCATTCTCATGATTTTAGGTCGAGTCCATCCAACCCATACTGGACCTCTAACAAGCCAAGCGGATAAGGATCGATCGAGTTGGCCGTAGTGTGCCGCTTGTAGCTCCGTTGTCGGCCGAGATCGAAGTCGGCGTGCAAGTAGCTGTAGCATCAAAGTAATGAGGAATGGGGAGAGTGAGGATGAAAGCGTTGGCAGGGATAGCGGCCGATGACGAAGCGGCTTTTCACGCTGGTTTCGAACAAGTAGTAAAAGGTAGATGAACGTTGATGAAGCAGCGATAACCTCTGCTATTTGATCTGTTGGACGACGTAACTCGGGCAGCAGTGTCAAAGGGTGAGCTTGATGAGAAGGTGGAAGATAGGCCAACTGAGGAAGCAAATGATTATGCAACGGAGACCCAGCAGGAAGCGACTGGATCCCAAGCTTGGGCTGATTCGTCGTCAACACCGTCGGATCATACTCTCGTGTAGGCACAGGCGTCTGCAGCGCAGGGCGTCGTGTAATCTTGAGAATTACAAGCCTCAAAAACGTCCTGCCGTCAGCTTGGCAATGCACGTAGCGTACTTGACACCTTCAAGGCCAACTAGCACTCTCCACCTCCAACGATCTCCTCGCTTTTTCGCAACCATCTCGATGAGCAGCTGTAGATAACCAATAGTATTCAATGCTCTGCTTGCTCGTTTATACAACGGCGAAGCATCTGTCCAGTATTGGGTATACCGCGCGTGAACCGATGGAGGAGGGATCGATGGTCGTAGCTCTGTTTCTTGAAAGGGCCTCGGCGGTAGTGCTAGAGCTGGATCAAGATGTCTTGAAAGTAGCGTATCATGATATGAAGACACTACAGACAGCAGCGAGTTCACTTTCGTCAGCAAAGCTATCGATATAACAACTCACATCCTTCACTCGCAATCTCTGCGTCCGCAAATCGCCCAGGTAGAAACCATGTTACATTCCTGATGGCAGATTCGACGCTGCTTACAGCCGCTGCGTTTTCTCTCAGGAGATTCTCATAGGAATCCACGAGTCTGGCCGTCATGGTCGTTGAAAGGTGAAGAGCGGTCGCGGCAAGGTTCAGTTGCCGAGCTCTCAAGTTGCGTCACGACATTTCGTTGACGTCCACCACTATGGTAAGCTTCTGGCAAAGATGAGGCTGACAGCAGGTCAACTTTCTCCCTATACCGCTGAAAAAGTCACAGCCTCTGCCTATACTGGCTCAGAAAATCAAGCAGTACATTGCAGAGCATTTCCGAGATACACATCCAGATGTCTTCAAGTGGGATATCGAACAGCTCGTTGGCATGCGCAGAGACTGGGTCGAGCCAGCTGGAGAAATACACAAGGAGTTTATTAACGGGCTCATCAAGTAGGTCACTGGTAAAACTTGCTCACTGACACTAGATATCATGCTCAGCTCGTCTTTCTTTCCACAAAATTCCCTTCAGACGTGAGTCCTTGTCTCGAGTCTGCTCATTCCAGATCGGCGTTCCCTTTGCATGGCATCTTCCCTTTCTGCCTCCCTTCTCCATCACGCCAGACTCGGCTGTGATTCTACCATCCATTTTGTTCGAACGTGCAGCAGTCCTTTACAACCTCGCCGCAATCCACGGCAGCATGGCTGCCTCTGAGGACCGTTCCGAAGGCCAAGGCATCAAACGAGCGCTTGCATCACTGCAAACAGCTGCTGGTATCTTTGATTACCTGCTGAAAGAGGTTCTGCCTCTACTCACGCCTGAGATCTCGACGCTGGGAGGCGCAGGCTACGATATGACGGAATCGTTCATCCAGACGATGCGGGATTTCTGTCTTGCAGAAGCTCAGGAATGTTTCTGGCAGAAAGCTGTGCTAGGTGAGCTGAGCTTCTTTACACAACATCTCTGACATGCAGAGGGCTACAAGAATGCAATCGTCGGCAAGCTATCTCAAAAGGTAGGCTACCTGAGTAATTCTCAGCTGACCGCAGGTCTCCGACTATTACGACGCAGCAATCACCTCGGCCACCTCTACCAACTTTAAAGCAATTGGATACTTCCCAACTGTGCGTTCAGGAATGCAACGCGGCTGACGGTAGAACTGGGTGGCGCACATTACCGTCAAGAAGCTGCATTTTGAGGCTGCGGCGCACTATCGCTTCAGTCAGGATGATCTGGAGAAGGGACGGTGAGTGATGGTTGTCATCAGCTGCTGATGTGAGCTATGGCGAAGAGATTGCTCGGCTTCGGCTGGCTGAATCTTTGACCAAGAAGGCCATTGACAGCTCGAAACGTGGGGTTGCAGAGTCTGTAGTTTCGGATGTCAAGGCGAGTGCCGGACCAGTGACGGTCGGGAGCTGATACTAGTAGAGCCTAGCAGGCACATTGACATCCTCGCTTGAACGCGCTGTCCGTGATAATGACTTGGTCTACGTTTGCCCGGTCCCGCCAGCCAACCAACTCTCAGCCATCATTGGTGCAGGCATGGTCAAGCCCACCACTCCGCCCGAGATTGTCGACGCTGTATCGTGGCTCATGAAAGCTGGTCAAGGCGGACCGCTCTTCAGCGGCCTCGTACCGTATGGCGTCCATCTCGCAATCAGTGTCTACGATGACCGCAAGGACACGAGAGCCCGCGAGATCGACAACATGCGTGAAGATCTGGATGGATTGGCTGCTAGGTATGTGGTTCTCGCTATTTTTCTAAGCTGATGTCAGTACTCTACAGTCGTTGAATTTACCAGGCTCCATCTCAGCACTTGATCGTCCTGTTGGTTTGCCCCCGTCGCTGTTGAGGAAAGCGGAGGAAGTGGAGAACTCGGGCGGTGTGGATCGCGTCCTGAACCTACTCGAAGAGGTCTCACGATTGGCTTCGGCTAATGCTATTGCCTTGTCTGAGGTAAGTGGTCATCAATTTCCCGCTGACCCTAGGCACTTGACATCCTTGATCAAGAGGCAACAGAGAATGAAACTCTCCTGGAAGCCAACCCGTACCTCTCTCGAACTCGGCCGCCGTCCCACGAGGCCAATCGGCATCTGACAGAGATGGCGACTCGCTATGAGCAAACGCTCAAGCAGGCAGCGGCCAGCGACGAGAGTGTACGCACCAAGTGGGACGAGTGGGAGGCTGCAATAGAAGTGCTTGCAGGCGGAGAGAGTGAGCTCATGGACCACATACCAGCTGCGACCGCCTCCAGCAGGGAGATGCCTGCCAGCGTCCGTCCTTTGCGGCAAGCCCTAGAAGCGCTGGACGACATAATTTCTCATCGGGCTCGACTGGTTGCTGAAGCTAGACGGATGGCGGAGGGCGATGACATCCGTCCGCTAGTGGTGCAAGAAGCAAGCAAACTCGCCCATGGAGGATCAGGCGACGTCAAGCCTGAGTGGTTCGAGCAGACCTTTGAGCGCGAGCTTGTCAAGTATGATCGGTTGAAGCATGAGATGGATGGCGAGGCTGCCAAGCAGGAGAAGCTCTTGGACTCGATCAAGGTGAGAAAGACGATTGATCGTGCTGACGCCAGATTCACAATGACGCTTTTCTGAATGAACGCAAAGACGATCCTCGCATCAAAGCCAGGGAGAACAAGCTTCAAGAGATGGAATTGGCTTATTGGAAATGGCGAGAAGTTGTTGGTAACGCCGAAGAAGGCCTCAAGGTATGCTTCCTCGCGATGTCTGAGCTGACAGTAGTTCTATCACGAGTTTGCGATCCTTCTGTCTCGGCTCAAGGAGACTTGCAAGGAGTGGGTGTACTCGCGGCGCGTCGACATTGGGCAGATGAGCACGCAGTTTGAGCGCGTGTCCATGACGTCCTCCCCTGGTCAAGGGTATGCGCACGCACCCCCCCAAGCATACTCGCCCGCACCAGCGCAAAGCCCATCGCCACCTCAGCATCATCCATCTTCGTCCGCAGCATCCTATGCGTCGGTGCCTTACAGCTCGCAAATATCAGCACCCTACTCTCCTCCTGCCCCTGCACGAGGTCCACCATCGTTCAAGCCATCCTTCTCGCTTTCACACCCGACTTCCTCGCAATGGCAGACCGAAGCTGACTTCCTGCCGCCACCACCGCCGGCGCCTGTGTTGCGCTCGACTGCGCCGCGTCAGGCTGCACCACCACCGCCAGCTCCTCCCTCACCGGCTCAAACGCCAAGCAAGCGTGTGACTCGCAGCTCTGGCAGGACAGACATTGGTGATGCTATGCGCAATCCTTACCAAAAGGGAACAAGAAGAGAAGGAGGTGGCGTGGTTTGAAGCTCAGCATGTACTTGAAGCAATTAATAGACAAGGGTTGAGGATCTCAAAGAAATGCATCTGCTCTAGTTCATGGTCGCTTCATCAAGCCTTTCTGAAGCCATCTGGTGAATCAGCACGCGTATCTCATCGACAACACTCACTTGGGGATCTTCTTCTCGCCTACTGCTGGAGCTTTGGGCTTTGGAGGTTCTCGCTCGGGAGCCGACGCAACTCTGGTCTCGGGCAAGGGCGCACTCTGCAATAAAAGCTCTGGCAAAAGAGGAGCGGATTTATCTGACGCGTTCATCTCGTCCTCCTCAAACCGCACAAGCAGCATGCTCTGAGGGACCAACCCAAGCTCGAAAAGCGTCTCGTTGCCACCCGTCCCTCCAGTCGTCGTCGATGCACCGCGTACAGGTCCGTAGTTTGCAGGTGCGATCGGGGCACTGGCTTTGTACGGCGCGTTCTTCTTCTTCGGCTGAGGGACAGGGTGTTCTGGGAACTGCATTCGTGGTGGTTGATATAGTACAAAGGGTTTGCCTCGGGCCGACTCGTCGAGAGCTGACCGTACGAAATCGTACAGAGGTTGAATACTGAAGTGAGTTTTGCAAGGAGACTACACATACCGGCTGGTTGAAGGAAAGGAACTTTGTATTTGTGTGCGATCTGAGAACTTGACACGGATTGTTGTCTTCATGTTAGCACCGCTCCATTCTCGAGCATACCGTTGGCCACTTCTCCGACCGTTTCATCTCAGCCTTCGCTTTCGTCTCGTCTCTATGCTTGCTTGTGAGCATAGGCGCGTCATTCAGAGCTTTGCTCCTTTGTAACACTGAAGAATGGTATGCTGACGCATCTGCTATTGACGGTTCAAGCTGCTCAGGAGGAACATCTGGAGGTCCTGCGTTCGCGTAAGCTCATAAGGGAAGACGCAGACGTACCCTCGATGGGAGCTGCTGTGTTGACCGCACCGAACACCTGGATAGCTTGGCCGTCAGCTGTCTGGAGTGGACGAGCTGCTGATGCGGAGGTCGAGGACGACGCGGTCGCGTTCATGTCCACGTCTTGCACCATCTGAGATTCAGACTGGCTGATTGGTTCATTATTGTCTGCCATTCAATCCTGACACGAGCTTTATTGAGCAGAAGAATTGTAACAACAGCAGCTATACTAACTGCACAGCAGAAGTTGCGGCGCTTGCGCGCGCACTCGCAGCGACGTGCTTGTTTCATGTGCACACCAGGGTCCTGCAGCTGGCTCACAGCAACCGGCGCGGCGGGTGGCAAAACCAATTGGCATATATCGTATGTAGAGTAGATTTCATTCTGTGCAGCTTCGTGCGGTGCTCTGAGCGGCCAGATCTCACAGTAAAGATATTCACATTGCATCAGACAGTCTCGGCATCATAGATCATTAAAGAGAAGGCGTAACCTAGTTGCGACGGCACATTCTGACTTTCAGCGTGATACGGACATGACGAGTACTCACCGGCCAGCCTGTCTCATGATCCAGTAGTACATAGACTGACCACATTAGTTTCTGGATTCTGTCTTTGAAGCTTACACCAGTGAAACGGATAGCAGAAAGGCCAAACGTCGCCCAGAGCAGAGCGCGGAAGTACAACTGCTATCAGCGTTACTTCGCCAGCGTTTCGACGCACCTGCTGCTTGCTCTGTAGGTTGCGCTCATCACCATTGATGGCATTCTTCAAGCAAATTCCGTTGATCGGGACAATGATGGTGCCGTTGTTCATGTCGAACTCGTCAGGGATGCAGGCATCCACCATTGCGGCTGTCGTATCCAGACCGTTCAACCACTGGATAGACACTGCAAGAGCGGCATTGGCGAGTAGCCAGAAGCCTACAAATCGAGTACGGAACGTCTTGTTCGAGTCCTAAGGTGTCAATTTAGCAACGTAAAAAGAGCTCACATCTTTGGTGGGCTGCTCGATAGATTCTTCCGGTTTGTAAGGCGCGACGGCACGTTTGACCGTAAGCTGGAAAGATTCATCAAGCTCGTTCATGTCCTTAATGTCAGTGAAAGCTCGTAAAAACACTCTCACCCTTTGAATGTCTTCGACAACGGCTGCGTCACCGGTCTTGTCCTTGGTCGAGGAGACCGTCGGAAGAGCTTCAGCCTTGTCCGAGCCCTTGGTACCCCATCTGCTTTGTCAGTATACCTGACACCTATGAAGACTCACGAGACATCGTGCAGGTTGCAGAAGGCATAGACGTTGAGGACATTGGTGAATGAAGGTGCGAGAAGCTGAATGTCAGCATGGCCGATGTTCGTTTCGCGTTACACACCATGTACTGCGGGAAGGATGTGAACATATGCCAAGGGTCGCGCTGATGTCAGATCAGTAACAGACAAAGACCTACGTAGATCAGAGAGGCAATCAAGTAGATTCCGATCGTCGAGAAGACAGCAGCTACCAACACGCCGTTTGTCGAGTTGAAGAGATCCGCAAACTTGGCACCGATAGTTTTGTCCACATCAAAAACTCCTTTGAAGGCTTGTACCGTCAGGACGACGGAGCAGACAATCAAATAGGCCGATAAGAAAGCATACACCCAGAGTGTAAGGGCATATAAGCCTCTCTCGCCTTTCGGTCTGTTGCCCAAAGCCAAGATGAACTGCAACATCAAGAAGGCGAGGTAAATCCATTTGAGAACCAAGTTAACCCAGTGTGTCTGTGGTCAGCAATGATAAGAAGTCAGGCCTACAATCTCGCTTGTCCCAAAAAGGTTGATTCCGACCATTGGCAGCAGATCAATGACGATTGAAAAGGTCAGCCAGATGTTGGCGAGCGCGAAGAAGCCGAAGAGCAGAGTGAATGCGTTGTAGATGGCCTGAACATGAAGGAAGAACATGCTGGAAGTCAGAAAACAGTTCAAGAGCGTTACCTGACGAACCGAATGGGGCCATGTCCGCTTTTGTACAAGCGGAAGAAATGAACAAGAGCATACTGACGTGAGCTTTTTGCCACTTGCCATCAAGATCAAGATAAGTTGTTGACCACTCGCCGACTCACCACAGAGGCAGCGAATGAGCCGTTGAGCCAACGACGTCGTTGACCAATCAGCTCTGCAGCTTCTTCCGGAACGTCCGTCTCGGCTTTGCTGGGCTTGACATACGCCAAAGTCCACCTGTCTTTCTCTTTGAACGCAATCTCGAAGCACAGAATTCGGTCCTAGATCTTGTCAGCGTTACGAGACAGTCGTACAGGTCTTTTCCTCACCTCTGCGAGGTACATGTTGGATGTCCACAGTGAAAATGCCTTCATTCCGGATCGTGCAGCCATGGTATGATCTCCATGGAAGTATTGCTCCAAAGGCCGACCCTGGATCGCCCGGTATCGATATGCCGAGAAAGCGCCCGGAAGGACGCTAACACTTACTGTGTCAGCTTGACCAGGGCGCTACGTGTGCAGCTCACTAGCCGAAAGAGCTCTCCAGAGGTTTGTCCAGAATGTTGGAAAGCTTGAAAGTCAGTTCACACTAAGTGGCGAATGCCGCCTGCTAGTGACGTGTACTGACTTTGTATTCCAGGTTCTGCGCCGCGACCAGTGGATTGAGCAGCTTCTTGCCCTTGTTCAACATGGCGTGAATCTCACCACAAGCTCCACCAAGATGAGGATCATTCTACCCATGAGTATACGTCCCTCTTCACGATGCGTACATAGAAAGCTTCCCACACTGTCTGTCAGCAATGTCGAATGGCTTAGAGCACTCACAGTGATAGATGGCCTTGTGGCCAGGCTTGGTACCGGCATCAAGCAAAACACAAATCTCAGGTTTAAGAATCTTGCCGACGGCGTTGAAGAGCCAGCGATGAGAATTGATCTTCTTGCTGTTTTCCTGCTTGAGGACAAAGATGATCTGAACTGGCACCTATCCTCCATCAGCATCTTCAAACACCTTCACCGCGACAAGCCGACGCACAAGGTTGTTGGGATCTCCAGGATGAGGCTGCACGAGCTGAGGCGTCGCATCGATCGACAACTGCGTCGTGAATTCAAAGATGTGAGCTTGAGTCGGCACATCATCCACTGCTTTGCGAAGCACGCCGTCTTGGTAGACGCCAATGGTTGCAAAGAGGTCGAGGACACCTGTGTCCATTGGACCGATGCCGTCGGCGACGAGGCAGACGGTGATCCGCTGCCAGGCAGGCTTGCCTTCTTCTGTTCCACGTCGCCAGAACTTGGATCTGTATGCGTCAGCTGTGAGCTCGATTGGATGGGAGGAAGACGCACGCCTTGGTGTTGCAGATGTCACGGATGTTGAGCATCAGGTTGTGTAGCGTTCGAGCGTAAAGGATCTTGTCCTCGTTGTCTACAGCGCGTCAGTAGTGTGCGTCCTTGCGTGACAGTATGACTCACAGCTCGTGACTGCGATCAACAACTCGGTCTCACGACCGTATTGGTTCGTCCTGAGATTCCAGCCGTTCTCAACGGTAAAGTCATCTGGATCACACGTTGCAGCCGTGTACCGCATGTGTCTACCAACGTCAGCTCAACCGTCTTGCATCCACAAAACACACGTAAACTCTGTCGTGTCTGCAAGTCAGGGCGTGCCACAATCAAGACTAGAGAGCTTACTGTTCCGCCACTTTGCTTCAACAGCTTGACTGATCGGTGACGGCACAGGGTACCTGACCGTCAGTTCGACTATAGACGCAACAGGACAGGACGCACTCGTTGACCCAGTGTCCCTTGCTCAACTTGACTTTGCGCATGGTCGCGCCACGTTTAGGAATGTTCTGACGCTTGATGAAGTTTTCGGTTTGGGTCGATGGAGCGCGGTTGTACGGGTCCTGCCCCAAGAAAACCGGCCTAGCTGTCAGTGCGGAGAACACCTCACACGATAGCGGACGAACCCTCCTGCACCCGTCAAGGGCTTGAACTCTTCTTCATCCTCGTCATCATCGTACGCCTGATGATATCCATGCTGAGTGATATCGCCTCCTCCCGGTCCACCGCCGAGGGAAACGGTGGAGCTGAACGGATCGTGCGAAGGAGGATACTGCGGCTGAGCATAGGGTGGTTGAGGCGAGTAATGGTGCTGCCCTGGAGGCGGGTTTCTAAAAGGGTCATTATACGACATGTTGGTAGTCGTTGTCTGCTCTCGGAATGAGTTGTTTTCTTATACACGTTGCCAAGGATAAGATGATGCGCTTTGTGCGGTGCGAGTAAGGGGGAAGAGATCTACCCTGATCTTGGCTCCTTTTGTCCCTTGCCCTTGTTACATACATACATTGCGATGAGAGCTACCTAGATCCGCTTTTGAATACAATGGCGCCCTTGACCGCGTTATAGAGGCTTGCATACAATTGACGATTGAATCACAAGCGCGTGGCGGGGCACCAGATAGGGGTATGCGATTTGGATCCGAATGCAGAGCAAGTCCAAGTTCTTCGTTATAACCGCAGCTAATCAAGTCTGATACTGGCCGACGAGCAGCTTGCTATTAACAAGCGCCGTTCAGAAGCGTTGGTCATTTGAACATGCATTGCGGTGAATCACCCTTCTCAAATACGACCTGCAGGCGTTGGACCTCGCGTAACAATCAATCGTTGTAAATGAGTTGCAAAGCTGTACATGTCCTTGCACACCGCCCAGCCATGATTCGGACAGTGCTTGATTGAACTAAAATGTCACCAGTGGAACCGATGATGCAGAAAGGCAAACATCATTGCCCTTCTGACCTACACCCCGTTTGTTTGAGCCGATTCATCACCGTCTTCAACACAAACTTCAGTTCTGCACGACTCTCCGTAGCTTTCATGCTTTCATAGTCGATCAGCTTGTCACTTTTCAAGCCCGGTATACAATTGTCAAATACACCACAAGCACCCCTCCTCGCACCGCCACTCACTAACGCCGAGTAATCTCAACCCTCCTAACCCCTCCCTCGCCGCGCAGGATAGGGATGGCGCGACTAACAACGAGGTCAGAGCTTTATCACTTCAACTAAACTCCTTTCCAATCCTCATTCTGTACTATGAGTGACTTTGTACGTCCCAGGCTATGACTGTAATGAAGAAAGACTGACGAGAAAGCAAATCCGCCGCAAGCTCGTACGTTGTTGACGCGCCGTCGCCGTGACAACGCACGGTTATCGGTGACATGCAAGAGAGGGACGCTGACGGGTTGACAGGTCATTGTTGGAGATGGTGCAGCCGGCAAGACTTGTCTGTTGATTGTCTTTTCTAAAGGCATGTTCCCAGAGGTATGTTCTGCTTGGACCGCGACGAGGCGGTGGCGAGGCACGGTGCTGACCTTTCTTTCTTTGCATCCCCTCTGCTTACCCTTGCCCTCGCTTCAATCGCTGCTTTCGCGGACCCACTAGGTCTACGTCCCGACAGTATTCGAAAACTATGTAGCCGACGTCGAAGTCGATGGCAAGAAGGTTGAACTTGCCCTTTGGGATACGGCTGGTCAGGAGGATTACGAGTGAGTTGACGGAACGGCTGCAGCTGTCATTGCAGCTGTCGAGCAATGCCCGAGGCTCGCAGTGAGCTCATAATCCCAGCCGTCTCCGCCCCCTGTCATACCCCGACTCTCACGTTATCTTGATCTGCTACGCTGTCGACTCGCCTGATTCGCTCGACAACGTGCAAGAGAAGGTAAGTCATCATTGCTTGCTCGAGACTCTCGCGAGTCTGACGCTTTGCTGGCTGAAAAACCTTGCGAGGCTCAGAGCTGCACTTGTTCAGACTTTCGTCGAGTTTGCACTTTGAACCACGCTGACATTCCTCAGTGGATCTCCGAGGTTCTCCACTTCTGCAGTGGTCTCCCTATCATTCTTGTTGCCTGCAAGATGGACTTGAGAACCGACCCCAAGACGATCGAGGACTTGAGGCGGACAAGCCAGAAGCCTGTTCAGAAGCCCGAGGTGATTACATATTTACGCAAGGGATTTAGCTAACGCTCAAAGGGTATCGCTGTCGCTCAGAAGATTGGTGCCCAGGGCTACGTCGAGTGCAGTGCCAAGACTGGAGAGGGAGTCCGCGAGGTATTCCAGACGGCTACGCGGAAGGCTCTGACGGTATGTCTTTGTCATCATCAACAACTAACTTGCAGGTCAACTCTAAAAGTGGCCGTCGCAACAAGGACCACAAGAAGTGCATTGTGCTCTGAGCTATTCAGTTGTTGTGGCTTGACGTGGTTTGAATGATACGTTGACGCGATGCGATGTACATGTGTATGCGGTAGCGGCGAGGGGTTAGTTGCCATTCGGGGATTGAACGGCGTTGAGTTGGGTGGGGCGCGTTGGGCTTTGGCTTGGGGGGTTAGTGACCGAGCACGCACCCTTGTCACCGTCTCCACAAGCAAGGGATAGAGTGATAGCAGCGCTAGAAATTAGAGCAAGGCGATAACAACAATAGAGCGCAAGGGTGTATAGAAGCAGCAACAACAAGACAAGGGACAAAGGGTGCATAATCAACTAGAGCACGAATCCTTACCCAATTCAAACCTCCACGCAGCGCACGACATGTCGTCCCAAGCAGCGTCCGATGACCCGGATCAATGGATCGCACAGCTCATGCAGTGCAAGCCTCTGTCCGAAGCAGAAGTCAAGAAACTCTGTGACAAGGTGAGTAACTGCGCAAGTTTAAAAAGGTACCTTTGAGCTGATCAACACCAAGGCGCGTGAGGTTTTGATGGAAGAGTCGAATGTACAGCCCGTACGATGCCCCGTCACAGTTTGTGGAGACATCCACGGTCAATTCGTGAGTACCCCGTGCTCGCTCCGAGAACCGAAGGATGTACAGCTAACGCACCTACAGCACGATTTGAGTGAATTGTTCAGGATCGGAGGAAACTCTCCAGACACAAACTACCTCTTCATGGGAGACTATGTCGACCGTGGCTACTACTCTGTCGAGACGGTCACACTACTCGTAGCCCTCAAACTTCGTTATCGTGATCGCGTCACCATTCTTCGCGGTAACCATGAAAGCAGGCAGATTACTCAAGTCTATGGCTTTTATGACGAGTGTCTTCGTAAATACGGCAATGCCAATGTCTGGAAGTTCTTTACAGACTTGTTTGATTATCTGCCTTTGACGGCTTTGATCGATAACCAGGTGAGCTGCGGTGCGGGAGGAGATGGGCTGGGCTGATAACAGATCTTCTGTCTTCATGGCGGTCTGTCACCGTCAATCGATACGCTCGACCACATCCGTTCCATCGACCGGATCCAAGAAGTCCCACACGAAGGCCCAATGTGTGATTTGCTTTGGTCAGACCCAGATGATCGTTGCGGTTGGGGTATCAGTCCTCGTGGAGCAGGCTATACCTTTGGTCAAGACATTTCGGAAGCTTTCAGTGAGTCCTTCCGTCCCTCCTACGAAAATTAACATGAAAAGATCACAACAACGGCTTGACACTCGTCGCGCGTGCCCATCAGCTGGTGATGGAAGGTTATTCATGGTCACAAGAACGCAACGTCGTCACCATCTTTTCAGCACCGAACTACTGCTATCGTTGTGGCAACCAGGCTGCAATTCTCGAAGTTGATGACTCGCTCAAGTATACCTTGTAAGTCTATCTTTTTTTCATATAAATGTCAGCTGCTGATCAACATAGCTTGCAGTTTGACCCTGCGCCTCGAGCGGGCGAGCCACTCGTCTCGCGCCGACCCCCAGACTACGTGAGTCATTTCATTTTGAGCTCTGCTTTAAGAAGCGATGCTGATGAGATAAGTTTTTGTAATCAAACGCTCCCACGGCGTCAAGAATTTGTAGCCTCAAATCTGTTTTCCCTTTCCCGTCCACCACGCTGCGCTGGCTGGCTAGTCTTCCGTATGCATCCCATGAAACGATCCGCTGTCTGCTGTGGTAGTCCAACGGCGAGCCTGCTGCGCATTCGTCGGCTTGTGTCGCTGAATTTGGTCCTAGCTCAATTTGCGGTGTTACTCTGATTCTCACTCTACCTCCGCTGTGATCGCGTCCTCGCAAGCGCTTCTGCCCTTGACAATCAAGACATCATCATTATCATTACCAATGGAGTTTACTTCGTTCAGCAGAAATGTCTCAAGCCAGGTCGAGGAGAGCATGTGCCCTATCCTCTTCGTCTATTTGCGCACTCTCGTCCAGGCTCATGGCTCCGCTGAGCTGTCTGTCAGTTGATTCAGTTGGTTCACTGACCTCGAGTGGCTGGAGCGGTGAACTGAGAGGGAGCACCATGTATGCGACGGGGAGGCGGTAGCCACCTCGACCCACTGCGAAGCCGCCGCTGGCTGTGAAGGGATGGATCACCGATCGGCCGCGCTCTTCAGAATAGACGATGAAGACCATGACGTAGTTTCGTTTTGGGACGACGAAGTCGCGCGAGACGGCATTGGAAGGGCTGTTGAGGTGGTAGACCGCTTCACCCAAGGCGTGAAAGATGGGGACGATGCCGACGGGCTTTATGTCGTGAGCCTCAGCGCGGGTTGCATTGAACAGCAGCACTGTGTCTCGGTCGTCGCCAAGCGCGAGTAGGGCGTCAACGGTGGCTTGACCACAGTAGAAGCGTATACAAGCCCGTTTTGGATGTCGCCTTCGTGCATGGCTCGTCGGAGATCAGCCTGGGCAGCGCTGTAGCCGCGGTCAAGTGTGATGGGTGGGCCGCCATAGTACGCTGGCAATACGATGGGTGTCTGTTGTTGCGACGTGATGAGATGCACCCAGGCGAAAGCTTCGCAAAACGAGCCCGCGACTCCTGGAATCGGAGAGTGGCAGCTTGCCCAGTCCCTTTGTAGCTCAAGGCCACGGATAAGATACTTGCGCTGAAAGATCTTGACTTTGGAGCGTGTAGGGAGCCGTGTTTTGGTAGGAAGGGGTGCCCGTTGTCGGTTGTTAACCAGTAGGGTAGATTGTAAAGAGCTCATGAAAGCCCTTCCCTTCGAAGGCCTAGATCTGCGACAGGTTGACAAGTTTTGATGACTTCACGCCGTTCTGCTTGAGTTTGCAGTCTGAGGAGATCGCGAATGATTTTGATGAGAGGCGCGAAATTGGGCTCTCGGCGATGATCTTCGTCGACAATCTTTGACATCCGCTTGCCAGGATTGAGCACAAGCCGCGCAGAGGGACCATAGATGACATAAAACTCTCTTGCAGTGTAGCAGCCGGGGTTTACCGTGAAGTCGGAAGCACAGCGAGACTCGGTTCCGAAGTTCGCTGCGGGTAGTGAGCATGATTTACATTGTTGCACTTACATCAAGTCTTTGAGCTCTTGCCACGACCAGGGCTCGATGGTGTAGATCAGAGCAGGTGTCTCTTGCTTTGACCACGCCTTGAGAGGCATACCTCGCATTATCGAAGCCATCAACACCAACAGTGGCTACTCTGTTCACTCCCAAGGCTCAAGAGGACAACCCGAGCCCGAGAGAACGAGAGTGTTTCGCAGAAGCTCCATCCCCTGCTCGAAAGCATCTACTCGTCCTTGACGCCAGTAGAACTGCTTGGTCCCCTCTTCGGCCACCAACACCACTGGCCATCCCATTGATAGTGCACAAGCTAGAATGTAGTTGAACGCTGTGCTTTTGCCTTGACGCAGCTATAGAGCTGTTGCACGCATGCAGCTTAAGTGCTTATTGTAAGCTAGCTACGACGTATCATGTGATTTGATGTCCATGACGTAATGGGTCTAAACCTTAAGGCTATTAGGCCTTTCTATAAGATCTTGATCTTTCTCAGGTGGCCAAGCCGTCGACAGCTCCATTCACAATGGCCGACTTCCCAAATTGGGTTCACGACTATGTGGAAATTATCAAGACAGACACTCCGACAATCACGACTTTCAAGGTCAAAGATATCCTTGCGGAAAGCCCTTTGTCACGCTGCAAGGACCAGTCACAACTCCGAATCCTATCTTTGTGCGCGATGACCTGGAGAAAGTCGCTCGAGTCGTCACGAGAATGTATCTGGAACTCGTAGACAGAGTCCGTGCCAGCTCCGTGTGCTTCCAAGTAGTAACAAGCTTCAATCTCGTGGTTTGTGGTCAACCTGGTGTCGGTGCGTATGGTACCGAGTGGGAAGGACGCCGCTGATGCATCAGGCAAAAGTACGGCGCTGAACTATATGCTGGCTCACTGCCTCTCGCACTACATTCCCGTCATTGTTGATCTCGGCGACCTCGTCTTCCGCTTTCAGGCCGGCAGGGTTTTATTGCTTGACGGGCAACAACAACGCGTTGAAGAACCAACGGTCGTGCTGCTCGGTGCGGAGAGTAATTTAAAAGCTTGGCGTAATAACGAATATCCTGTACTTGCCGTTATCGCCATAGGCAGCGAGGCAAAGTCGTTGGCTCATTATCTACTCCGCCAAGATGAAGCAGCGAGTTTTTATGTTCTGAGGCCGTGGACATGGGAAGAGCTTTATCAAGTCGGGTGAGTTGGATCATATTGCAACCATCGCTGATTTAAGGACATCCCGCGGGATTGAGCTCGATAAGTCGGAACCAGCATATTACTCGCCGAGAGAAGTCTTCGACATTGTCGGCCCAGACATCCGACATGTCCTTCGCCTCTACAAGAAGACGTCACAGGGGCCGGATCGCGACTTTGACACTGTTTGCGCAGGCTTGAAAGAGGCGCTGCCAGTGTACAACGGCCGAACATGGCTTCGCATCGTGGCAGCCGAGTTCAAAGGCCTGCGCAACAATGACGGGTTGTCGACGCTCTTCACCTATCATCCCGATGGGTCACAGCCTACCAAGTACAACGCACAAATCTACTTGCAAATTTCGACATTTTGGAAGTTCAGCATCTTCAAGCGCATCAGCTCCTTGCGGGCAATGGGTCAAAATTTGGGTCATATTCTGAGCACAGCGCCTGGCCAATCCCTCCTCACCACTACTCTCCATCTCTTCAATCCAAATTGTACACTTGAGCTGATGCTTGCGTCTCCACGTGCCGCTTGGACGCATCTCCTCCGCCACCTATTTCCCACGACGGTGGAGCTCGCTTGTGACCCTCTCGCTTCATCACTCGTGATTCCGCGCTTGCTCAAGCTGCAATCCCCGATGGTTGAGGATATCAAACATACCTGCAAAGAGATGACCCTCAGCCCAGGTTTCCTTCATCCTTACATCTACGACGAACAAGTCGTAGGCGCTGTCTACGCGTACGACGACGACTTCCCGAAGACGTTGCTTTTGCTGCCAACCTTACCGGACGGCAGCTTTGTAGACGAAGAAGACATTGGTGCAATCATAAGCTCTTGGAGTCGCATAGTTGAAGCGGGACGGTGAGTCTTCCTTAAGCAAGTGAAGCTGAAGCAATCAGAGCGCAAGCAGTGATTCGAATGATTGGTAGTCTCGCTCCGGGAGGTGATCAGAGATCACAGTATCGAGATCTGCCGGGGTGGGCAGGAAGGCCGACGGGTGTCTTGAGACTACCCCCGAACTCACCATTCTCAATCCCTGCGGTGAGTCCACCTCTGCCTGCGCAGAAAGGAGCTGAATGTCAGATGAGCGACTCTCCTGAGGTCAACATGGAGAAAGAAAAGGCATCGGTGTTGGAGATGCTGGAGCTGATCTGATTGTACGGTGCTCGTTGTAACTCATGAAATTGTGACAGACTGTCATGATGGATTTCCATCCTGTTAACGATGGATTTATCCATCCTGTTAACGATGGATTTCCATCCTCGCCGCTGTAATTTTCACAATAACTGATAGCAAGTGGCCCTGTCTCTTGTTCGAAGTGGAAAAATCACATCCATTCACCAACTACAACGACAACTTCAAGCTAAAGCTGCGCCGGCGACAGCATGAGATGTCATCTCACTCAGCTTCTAGTCATCATTGTCCGACGAGTTTGCACCCTCGTGTTTCGTCCAGTCATTCCAGCTGCCCTCGTAGTTGCGCACATTGTTGTACCCACGCTCTCCCGCCCATTCGGCGGCACTAGCGGAGCGACGGCCAGAACGGCAGAAGAAGATGATGTTCTGCCCAGGGAGCGGCTTGGAGAATGCGAATTTCTGCCGTGTCAGCAGGTGGAGGGGGGCGTACATACCTTTTGGAAGTCTCCGGGGTTAAACTTGGAATCAAGAGCTTCACGCAGCTGAGAAAGAGGGAGGGAAACGCTGGAGGGGATGGAGCCGAGAGCAACCTCGTCGGGCTCACGGACATCGATGAGTAGGATATCCTGATACATCAGTCTGTGTTCGAGCAGCCCTTCCTGCTACTCACATCTGTGGGCTGTCTTGTCAAAGGCTTGACATCTTCATAAGTCACAATGGGACCTTTGCTAGCCCAAGCGCTGCGAGCTTGCGTCGACTTTGCGCGAAGGCTGTTGGAGAGAGCCGCGGCAGTTGGAGCAACGACTCTGGTAGCGGCAGGACGAGTGACGAGCACGGTCATGGGTCTAAAAAGGGCGCGGGCTGGGTTCATACTAGCTTTGGTGGTTGATGAGATGAAAGCTTGCAGTGGCAACGGAAGTGGTCAGCCGCGAGCACGTAATACATTCCGATTTTCGGGCACCCGGCTGAAAGCATCTCTGCTTTTCTGTTTCTACGGTCTCTTGACCAAACCGAGTCACATATCGGAGGCCAATGGACCGGCTCCGTGCTGTACACCAGTCGAATGGACGGCTGAACTAGGGTAATCGTTGAAAGTAGACCATCATGACTCGCGTTCAATTTCGAGCTTGAGCACGGAACTCCGATGCATTTGTTTGTGCAGCTTCAGAAATGTGTCTATGAGCGTCAATTCTACCAAGGCGATGGAGCCTTGTGTTGCTGGACCTTCGCGGACGAGGACGAGTGTACAGCAGATTACGAAGAGTGTTGTGACATACAGGCAAGTCTGGTGCTAGTCAAAGCAACTGACATCACCAGGCATCTTTTGAGCGCGCAAGCCTTGACGCCAACGTTCGTGCTTGTAGCTGGCAGGCATCGATGTGAGACTGACGTGTAGGAACCCTCTGAGAGTCATTGCGCATTGCGACATCGACGCCGCGTATGCTCAATTTGAGATGAAGCGTCTAGGCATCGCCGAAGACGTCCCTCTTGCCGTACTTCAGTGGGAGGGCATGGTGGCTGTCAACTATGCTGCTCGGCGATACGGAGTCTCAAGGTTCGGAAAGGTCAGTCGTGAGAGCTGCAAGTGCTGAGATCGTAGCTTGACGAGGCGAAGAAAAAGTGTCCAGGCTTAGTCTTGGTGCACGTCGCAACGTACAAAGAAGGAACGGAGGAGTCAGGCTATTGGCCAGATGCAGACTCTCGGACGCACAAGGTGAGCTCAGATTCTTGGCTTTGCTGATGTGAGGTCTCCTTGGATCCATATCGACGCGAAAGTCAAAAAATTCTCGCAATCTTCAAAGAGATGGTCACCGTCGGCGAAGTAGGTGAGTAGCACGTCTGCCCACGGTGTAGCTCACCACCTTCAGAGAAAGCCTCCATTGATGAAGCGTTTCTTGATCTCACAAGCATGTCAATCGCGCGCTTACTTGAACGCTTCCCGCATCTCGCGACTGTACCAGAGAACGAAAACGGGCTTGACACCCCGCTGCCTCAAGCACCACCAATAGAATGGGGCAAAGCAGGAAACATCTTCCCCATCGAAGGCGAGAAAAAGCATACCCCAACGAATCCAGATGGAGATGCCGATGCGAAGCTGGTTGTGGACGATGGGAACAGCGATGATGAGGAGGATCAGGCGCGAGCGAGGGCTGGGAGCGAGGCGAATTGGGAGGATTGGACATTGTGTCTTGGAGCTGAGATTATGGCGGAGATCAGAAGGACTATCAGGGAGAGACTTGGGTATACATGCTCGGCTGTACGTTCGCTCGCGCCTCGAGCTTCGACTCATTCAGTAGGGCGTGGCGCATAACAAAGTGCTCTCGAAGCTCTGCTCAGCTTGGAAGAAACCCAATAACCAGGTGGGTAGATCGTCGTGACGCGCGCTGCAATGCTGATGAGACAGACGGTCTTGCGTCAAGCAGCGGTGGCAGCCTTTCTCCGGCCCATGGACTTTACAGATGTGAGTCTGCCGTCTGGGAGCATCAGCTGACCGCCAGATCCGTTTCTTGGGAGGCAAGCTTGGCAAAGCTATCGCAACAGAATACAATGCAACTACGGTTGGGGACATGCTGTGTGTCAAGACGCTTTGCAATGTTCGTAGGCTAATATGCAGTTCCATCTCGTTGGATGAGATGCAGAACAAGTTCGGAGAGGAAAGCATTTGGGTCTGGAATATCCTGAGGGTCCGTCAAACCATTCTTCCTAGCTGACATTCCAGGGCGTCGATCACTCAGAAGGTTTGCACTTGCGGGTGTACTTGCTGACTGCCAGTGAAAGCCAAGCTCGTGACCAAGTCAATGCTGGCCTCCAAGAACTTTCAGCCGTCAGTCAAGACGCAGGCTATGGGCTATCACTGGCTTTCGGTCCTTGGCGGCGAGCTCGGACTGCGTTTGAGAGAGGCCCGGGAAGTTGCGCCTGGTCTCTGGCCTAAGACACTGGTCGTCAGTGTGCGGCAAGGTCCGTCACGTTGTCGAGCTGAAGAGGAAGATGCTAATGACACAGGCTGGGACAAAGCTGGCCGATCACGTCAAGCGCCCTTCCCGTTCACGCGCAACTTGACGACTGATTACATTGTCAAGATCGCCAAGAGGATCTGGGATGAATTGACGGCGCCTATCTTGAAGAACCTTGACCTTCACAATGTGCGTTGTTGGGAAGAGTGAAATATGGCTGACTTGACAGACTTCAGTCAGCTTTCAAGGACTTGAGCGCCTGGAATCAGGTCAGAAGAATATCGAAGGCTTCTTCGCTATCACGGCTGATGGCGACCCTCAAGCCAAGGTTGTCAAACGATCTCGCTCTTCTTCTCCTCATGTCGAGGTGGATGGTGACAAGAAGGCTCGCCTGACGGCTGCCGTTGACATGACGGTGGACAGTCGACCTGCGTCGCCGGCACCGGCACCGGAGCAGGGGTCGTCAAGTTGGAAATGCCTGCGGTGCTCTTTGCGAATACCGAAACCAGAGGAAGGCAATGAAGTCGGTCTTGCAGACTTGGCAGCTCAACAACAAGAGCACGCCGACTTTCATTACGCCAAGGATCTGCATGATGGGAAAGATCCCGAGGTTGAGGCGGCTAGAAATACGAAGACGAAAAAGGTCAAGAAGCCAGAGGGGATCAAGGCTTTCTTCGGGCCAAAGTCAGAGGTGTCTGGGGCGCGGAAGAAGTGATGGGGAAGAGAAACAGTATAGCATAGCTTGTCAATGATCATGATAACGACGTGCCTGTGTTTTCTTATTTGGTTTCGAACATTCCCACGGCTGCAAATTGGTTTGTTGACAAACCTACCTTTAGGCTTTGCGAGCTTCGTTCTACAACCGCTACATCTCAAGCAGCAAGAAAGGCAGCTGTAGAGCTCTCCTGAAGCTATATACTAAAGCCCACAATGGCGCCTGTGGATCCTGAAGCGAAAATACCGGTACGCACAAGATTACAGTCTGGACGCGACTGACTTTCTCAGTGTCCCACTCCTAGACATCTTCATGCTGAATTGGAGCGTCTGACTGATGTCCTGACACCACCAGAGACAGAGGACTCGTGGGAAAAGATGGAGAAGGCGATCATACGTTTCGCTGGCATCACGCGAGGGGGTGGCTACAAGCATGTTGACGTGTACGTCAGTGGAGTGGGAAGGACGGGCATTGGGTCGCGATTGGTAGACTGCGTGAGTCTCTCGTACATACGCGTGTGACGGAGTCTGACATCGCTAGATGCTTTCAGATAGAGGTCGTTTATCAGGCGCGGCTACAGATCTTTTGACAGCCCTCGCTCCTCGCCTAGGCCATCACTTTGGCTCACTGATCCCTCTGTACCTACCACCAGTAGTCCGTCTACTCGCCCGACCCAACAAGATCTTCCTCAAGCGTGCCGACAAATGTCTCAGCACTATCATCACCCACTGTCCGCTCGGTACTATGCTTCCCTACATCGGCGAAGGCACAATCGACAAGAGCGAAGCTTGCCGACGGGCGTGTAGCACTGGGCTTCTACGAGCTTGCGAGGAATGGTCCAAGGAAGTTTGGGGTACGCGAGGAGTCAATGAGCTCGAAAGCTGCCTTCGCAAGATCGCTGTGGACAAGGATGCGGAAGTGCGCAAGATTGGAAGAAAGCTTTGGGGCTTTTATAATAGTATCTGGCCTGAGCGTGTTGAAGAGTGCGTTATCATCACTCGTGTCGAGCTATAATGACCTCCAGGTTCTCTGCTCCTTTGACGCCTACCATCCGTCGCTACCTCGACATCTCTGCAACAGCAGGATCATCCAAGCCTCGCGTTGCCGTCACAGCGCGTCCCGCTCCACCAGCTCTTCTATCCAGCAACAGCTCTACCATATGTGCACCCAACAGCAAGCCAGCTGCCGCTCCGCTCCGTACTCAAGCACCCGCATCAAGACCTTTCGCAGCTGCTCCGCTAGCTCGGCCCGTGCGTGCTGAGAGCCACTTTCAAACAGCAGATCACGCCCTATCAGAGCAGATGCAAAGAACGACTGTACACCGAGCCCTCGAAGCCGAGCCGTCGAGACCCTTGTTGACTCGTGCTCCTGCCACGATGGCACCATTGCAAGGTCCCGT
Organism: Holtermanniella nyarrowii; assembly: GCA_001600035.1. Taxonomy (NCBI): domain Eukaryota; kingdom Fungi; phylum Basidiomycota; class Tremellomycetes; order Holtermanniales; genus Holtermanniella; species Holtermanniella nyarrowii. The sequence goes on from BCIT01000008.1 coordinate 416,469, forward strand.
CCGGCCAGATGTCTCCAAGCAGGGTCGAAGTCAATCGGCTGCAATCTTAAGCACTCTGGCTGTCCGCGAGGTGCCCGTCGATCTCCTCAGGCCCGTACGGCTACCTGCAGCCATGGCTCCACCGGCGCAGACTACCGCTGCTCAGCTGGAAAGCGGGCCACGACGCTTCGCACCACCAGCGAGACTGGCAAGGCCCCCGTCGACTGAAGAAATGGAAGGGGAACACGCAGAGAGCAACTCGGGTCCGCTCAGAGGGCCAGCCAGAGCACTGCCAATGGGCGAGACGAGAAGACAGCTTATGGGTCAAGCTCATCGACGAGCTCACCCTGGCCCGGGTCCATCATTCAGCGCCTCTGTACCTCGTACACGACCAGAGGTCGATCTCGCAGAGATTGCAATCAGGGCTGCGATGCTTCCGCTACCGGACTCGCCTCCGCATCAGCAACTTATCTCCATCAGCTTGCCTGATGATTCACATCCAGCGTCGCCATCGCCTATGCGCCCGCCTCAGCCTAGTCTGTCTGCTTCTGCCTCTGCCTCTGCCACATTTGCGTCCGCTGCCACTTCGGTCGACAAACCCCTCATCACGCCTCAACCTCTCTCCGGCGAGATCACAGCAGCAGACAGCATCAATACACGGTATGACGGAGTAGCGTCAGCAGCGTCGAATCTGCACACTGCAGACTCAGCTGCGCAACTCGATCCACCTCATCAACTCTATGTGGGAGCTGCGACTGTCGAGGACGTCGTTGTTGGTGAGGTTATGAGTGTCGAGCACAGTCATCAAGAGGTAGAAGGAATATCCGGTGCAGAGGGGGTAGTGGAGGGAGATGGAGTCGAGGGACGACATGCGGAGACGGAGGAACCTGCCATTGTCATTGTGCAAGCCAGTGCAGGGTCGCCTCAACGAGTCCCTTTCATCGCTACGGATGCGCCTAGGCCACAGCCGGCGCGAGTAGCTCCACCCATCGTCCGACCTGCGCCTGCCGGCAGCCTGAATGCCGGTGCATCCTTCAAGCCCAGAGTTGCTGGCCGTGCACCCGCGAGTGGCAGTCGACAGCCTTTCAAACCTACACCTTCCCCATCCGTCGCTGCAGCTACCACGGCTAAACGTCCTGCTGCAGCTGCTGCAGCAGTAGCAGCGGCCGCCCGCACTGTATCCGCTTCGTCGGGTGCTGGGCCATCCAAGTCCACTGCGTCTTCAACGAGCAAGACATCTCCGACTAAACCCACGACCTCTTCACGACCTCCATCCGCGAACGGTCGCTCTGTGTCTGCTTCGGCAACAGCATCAAGCTCACGATCTTCCTCGCCTGGTAAGACGACAGCTGCTCCATCTCTGAGATCTAGCGCAACGGCAAATGCTCCAAAACCGCCTATTCCTCCCAACAGACGAGAGCCAGCCAAGCCTGCTCTCTCAAACTCAACCGCGAATGCACTGAAGCGATCAGCGTCTTCAAAACCCTCCATGGCTCCCCCTCCCATTCCTGCCGTCCGCAAAGAGCGCGTCCGGCTCAAGGCGCCTCTTCCGAGCTTCGTGCCGCGCAAGCCAGCTGGTGCTGGAGTCCAGAAAGCCACTAAGGTCCGGCCAGAAGCTATGCCACTTCCTGCTAGCCCAGTGAAAGGTAGACAACCGAGTGCCGTTCCGCTGCCAGCTAGTCCTGTGCACGCCGAGGCTATCGCGACCCCTCTTCCTCCCAGTCCCGAGCAACCTGTGTTACAGCAGTCTGTGCGCACATCGACGCCAACGCACGACCTTGAAGCTATTCTCCCCCCGTCTCGCCCGGCATCGCAGGCTTCATCTTCGTCTCCAAGTCTACAGTCTCCCGTCACTGCTTCGGCTGTCAGCTCGCAATCTCATCCCAGCACCAGCGATGAAACTGGCGAGACCGAAGGCGTCACTTTCCAGCCCAGCCGAGCTTTCAGCGAAATCATCGGCTCGGAGACAGAGCTTGATGTCTGTACACAGCCGAAAGAGGGTGATCTCCTGCATCTGGCGGCTGATGAGCCTAGATTTAGCAAGGCTAGTATGCCAATGACGCCGGGAAGGGCATTGGCTATCAAGCTGGGCTTTATGGAGGGTCCGGCGACGCCCGGTACGCCGGTGGCGCGTCAGGCATTGGGTGACAAGGATCCCAACATTGTAGAGAGTGATCTCAATCTGCTGTTCTGAATGCATCAAGATGTAATACCTCTACGTTCGCAGACGAGTTCACGAGTACTCGGGCTTGAAGATCGCCACACACCAACCGCCACTCGGAGGCGAAACAAGGTTGGGTGGCCGGACCGCCCCACTGACCGTCTGATCCACGGAGCATAATTAATCTGTGCATGTCGCGAGTGTTGGCCTTTATATATCTACCTTTGCCACCCTTCCAGTATCACTCTGGGCCTCTTGGCTAAGATCATGTGTAGTATCTGTTCTGTAACTAGTTGACTCCGGTTACGTATTCCTACGGGGATATACAAGTCATCTGTATTTCTCTTCGCCGAGTTGTACCTCTGAAGCTTGCTTCAAGTCTGCTCACGATGTCATTGCCATTGCACTATCGGCTTCTGATGTCAGGTTTATCTTTTTTTGACTTCTGTGATCGTGTTCAGGTGCCTCAGTTGATTGCAGCGGGTTCTAGTAATGACGTGGAAAGTCGCTGGTAACGGATGACGACTGCTTTGGTTCCTCTGTCCGTAGCTACAGCAGTACAAGGACGGACGACAGCAGCTATGCCGTCCATATCAACTTTGACAGCAGACGACAAAGCTCGGATAAAGCGCGCTATTCCAGCTTCAGGATCCACCGGAACCAACAAGATCATTACCGCAACATGCGCAAGGGTATATCGTGCGAGGCCAGGAGAGGAGTGAGTTCTACCTACAAGCTCGGCTAATCCAGCAGCTGGGAATACACAGGTGTGGAAGGAGCTCTTGTATTCTGTGCAGACAAAGTCAAAGGTGGTGTTTGGTTCAGAGTGGTTGATTTGACGGTGCGAACGATATCTGACCGGCGAGGCGATGCTGATTCCTTAGGGGAGCCGTGGCGTCTGCTGGGAGCACGAGCTGCCGAATGAGATTCAGTACAATCAGGATAGGCCATATTTCCACACATGGTCGGCAGAGGTGCGTCTGTCAGGGATATATAGAGTCCTCTGACGCAGACAGGATTGCCAGATTGCCTTTGTCTTCGCATCAGAGTCTGAAGCCAACGACTTTTACAAAAAGGTTGGAAACAGGCAAAAGTATGCTGGTGAGTTCTTGACGAAAGGCTGCTGGGAATGCTGAAGACATAGCCAAAGCATCCTCGTCCAAGAGCACACCAACCAAGAAAAAGGCCAAGGGCGGCAAGATCGACAAGAGCCAAATCTCTGGTCCAACAGCCGGCTCCTTCCAACACGTCGCTCACATGGGCTACGACAGTACCAGCGGCTTCTCCTCCAGCGGCGTCGATCCATCCTGGCAAGCACTGTTAGACCAACTCGGCATGCGAGGCGTCACACCCAAGCAGATTCAAAAGAATGAGCAGTTCATCAAGGACTACGTGTCGCAGCAAGGAGGCATTGAGAAGGCGGTCAAGAAGAAAGCACCTCCTCCTCCGGCTCCCACGAGTCGACGAAAGGCGGCACCGCCTCCTCCACCTGTGTCGAGGACTCAGAGACCTATGAGTACCTCTGCTGCGCCGCCGCCACCCCCACCTCCTCCAGCACGGCACTCGATGCAGCCTACCTCGTCTGCTCCGCCACCACCTCCGCCTCCTCCCGCACCAGCGAGAGGCAATATGCCACCTCCGCCGCCTCCCATGCCTGCTCGAGGAGGCGCAGCACCTCCACCTCCACCACCGCCTCCTTCTCTGCCAACGCGAGGCGGACCACCACCACCAACACCTCCCCCACCTCCAGGAGGATCTCGAAGCGGCGCACCTCCGCCACCACCTCCACCACCTCCTGGTGGCAGTCGGCCAGCTGCTCCAGCTGCTGGCGATGCTCGCGGCAACCTACTTGCATCCATACAGGGCAAAGGTGTTCATGCGCTCAAGAAGGTCGACCCAAGCGAGCAGCGCGTATCACCTGCTGCCGGCGGTGGCGGAAGCAGCACTGGAGCGGTCGTTGGTGGGGTCGCTGCGGGTGCGGCTGTCGGTGCTGGAGCCGCTGCTGCCACCTCTTCTGATGATGGTGAGTGCTCAACTCGGTATTGCTCGCTGACATCACAGGTCCTGACTTGGCTTCGTCTCTGGCCGCTGCGCTTGCGAGACGCAAGGGAGATCTCGGTGACAGCGATGAGGAAGAGAGTGACGGAGAGTGGGATTAGTAGAGTGGGATTAGTAGATCTGAGCAATGGGATGTGATGAGATGCATGAACCTATGATTTTGAACATTCTACGACCAGCTTGGACTTGTCGCGCCTCCGTAGCTACCCCAACCTCTCCCTGCACCGTTCGGTGGCTGCCCATTGGGTGCCTGCCCGTTCGGTGGCGCACCTGGCGTTTGCCCGTTCGCAGCTGGCGAAGCAGGACTATACGCTGGGCTCGTCGGACTGTACGTTGGACTTGTCGGACTGTATGTTGGACTAGTTGGGCTGTACGTTGGACTAGTCGGCGAGTAGGTAGGGCTAGCAGGCGAGTATGTCGGACTGCTGGGACTGTAGCCACCAATTGGAGACGTTGGCGAATACGATGGAGATGCAGGAGAGTATCCAGCAGCGGCGTGGCCTCGTGCACCACCAGCACCTGGACTCGTTGGTGAGTACGTTGGTGAGGTAGGTGAGTATGTAGGAGACGTCGGCGAGTAGCTAGGCGACGTTGGGGAGCTGCAAGTTAGCACGCAAGCCACTGAGAAACAAAGACTTACTATGATGGGGATGCTGGGGAGTAGCCAGCGGCACCAGCGCCTCGCGAAGGCCCAGCAAAGGCAGGAGATGCAGGAGAGTAGGTAGGTGAAACGGGGGAGAAGCCAGCAGGAGACGTTGGCGAGTAGGTTGGCGAAGATGGGCTGTAGTTGGGACTCGTAGCACCATAGCCTCTGCCTCCCCATGGCGATGCAGCCGTACCTCCGGCGAATGGACTCGAAGGGCTGTAGCCTGGACTGGTGACCATGAACGGACTCGTCGGGGAGTAGCCACTGGGAGATGAAGGAGACTGTTGTTAGCTTGGCATAACAACGATGACTCACGTAGCCGCCTGGACTCTGACCGCCGTGCATAGGCGACTGACCGAAGCCAAGGTAGTCAAATTGACTAGCATCCTCGTTGCCTTGCACCGCTAAGGGGGAGAAGGCAGCCAGGCCAACCTTGGAGCTGGTCCACATGGGAGAAGAGGCGTCGTAAGGAGTCATGTTGCCCATGCCTGGCGTCATGCCACCATCCATCGCCGACGAAGCCAACATGTTCTGCACCGGCAAGCGGTGATCGACAATGACGTCCTTGAGCATCTCGAGATCGAGTGCGACGTCGAAAGCACCAGTACCCATTGGCGCCATCTGACCCAGCAAAATGTTTTCTGCAACACCTCGGCAGTCGTCGACGTCACCTTGAGCAGCAGCTTCGAGCAGAATCTCGACCGTCTCTTCGAATGAACAGCGCGAGAGTGCGCCAGCATCGGTGCGGTTGATACCGTGACGAGTAATACTCATCAGCTTGCCCCGGTTGCACATGAGGTCGCAGAGAAGGGCGACGTGACGGTAGTTGACGTAGGAACCACCCATCTCCAATACGTTGTGCAGCTCCTTGAAGAGCGCAGCCCGACCGGCCTCGATACCTAGCACATCATACACCTCTGTGCAGTTGTTCGAGTACGTGCGCACCGAGTCAACACCGTTGACGGCCAAAACTTGCTTGAAGTTGGTACCGTCGGTCTCGAGGTAGTACTCCTGCTCTTGATCCCACTCGCCCGACTTGGACAGCACCGTGCGCTTGCCAGCCGAGATGAAGACTCTCTGGATGCCTTTGACACCCCCCAGCTCAATGGTGTCGAGCATGAGGCCTTCAAGCCGCTTGAGGAACATGTCCTCATCTCCCAAGATCTCCTCCTCGCCCTTGTCCTGCGACGCCAACGTCCGCACACGGATCACAAGCTTCTCCGCGTTGTCTTCACTGTGGATGACAAAGACATCGCGACCAAAGCTCGAAACAATCTCGTTGGCAACGAAGGACATCTCGAGGTTCTTGGCGAGCATCTTTGTGCGGTCGAGCTCGAATCGCAAAACCCAAGGCGACTGTCTGTGGATCTCGCCCTGCATCTCCTCATCAGGGATGGCAAAGAACGCCTCGACGAAATCCTTGTCTTCCTCGATGATCGTCGACTCGGTCTCGGGATCATAGTAGACCTCTGTCGACGCCGTGACGTCTCGCAAAGTCGTGTAGCCAAGTTTACTGGAGATGAGGAGAGCATCTTCGGACGTCTTCTTGTACTGGTCATCGAGGTAGACGGCGAGGGAGGGGGTACGGATGTTGACGGCGACGTTGATGATCTCCTTGAGACGAGGCACACCACCAGTGACACTCTTGGACGACACACCAGCGTAATGGAAGGTATTGAGCGTCATCTGGGTGGCAGGCTCTCCGATCGACTGAGCAGCCAAAGTGCCAACCATTTCGGCTGGATCAACAATCGACCTGTTGAACAAGATCTCAATCTCTCCAACAACCCAATCGAAAGCCTCCTTCGTCAAGTGGTGCTCTTCGAGGATACGTCGAGTAGCGAGGTTGCAGCGGAGAAGCATGTTGAAGAGCAGCGTGGCGTTGTACTGGTTGATGACACTGATAGCATCGGAACCGCGCACAACAACGAGGCGCTCAGACAAGCTACGAACGCTCTGAATGATGTAGGCGGGATCGAGGTCGCTAGGCTCGCGAGGATCGACATGGAAGACCTGCTGAGAGTTTTGAATGATACGCGAGATGTTGACGGGAAGGGGGTGACCAGCGATACCGTCCGTGAAGATCTCGGTACGGAGAATGTGGCGATCATCCGAAAGCTGAGCAAACTCTTCGTCAAGCAGCTCTTGAAGCTCCATGCTTGTTGTGTCGATACCCGCTTGCAGTGTCCCCTGCGAGAACCCGCCAGCCGCAGCAATGATGTCAATCTTGTACCGGCGCTCGAAAGCACGGTCCGAAAGACGAATCACATCAAGAGTCTACGATCAGCACCGCACCGTACACACCCAAAAACTCACCTGCTTCTCCATAGCAGCACCATCCATCCCATCCTCTCCATAGGTAAACTGCAAAATGTCTCCACCCGAGTTACGGACAGTTCCATCGTAGCAGACCTTGACATCCTCCAACGCCTTGACCAACCGTCTCTGAATATACCCCGTCTCAGCCGTCTTGACAGCGGTATCAATCAAACCCTCTCTACCACCCATCGCGTGGAAGAAGAACTCTTGCGGTGTCAAGCCCCGCAGATACGAGTTTTCGACGAAACCACGCGACTCTGGTCCATAGTCGTCTTTGCTGAAGTGCGGCAGGGTACGATGCTTGAAGCCAAAGGGGATACGCTTGCCTTCAACAATTTGCTGGCCGACACAGCCCGACATCTGGGAAATGTTGATGAATGAACCCTTGGATCCCGAGACGACCATCTGCTTGACGTTGTTGTCGGCCTTCAAGTTGTCTTGAGCAGATTTACCCGCCCAATCACGAGCAGTGTTCAGTTCTCCCGAAACCTTGGCCTCGAACGACTCGCGAATCGTCATACCAGGTGAAGGCTCGAGCTTATTAGATTCAGCCTGGTTGATGTAGTCTTGCACGGTGATTTTTGCCTTGGCGAGACGCTCGGTGATGCCCTTCATGGTATTGGTGTCGGCAATAGTATCTCCGATACCAACGCTGAAGCCATGGTGGAGCAACCAAAAGTTGACAACCTTTTGCGTTGCCGAGAAAAAATCCCTTGTCGCCACCGGCCCAAGCTCACGAAAGATGACGTGCACAAGACCATTGTTCTGCGCGCCCGCCATATTCTTGACAATGGTCCCATGCACAATCTCTCCATCCTCAATCAACACATTCTCATCCGTCACGTCGATCGGCGAAGTCTTCTCGTTATTCCGAAAGGTGATGTTGATCCCCTTCGGAATACAAAGCGACACCAGCTGCTTGCCAGTCCACATGGGCCGAGGCTTGAGGATCGCAGGTGTCGGGATCTGTCCATCCCATCCAGGCAGCCAGAGCAAGACGTTTTGCACCATGGCCCAGTCGCAGAAGCAATCGCGGAGGGTGAATTTGCGAATGCCGCAGAGGGTATCTTGGACGATGCCCATGACGGGCTTGTTGGCTTGAGGGGAGATGATCTGTAGAGCGTTGAGCACGTGGCAAAGTCTCAAAAGACAATATGTACCTGACGTGGGACCCAAGCAATCTGGCTCAATTCGGCGCGTGTCTCTTCACTCTGCGGAACGCTAATGTCAGCGCGGACAGGTCAAGAAACGTACTGAAGGTTCATCTCGTCACCGTCAAAGTCAGCGTTGTAAGGCGAAGTGCTGCATGTTAGCCCAATCCAACATTAGTATCATATCAGTAGACCTACACCGAGAGATTCAAGCGAAACGCTTCCGTCAGCCCACTCCCATCACCAAACACTCACTAGAATAGTTCATCAACTTGATCCGATGACTCATCATGGACATCTTATGCAACGACGGCTGTCGATTGAACAACACAAAGCTTCGTCATAAGCATCTTCAACCACCGCCCCACGGCCAGAAAAACACGTACTCTCCATCCTTGAGATGCCTCTCTACGATCCAACCAAACTGCAGACTCGTCGGCTCGCTCGTCTTGCGGTACTTGAGATCCACACGATCACCGTTGTCCTTGACAATGTATCGTGCGCCGGGGTAGGTTGCCGGACCATTGGCAACTAGCATTTGAAGGTAGACGATGTTGTACGGCGTGACTGATCATCAGCACTCCTCACACCACAAGTTAGCCGAAAAACTCACCTCGCTCAGGATACGTCAAAGTCATTGCAATACTCTTTGGCACACCCACTTGATCCAACTGCAAGTTTGGATCACCAGTAATGACCGTTCTCGCCGAGAAGTCCACACGTTTACCCATCAAATTGCCTCTCAATCTCCCCTCCTTCCCCTTCAGCCTTGCGCGAATCGCCTTGATGGGTCTTCCGCTCTTCTGCATAGCCTGCGGAATGCCCGCAATGTCATTATCCATAAATGTCGCAACATGGTACTGTAGCATGTCAAAATGCTCATTGACGATGTGGGCCGGTGCGCCTTCTTGTTCGAGTCGACGGACGGTGGAGGAGGATCGAATGATATCGAAAAGTTTGTGGGTGAGATCATCTTCGGAACGCTGACCTGCGCCTTGTTGGACTGATGGACGGACAGTGGCAGGAGGGACGGGAAGGATAGTCAAGATCATCCAATCTGGACGTGCAAACTCTTCTGAAAGACCCATGACGAGGAGGTCCATCGATGGAATCTTGCGAAGGATAGCCAGGACCTGCGAAGGCTGCAACAATTGCTTGTCGGTCTCTGCCTTTGTCTCCCGATCAGCATCTTCATCCTTCTCAAGCTTGTAATTCGCATAAAGCTTGAGAGCCTCTTTGCGAATATCCGGCTGTTTGTGCCCGCACCCTCCGTGGCCCGGCACGACCTCGTCCGCATCTGCGCCTTCTTCAGGCGCCTCATCAGGCTTGCAATCTTTGACACCCTTGGCTCTCTCCCAGATCCGCTTCAGACGGTGCTGAGCCTTGACGCGCCGTGCGATATCATAGATCTCGGGATCGGTCATGTCGACTTTGAGTTTACCGCAGTTGACGCAGATGCACTCTAGGATCTTTTTGACCTTGACCATGAAACCTGCGTGAAAGACTGGACGAGCCAACTCGATATGCCCGAAATGACCTGGACATTCTGCCATGCCTTCGCCGCAAGTCTGGCATTTGAAGTTGCGATCAATAGCTTTTCTGTCAGTCTGTTTCCTTTTTTGCCAGAGACTCACTACCCATCTTGGGATCCATGACACCTCCAGGTTTCTGCCTGTTGGTACCTTCCTCCATGACTTCTGCATGTTCAATCTTGGCGACTGAAAAGGCTTTCTGTGAAGGAGTTAGAACGACACGTCGTTCATGAGTCTATTGGCCGTAGCCGTGCGACGTACAATCTCTTCCGGACTGAGGACACCAAACTGAATCTCCTTGATCTGACGCAGGGGCGCCTTGGAATAGGGAAAGGTGACTGTCATGGTGGCGACTGTAGCGATGGATTGCTAATTGCCTGCAAACTCTTTCTGTCACTGCTCTTGTATCTTTGCTTTTCCTTCACCTGTCTTTCTTTTGTGCTTGTTGTATTTCGTCTCCCTGCTTGCCCACTGCCCTTGTGACCGCCTTTTGACCTATGGAGGCCGTTGTGTAGTATTGTTGACACTTAATCAACGAGGATCAGCAGCAGCAGCAGGGAGGGGTTGCGCGTCAAGGGGTTAAGTTGGCAATTGCCGCTTATGTTAGGTGAGCCCAGTGTTGCGTTAGGCATGCCAACTTGAAATAGGTACGTGGGTGGCGGCTGAACCCGGCCGGCCACTGTCACGTCACTGTCCACCCGCTACAGTATCTCTAGGACAAGGCAACAATGTCATGGATCTCATGGGGTCTATCCTCTTCAAACCCTCAATACGAGGAACTAGTAGGCAAGTACTCCATCTCATCCTCCCGTCCTTCATTTTAGCTAACACCAACAGAAAAGGCATGCTCACCTCTAAAGCTCCCAGGCGAGTCGGAAGACATTGCACTCAACTTGGAAATCTGTGACTTGATCCGATCCAAAGCCGTTCAACCAAAAGCGGCGATGCAACCTTTGAAGAAGAGGGTTGCATCAAAGAATGGAAGAGTCCAGATGAGTGCTTTGGCGGTGAGTTTGCGTGGATGGGCGAGCGGACGTGCGCGATGCGAGCATCAAGTACAGCGGTGATTGAACACGCATCAGCTTGTCAGAAGCTTGTATGGAATCAGGTCAATGCTGTATGATGATTGCGGTCCAAGCGCACGGAAAGCAACTCTGCAACGACGCGAGCAACGCTGACGTGAGCAACCCTGACGTCTCTAGCTGATCGACACATGCATCAAGAACGGAGGTGATCATTTCTTGCTAGAGATCGCATCCAAAGAATTCATTGATGAAATGTCGAGTCTCATCAAGGCTACCGTACGTCCCTTGCGTGTTCAAGCTGACAGAACAGGGCATTCAACCCGACGTCCACAACCTAGCACTCAAGCTCTTTCAACAATGGGCACTAGCATTCGAATCCAAGCCCGAGCTTAGCTATTTCGTCGATGTCTATAAAGAGCTCAAGTTATCCGGTACGTCCATCGCTAAACAAAGGAAGTCAAAGGCAAGCTGACTGGTATAGGCATCAAGTTCCCACCGCCACCACCCGCCCTCCCGTCTCACCTCCTCACAACATCAACAGCACCCACATGGATCGACAGCGATACATGTATGCGCTGCAGAACAGCCTTCACATTCACCAACCGAAAACACCACTGCAGAAACTGTGGACAAGTGTTCGATCAAGCGTGTAGTTCTAAATCCATCCCTATTCCTCGATTCGGAATCACACAGCCCGTGAGAGTTTGCGAGGGGTGTTATCTTAAATCTGGCGCAGCGACCGCCGCTGCTGGGCCGGGACCGGCGCTGCCTTCGCAGAGGACACCGAGGAGTAGGGTGGAGATGGACAAGGATCTGCAGCGTGCTATCGAATTGAGTTTGGCGGAAGCGCAGCCTGGTGGTGCGGGAGGGTTTGTGGGTTCTGAACCGCCTCTGGTGGCGCGCTCGGGCGCGCAAGTGGAAGATGATGATGAAGAGTTTAGGCTTGCTATTGAGGCTAGTTTGAGGGAATCTGAGAGGGCTAGACCCAGTGCGCCGAACGGTTTGGAAGAGCATGATTTCAAGGTTTGTGTCTCTCAAAGCAGCAAGTGAGCAAAAAGGCTAACAAGCAGCCACTACCGACATTCGATCTCCATCCTCGCGAAACAGAGACGATATTGACATTCTCATCAGTCATAGATCAAGCAACAGCATACGGCGAACGTGATCTCCGACGATTCCCTCACGCACACGACTTGTACGCTCAGGCATACCAAGTCGGTGCGAAACTTCAGCGCAACGTCGAAGAGAAGCAAACCAAGCAGCGTGCGTATTTATTCTTCGTGATGGATGAGGACTGATGGCTAGAAATGCTGGGTGAGATGCAGAGCAAGATCAATGAAGCTGTTGGGCTCTATGGGGCTTTGCTGGATCGACAGCGTGATTACGCGGAGTCGAGGGCGAGGTACGCGCAGCAACAGCAGCCACAGCAAGGGTATGCGGCACCTTATCATGCGTATCCTGGCTATGCACCGCAGCAGCAACAGCCGGCGGCACCATCGCTTTATCCTTCGTTGCAGCAGGTGCAGTACCTTGCTCTACCGTATCCCCAGACGCAGGCGCAGTACCCTCAGCAGCAGCAGCAAGCTTATGCGGGTGATTACCAACCGCAACGACAGACTAGCCAGTCTTATGCTATATCTCCTGCTCCGGCGCATCAGCAACAGCGGCAGGCTGGCCAACCGTATGCTCCACCACCGCAAGAGCAGCTTCAACGACACAACAGCCAGTCGTATGCTCCTTCAACCCCATACCAAGAGTCTCCTCACCCACATCAACAACAACAACAAGCTTACCCCTCCCAACCCCAAGCGATCCCTCAGCAACAGTACACCCCCGAATCACAAGGCTACTACCCATCTTCGTCAAGCGTACCGCAAAGGCAACAGAGCTACCAGGAGCCAGCACCCTCTGCCCCTCCACGCTCACAGAGCTATCAATCGCCTCAGCCTGCCGCGCCGGTGCCGCTAGGCTATCCTGAGAGTGTGCAGCCGTACACACACGCGCAGGCGCAAGCGGCGAGTCCAGAGCGGCAGGCTACGTTCCCAGCGTTCCCGACTGCACCGCAGGATGCGTTTGCAGAGCCGCAGCAGGTGCAAAGAGAGGAGCCGAAAGAGGCGTTGTTGATTGAGCTTTAGGGATGATTAGATGGCTATCGGTGATGATGATTTCATGATGCTTGTGCAATGAGCTGCTGATATTGGTTTTTCTAGTTGTAACCAGCTGGCAGTCGCTGGTGGCTTCCGATCCCACTGCCAGCGGGAAGTATGCGCGGTACACCTTTGTACGTGGTGCTGATCCTCCCGAGCGCGAGTGAACAGGAGTCTGCACAGTACAAAGGACCGGGTTGATAGTCCGCAGTGGACTTTTCGGGCCATCGAGCTCGTTAAAGAGCAAACATGCGCTTCGCTCTCCAAACGCCAAATCAGCCCGCGGCCGCTGGCAGTCTTCTCGATATTGGTGGAGCTCTTCACTACGCACTCGACGGTGAAAGAGGCTCCATCTCACCTTGGTTCTTCGAAATACAGGGCGGTGTAACGTCTGTCGCGTCTGTTTCGAGAGAGGATGGAGGATGTACGAAGGAGGTGAGGTTCACGAACGACTTCCATCCTGCCGTGTACGCCGAGTCACCGTGGACCGAAGTCTGGCAAACCTGGTTTACTCAATGGGATGCGCTGGAGGCCAAATCGCAGTACAAAATCGTATCAGGCATTCTGACTAGGCGAGATCTAGTTGACGTCTCCAGTTAGGGTCCACGAAGCCGGGATTCCAGTCAAGAAGTATTCATCTCCCAGCAGTCGTTATCGTACAAGCACCATAAAACCTATTCCAGTCCACTGCCTCAGAGCACTCTGTCTATCTTGAGACGGCTAGCCCAGCTCTCAGGTGCCTCTTCAAGTGCAGTTGGTCGCCATCTGTACTGGGAAAGTCAGCTCCAGTCTAGTGAGACAACGGATGAGCGACTCACGTCTTGACCAGTCTTGCGGAGGTGTCGAGTGAGCGCGTAGGCTGACCAGCCAAGGCCTCCAATTGTGACTGCAATGAGAGGGTAGGCTTCGATAGGGATATCGAGCGAGTCATCGCCGAAGCGGAATTTCTGATTGTCAGCTGAATGTAGCTTTATGGCCACGGAGACGTACTCGCATGCCACTCGAGTTGGGTTTGGCAATCGAGCTGACGCTACGACGCGCGGTGGCTACTGCAGCGGTGCGTAGAGTAGGTAGAGTGCGAAGGGTGAACATGGTCAAGTGGATGATGTTCTAGTGTAAAGGTAGTTGTAGTTGTAGAGCAATGTAAATGATAGCTTGGTGAGTGAGTTTCTCATCCACTACAGATGCGCTTTTTATACTGTAGTCGGTCGGGACCCATCGCGGTAATGTCTCTTTGGACGGAACCTCGTGATACAATTGTAAGTACCGTTCGCAGACCGTGAACGGAATGACGCGCTTTACGAGCGTTTCCTTCCGAACCAAACAAAGCAACCATAAGCACAAGACCGGTCGCTCCCGAGCCTTCAGGAACGAACCGGAGTTGACGTTCGGGATGCCTGCGCGGGCTATGGCGAGATTCGGAATCGACAAAGAGAGTGTCATCTGAGCTGAGTCGGACAGGACGGCTGTACAGTATCACTGGATGACTCTGTGATGGTCCCGGATGGGTCAGAGATGGTTCCATTACGTTTTTTGCTCAGAAGTGGCGCCTCTCGACTTTGGGTGGCAAACTCGATACATGTGCCCACGGACATGGAGGCAGCCAGCGATATGGTGAGCCGAGCTAGATACTGACGATGGCACTGAACACTTTTCGAAAAGTCTACGGATATTTACAAGGAGAAATGGTCCACGGATAGGGGAAAATTGAGATTTCTGCAGTCTTTCAGTCAGCTTCCACCATTGCCATGAGGGTGCTGAAGAGGTCGGAATGCTGTGTCTCATGTATAGGTCTTTGTTGTTGACGTTCGCAAGGAAAGGGGATGATTGTTGTAGCGGAACTTGAATGTGGCACTTTCAGGGTAGCATGTTCCGCTATTGCAATCGTACAACGCGTCATGAGCGTAAGCTGATAGCAGTTTGAGTGGCTGCCTGGTTTCACAGTGTGCGCAGCCTTGTACAAAGAGCTCGCACTCAGCGAAAGTCTGAGCACTTTGGGTGTCGCGCAGTCAACAGATATCACAGAGGCCAAAATCCCCCCTTTTCTGCACCGAAACATGTGTATTCGGAGACCGGAAGTGAGCTAGACATTGACAAATGCATCGCGTACGACTGAAGAGGCAATCATAGGATGTATGCCATGAAGTGAAAAGAGACTGGGAAAGCGCGTCACGGGGTGATGTACTTGCGGACTGTCAGCTATCGCAATCTCGGTTGAGGGATGACATACCTTAGAATCTTGAAAGACGGCGAGATTGTTTCTGAAGCTGTTGCCAGCCCCTATTCAAGCCAGCGACCCTGATGATGTAATTCCTCTCGCGCTCAAGCCAGCATAGCCAGCTCTTCAAGTCCGATTCTCCAACGGCAGGGTCGGCCTGGGGACCAGAGGGACGGGAGCGAGCTGGCCAGACCTCAACGGTAAGAACACAGGTGCTAGGAATGTGGCGACAGAGGAATGTTGAAAAGTCAAAATATGAGACGGTGGGTAGGTCGAAAATGTAAAGGTGAAGAGAAAGTAGGCGCTCGAACTTGGGGGCGCGCACTTCTTCGAGAGAGATCTGCGAGCAGGCCTTGACACCACCGCAGGAAACACCAATCGAAAGGCGCTCCAAAGTCTTCGCGCAGCTGTCGATAGCTTCAAAGACCCAGGTGATAGGCAGAGGATCCGCGCCAGCGTCTGGTCTCAGAAGGAGACTTGTGGCGCGTGGGCAAACATCGATAACGAGAGATATAAGGTCGCGATCGAACGCACAGTGGAGACTAAGGTTCTCCGTGCCGCGCTTCTTGAGATCTTCCGTGCCGGTCTGGGTGTGTCAATGCGGTCTAGCAATCTCATCAAGCAACCAGGTGAGATCTGGCTTGAGATGTCGACCTTGCGCAGAACACAGCGATTGTAGGCTGCGTCCTTGGTGAGCAAGTCGACGAGCTTATAGGACGAAGACAGGGGAATCGTCTCATGGCAGATAAAGTCTATTATGACCGTATCTTGTTGTTGCCGCCAGTCGGGATGCGAGAACTTGACGGGCGTCCAATCTTTGTAGCCGTTCCAGCTATCATGCCAGGTGGAGCCCAAGTACAGCTGCAGGATGACTTCTCCTGCTGTGTAGGCCCTGTCGCAATCGTCATTACCGGTGACTGATCTACAACGTATATGGTAACGTCTAGTCAGCGTCTCAGTATCGTATTTGCCATTGATATCGATGAAGTTGATGTGAGGAAAGGTGGACAACTGAACTTGAAGAGCGTGAGGGCCATCGTTGTCGCTTTCCGCGAAATTTCGACCGATAGCGAGAGATCCATAAGGCCCGAGTTCGACTGTTTCAGAGTCATCGTAGCGAACAACCTGTACCAAATTGCAGTACATTGTCACTCGAGGCTAGGCACGCGTCAGCTCATGAGGGCTCGAAGACAACATACCAGGGGGCAGCCTATGCTGATAAGTCTATAGGCACTGTCTTTGGTGGCCTCTCTCCAGAAGACAGCCGCTGTTGTCCGAAAGGCGCGCTTGCAGCTTATCATGAGGTTGACAAGTGTGGGTCGAGTGGAGAAGCCGGCGATCTCGTACACGATCTCATTGTTGTGGAAGACTAGAGAGGCTGCCGAGGGTGGCAGCAACATATTGGGCGTAGAGGATGGCGATGATGATGTTGTTGTCTGCGCGATTTGCATCTTATGTGTATCTCGATATGGTGGTTGGGAGGAAGGGAGGCGGATACGGCCGCAGCAGCAGCTGGGCGTACCGGCGGACAGGCACGTCATCCCAAGGTAAATGTGGCACTTCCTGGTGATGCTTGCCACGCAACGAGCAATTCTAAGTCAGTCGTCAACGATGACAAGAAAGGATCGACACAAAGTCTGTTTATGCTACTGGCTTCGTCTTTCCAATGAACGGGTTTGAATGACCGGGTTATACTGTTTCCACAACGTCCAGATGAGAAAAGAAAAGAAAGGAAAAGAAAAGAGCATCACAATGCATGAATGTGACCCAGCACGGGTCCATCTTTCGCAGTTGCATACCCAAGACTCATCACCCGGCTCTCGCCTATCATTCTGTACCGTCAACACCAACGAGATCCTTCTTTGGTGTGCAGCTGCGCGTCGACTCCACCTTATGCGGCACCAAGCTCGACATCTTCGCCAAAGCTAGAAAGGGCGATCGTGGCATGCTCGATGTCGGCAAGAGTAGCTATGATGGCCTTTACCGGGTTGTCGGAAGCCGCAGCGCACGATGGCCACACTTGGCTGTCGGGCACCCGCCGAGACTCCTTCAAACTATCAGGCTGACCATGTGGCCTTCGCAGGCCCACGGATCGCGAACGACAGCTTTCAGCTGTTGCTTCCACCCGTGCTCAGCACCCACCAGCTCCGTCAAACAATGCCTCCAACGTTAATCAGAGCCTCGATACGACGGACCTCGAGAAGAGTAGGTGTCACCTTCTCAAAGACAGTGGGCCAAACGGCAGCCTGCAACTTGCAGTCTGAAGCATAAGGCAACATAGATAGTCGGCTAGTCTCGAAAGGGGTTCAGGGGGAAAATCGAACAGATGTAGACGAACGCGAGCGAGGCGACGAAGCTTTGGTGTGCGCAATTCCGCCAAGGTAAGCGGTGCAGTGTCATCATCTTTGAAGCCCTGACATTTGACGCCTATCCGGAGCCTCTCGAGGTTTGGAAGTCTTCAGCATTGGTGCGCAGCGCCGTGGCGAGAGGCACGGCAGTAGAGGAGGGAGTTGGTGTTAAGGAAAGGTTGACAAGGTGGCCAAGGTTGCGTGTGATGAGAGAGAGAATGTCTTTGGTGATTGGGCACTGTAGGTACAGCTGATTGTGGCAATCACGAAGAGAGCGCTCGATACTATGTGACAGAGAAAAGTGTATTCGTGTCTGTATCAAGGTCAACGTCGAGGCGCATGCACTGTAGGAAAGTGACCGACCACGACGTTGCTATGTCGCGCACGAACTCACTCCGTCTGGTGGCTTAGTATAGGAGGTCGAAGAGATGAGGAAGTGTAACATCGCTGCTCTGTTGAAGCCGGTGGGGCCAGTTGAGATCATCAAGATCACACTGCATTGACACGTTTACTAGACCCTCGCGACCCTCGCCGGTTGCGCCTACGCTGGATTCTGCACCGGAAATTGAGCTCATCGAAGGTCTTGAATCTGGGATAAGAGGGAGCTCAATCTATTAAGACTTGCGGATCGTGGTCGCGAGTCACATTAGGCGTGTTGGATGTACGTACTGGAGTTCGGGAAGGAAGATTGATGGATGAGACGATAGGGAGACGTCGTCATGACTCGCACAGCGTCACAATGTTGCTTTTGGCCAGACTGATCCGTTGTATGAGCATTGCTTCCTTGACACGACAAATCACTCACGGGAGGGCAATCCGAGCTCTCTAGCCAATCAACCACATCGACAGGAGCTACATTATAGAGTCTGCTGATGCCTAATCCCAACGGAGGACAAGTGAGCATGAGATCAAGCAAGGAGCTCGCCGACGATTTCGAGTGAAGCTTTGGCGTGTAGAAGACTTTTGCGCGTGCCCTTCCCTCATAGTTTATTGTTGAGTACGACCGTGGCTATAGCTAGCTAGCTATATGAGCTTGAGGTAGGACTCGGTGCACGACAGCTGTTGTAATATGCTACCCTCACTTGTCGGGGGCGCGTGCTTTCTTTGGTTCCAAAAGTGATCAAGCTTGACCTTTCAACATCGTCAGAAGAGGGCTAGCACCTACCAAGAGCATGGAGATCACCGTTCTAGGTGAGGCGCAGTCACCGGGTCAACAGCTGTACGCAAGACTGCTGGCAAAACGACAACGCGCGCCAGAAGCATGGTCTTCAAGAAACGAGACTTCACCTCTTCAGCGGTCGGTCACGCCAGCTCCTGTCTTCACAGGGAAAGAAGATTCAAAGACGTTGGTACAGGAAGAGTTGGCGTGGTATGATCGCACAGTCATCTGGAGTCGAGGAGCTCAGGTGTTGCAGACATATAGCTTTGACGAACACGGTGAAGATGTTGTTCAAGCTGCGTTTGTCTGGTTTCCTCTCACAGCCACGGCGTCAGCTAGCAGCTCAGGAGGTCGCGTGAGAAAAGAGAGTGCAGCGGCTGCATACAAGGGCAAAGCAGCCATTACAACAAACTCTCCATTCGGCCCATTCACAAACTCACATCAACAGCATTGGGGAGGACCGCGCGGGGCATGTACGAGCAGCACCTCTTCCCTCGAAAGCAACACTACTCTCGAACGTACCCTCGTCATCTTCTTTCGCACATTTGCAAACATCTATCAACCCTCTGGCGAGACTATCACCACCCATCTACCATTCCTCATCGACGGCGTGTGGCCATTGTCAGAAGGAGGTGTAGTGCTGCAGCGAAGTCTGGAGCGTAGAGAGAGGAAACGTCGGGCTAAGAGAAGGGCTGGTGGGGGTGTTCTGGATGGCATGGTGGATCCTGATAGGACGACTGGCTCGGTGTTGGATGAGCTGGTGGATTTGGATGATGAAGTCGAGAGCTTGCCGAGGTTGTACACCTTGTCTTCGCCTCGAGGTGAAGCGAGACCTATAGCACAGACGCCGAGCTACGAAGGAGGCTATCTAGGCAAGCAAGTCAACGTCAACTCCCCTACCCGGCCTCTGTCATCAGAAATGTCAGTCGTGCTCGTTTCATCCGATCCTCATCCACTTCTCATTGCCATCGACCACGACGCTCGTGAGCTCGTTTTCTACCGCTGGACTCGCATATCAACGGAGAGCTCTTCTCCTCAGCAAAAAGCTAGATCTCCAACTCTATCTCCTCTGCACGGTCTGCAGACCCACGCCGAATTGCCAACACCTGGTCTACCGAAGCCAACAAGTCGACCATCTGCATCTCGCAAACGTTCATCCATGGGCCCATCACTCGGTACCGATCGTCGTTCCTCAGCACTGGGCATAGGCGTCGCCGATCCCTTAGACCGCTCAACCCGCCGAGGCTCAATGCAGCGCCAGCCCCGCCAAAGCGGTATACCCGAGACGCGCTCAGCAGGCGATATCCTCCACGCCACTCTGGAACCAGATGACCCTTTCAAAGCAGCGGCTGCTCGACCTGTCAAGGGTACAAGAGGACCAAGAGGCTTGTCAACTGCTGGGACACTCGATGATAGTCGGAGGGTTTCTGGAAGGCTGGATCTGAATAGGAGTATGGATCGAATGGCGCTGAATGTGGCTGAGGAAGCGGATTTGAGGGAGACGACGATGATGTTTGGGTTGGAGAGGGATGATGAGGGGTTGGCGAGCGAGGTTGTGACGGAAAGGATTTGGAGTTGGCCTCTACCGGAGTGAGTTCACAGCTGAGGCTTAGTAGTGCTGACGTTTAGCCGCAAGGATCTGGATGCCAAAGACTTGAAAGCGTTCATGTCCGACACGCGGTCTCATCACCACGCACTAATACATATCCACTTCATCTCTTCCTCCAGCGCTTCCTCTACCTTCTACACTTACAAGCTCTCTCTTGACGCCAACGCAACCTTGTACACCATCACCCCGCGCCAGGGCCTCCCTTGCCAGTCATCCATCCCCATCATCTCCACCCGCCACAACATACCTGATGTCTTGGTCCTCACGCCTTCGCGTGAGCTCGAGCTGCATACGAGCAATGATCAGAAGTTGCCTGTTGCGCTGTTGGTGGGCAAGGGCATAAAGGGGTTGTCTGATCCCGTTGGGACGACGTTTATCGTCGAGTTTGTCGATGGGACTGTTGCGAGGTGCTCTTTGGATTGCCGACCTCGTGATGAGCTCATTCGAGCGTGCATGGAGGTCTTGTCTTTGGTTTTATCGGGCAAAGACTTCTTCGCACTCAAACGGGAAGTCATCTTGCATATAGCTACTTCCTGGCCTCAATTCTTGAACGTCTTGCAAAAGGCGCTCGGGCTTGCCCTGAGTGTCACAGAGCCAGTGTCCAGCCCGGATGTCCTTGTTCAGCGTAGTCGACTAAGTCAAAACGTCCTGCTCCACCGCCTCGCCTCTCGACGTCCGTACGTCAAAGAAGCACTCACTTCAGTCCCAAGGGAGCTGCATTCCGCTATCTTGTCAAAACCAAGCAAACCTGCCGCTCTGCTCGCTCTCCATCTCCTAGCGGAGAACTTCAGGCTGAGCGCCCTCACGGAGAAGTACAATCATCGGCTTGTGCCGCTCATTGTCCATCTGGCCGACAGGCTGCGGAACTACGAGTGGATCGACTATTGGATGCGTATTTGTCCACTCGCTGTCGCAGGAGGCACGCCTGCTTTCGGTGAGTTGGAGGTGGGAACGAAAGCTGACTTGCAGTCGACTCTCCTCGTTCGGAGCAGTCTTCCATGTACGGGCTAGAGGCACCGCCAGACGTTCTCGATCACCTTCAACGTACTCTCACCGGCAATCTTGCGGCGTATCCCACAGTCAAGGATCTGCCAAAGCTGTGTCACGTTGGTGTCCTTGCGATGGAGCTCGGAGACGTGAATCCTCTGTCTCTGACTGCGAAAGTCATCGATGTCTACCGCAAACTCGCACCAAGCGTCTCCGCCCCGGTGTCGGCCGCTGCTC
The DNA here is from genome assembly GCA_001600035.1 of Holtermanniella nyarrowii. NCBI lineage: Eukaryota > Fungi > Basidiomycota > Tremellomycetes > Holtermanniales > Holtermanniella > Holtermanniella nyarrowii. The sequence goes on from BCIT01000008.1 coordinate 438,045, forward strand.
GTGCATCGCATGTCATCCTCGTCATGGTAGCTGGACGCCTTGATCGGACATGGGTCAATCAGCTCATCGCCGCTGTGGCGATTCCTATACGGGAGGCCCTGAAAATTGGGCAAGCTGCGCCGCCGAGAGACTGGCCACTCGGTGCCTATCGTCTCGTTGGGCGGTCCGATCAGGCCCTTCAGAATCTTGCAATGACGGGGACTGAATTCCAGCGTAAAGTCGAACCCGTAAGTCATTTCATCTGGACGCAACTGACATTTTAGGTTAAGAGGGCAGATTTCTCCATCGGCAACTTGTCGAAAAGCGTCCGAGAGAACGTAAAGGGAGCTGAGGAGTCGAAACAGGGCACTACCAAGCCGGATACGCTGCCTGACATCCGCTTTGGCGCCGACAAGCGCTTGCAGGAGGTTACTGGCATGCTGCAGACGTCCAAGCCGAGGTGTATTGCCTTCACGGAGCCACTCAATGCCGAGTACGTTACAAGCCCCTCTACAGAGTCGCTGACTTTCTCAGCGATGCTGAGCTTCTTGCAGTCCGCACGTCTTTCGGTACAGCCATCGCTCAACGCACCATGGCAGTCACCGTCGGCCGTGCCATGTTTACCTACGCAACGCGCACAGCCGTTATCACGGACGCGTGGATCGTTGCCGACCTTGATATGTCAGTCAAGCTCTACCCAAGCAACTCCGTAATTGCTCCAACATTGCCGCATGAGGTGATGGAGTGGCCCAACTTCCACAACGGAGTAGCGGCGGCACTTTCCATTGCTCCAAGCTCCAACGGCGTGGACAGCTCATGGATCGTCTTCAACAAGCCGGCTGCGCTTAGCGCTAGCCACGGCGGCTTTCTCCTCGGCCTTGGTCTCAGTGGCCATCTGCGTTGCATGCAAACCTGGCACGCATACCCTTATCTCGAGCCTCGTCACGACCTTACAACGATCGGTCTTCTGCTTGGGCTGGCGACTTCTTTCGCAGGCAGTCAAGACACCATGATCACCAAGGTTATCTCCCTGCACACTCAAGCACTGTTGCCGCTTGGTTCTGTCGAGCTCAACGCTTCACCTTGCATCCAATCGGCCGCTCTCATGGCGATTGGCTTTGTATTTGTCGGCAGCCGCAGCCGTCGCATGGCAGATGCAGTGCTGAAGGAGATCAGCAGGAAAGCCATGCCTGGCGTGGAGAGCTTTGGAGAGTACCAAGAGTTGTACGCATTCTCCGCTTCGATGGCTTTCGGTCTCATCATGCTGGGGCAGGGAGGCGAGAACAGCAGCCATGTTGAGCGTAGAATGCTCGATCAGCTCCGGCGCTGTATCAGCGGCGAGAACGACGTCGCAAGCGAAGTTCAATCTCGCGCGGAGATGGTCGACCCCACCTACACTGCTCCAGGTGCGACGCTCGCGCTGGGGCTCATGTTTCTCAAATCTGGCAGAAACGATGTGATCGACATGATCAGCATTCCGCAAACTCCCTACGCCTTGGATCACATCCGTCCTGATCTGTTGATGATGCGAACTTTGGCGAGAGCGCTCATCATGTGGGAGAGTGTTGTACCGAACATGACCTGGATCGAGGCGCAGCTGCCTGCCTGCATCCAGGGCTTGCACCAAGATCACAAGAAGATCTCCTCCATGGGTCTTGCCAATGAGCTGGCGTACTTCAACGTCGTCGCTGGAGCGTGCTTCTCCATTGGACTCAAGTATGCTGGTACAGCAACCGAGTTTGCCCACACAACATTGATGTTCTTCTTTGGCGTCTTTGGCAAAGCTTGTTCTAACAACAGTGAGTTCCGCCTGTCGCGCTGAGGCTTGATCTAACTCTGCAGCCATGTCATACGAAGGCAAGATCCGTCGCTCCGCTGCTCGGCAAGGTCTCAATCTTATCACCATTGCTCTTGCCATGGTGATGTCTGGCACTGGAGAGCTCAACATCCTGCGACGACTGCGCGTCTTCCACGGCCAAGAAGGTGCCGGTGTCAGCTACGGGACGCACATGGCCATGCACATGGCTTGTGGCATCCTTTTCCTCGGTCACGGTCGTCACACCCTCGGTTCCTCCAACATGTCGATCGCTGCCATGTGTATTGCTTGCTTTCCACGCTTCAGCTCGTCCCCTGCCGACAACACATCCTACCTGCAGGCATACCGTCATCTCTGGGCACTTGCTGTTGAGCCGCGATGCTTGATTGCACGCGATGTCGACACGCGCGACACCGTGTATCTACCTGTTAAGGTCAGAGTCATGGAAGGGCAAAAGGTCAAGTCGCAGCACCTCATTGCGCCCACGCTTGTGGCGCCTTTCGAGCGCCTGGTTTCCATCGAGGTCGACAGTCCTCGCTACTGGCCGGTCACATACGACATCCTCAACAACGAGCGCGACCGCCAAAACCTCATCCGCACGGGCACCATCTTTGTCAAGCGAAAAGCTGCATTCTTGGACTACAACAATGATCCCAAGGGCAATCGCAGCATCTTTGTGCGCGCAGGCACAATGTCCCGGTCTGATCTGTTCTATGACTTCGTCTCGGCAGCGTCACCGTGCGCCGTTTCGGATGAGGACTTTTTGGCCTTGACGAATCTTCACTCTGGGGAGCCTCAAGTGCGGGCTCTTGGAGATATTTTGTGTCGAGGGCAGGACAGTAGTTTTGTGCGCTTCGCCAAGTTTGCATTACTTGAGTGCATTTCGCTCGACAAGGGTGCGGTCTTCTATGACTATGTCTCATTCTACTGCATCCTTCGAGCAGCTATCATTCGGCGGGAAGCCATCGCTACCCACAACGCGCATCCGCAATCAAGGCTTTCCATTGCCACACAAGCAGCTGCCTCCTGTCCAGCCGCTCTGCATCATCTACGACTCCTGCAGACGTACTATTCGCCCGTCGTCTTTGACCGCCAATACGCTCAAACGTCCGTCGCCGACAGACAAGCGACGCTCTTCCGACCCGCCTTCCTCTCTGCTTTGGTTCAAGAGCTTAGCGACAACACAGTCAATCAGGGCATGCGACGAGACTGGTTTGTGAGACTTGATGCTGCAATGTCGAAGCCTCATTTCGCACGCACAGACATCTTTTCGGTGGCTCAATACCTTCGGACGGCCAATGTGCCACCTATCGCATTGCTGCATGGTTTGCAGCAGGCCGTACGTCGCATGTACACACTTCTTGAGAGCGCGGGAGTGTCGCGCGAAGATACGATGGTGATACTTCTGGGCAAGATGCTGGAGACGGCGCGCAAGTACGACGAGGCTCGCGGAGGGGAGGGACAAGTGATTGTTCCGGGCAGACCCAAGATTGCAATTGAGAATTGCCCGAGGCAGTGGACGGTAGAGAGTGCGAGGGATGCGCTGGAGTCTTGGCTTTGAGAAGTAGACGGACAAGGGGCATGAGAGTTGTACACCATGATGAACGTAACGATACATGCAGTTATACAAAGGTCGTGGGCGTCTCTAGGATGCCAGCTTGTCATCACGCTCTTCCTCTCCGTCATTCACTTTGAGCACCTTGGCAAACTCGACGTAGTTGAAGCGGCCTTGGCGGTCGGTGAACTGGCCAGAGAAGAGGCGGTCAATCTGGAAATCAGCCAACCACAGGCCCAGCTCTTACCTCCCAGTCCTCCATTTGGTCCCCGTACTCCCCAAGCCATTTACGCATCTCCTTGACGTCCACAACACCCTTATCCTTTTCGTCAAAGCACGCAAAGGCCTCCAAGAGCTCTGGCTCTGCGTCGAGCTCAAGCAAATGCTCGCCCATCATGGTGAGGAATTGTGTAAAGTTGACACCTGCTTGTGTATGCGAAGGATCAATTCCGTAGTCTTGACCGGGTTTGGAGGAAAGCAGTGACTTTAGCAGATCAGGTCGTGGTGTTTGTCCTGCTCGTCAGTGACCGTCAACGGATGGACGCGGACGTACCCAAGTTGGAGAGCATCGTCTTCAAGTCCTGCTCCGTTATCCACCCATCGCCATCTTGATCAATCATCATGAAAGCCTCTTTGAATTGCTTGATCTGAGGTGGCGTGAAGATGGTAAAGGCTCCCCCTGACGCCTCTCGAGGGTGGTGGCCCGACTTCTTGGCTGTTGAAGGTAGTCCATGCCCTAAACCTATTGCTTTACTGGCCTTAAGCGTCAGGATCTCATTCATCGCTCAAGTCAATATACTTACCATCGTAGCTTGCCAACGTCTCCTGACGAGCACAACAGGTCCACAACTTGCAAGACGCGTTCGAACGTGACGTAAGGTGAGTGGTTTACTAAATGCATCTGTGATTCCTTGACTTTTCTCCCAGCGGAATCCAAAGTATTAGGGTGCATCTGTTTCTAATCTAAGGCGGCTGACTGAGTCACTGTCTCATACGCAAGAGCGCATGTATCCTGGTTCTTAGCGCATACAAAGAGATTGGAGTAATTGTCATGAAGCGCAGAGTTTCTGCCTTCAGTTTTGACACCTTTGCACCTGTCAGAACAGGTGGTCTCGATCTTCGCTGCCTACTCCAGTGCCCACAATAGTTACACTGATGCGATATTGAAGGCCACAGCTGTCAGGCCAGGTAGACAGCCCTGTGTGATCTTCCTTCTGAGGACTCATTGACCGTTTTGTAGTGAGACAAGATCATTGAGAGCAACTGATTATTATACACGACTGAGCTTAAGACTCAGTTTGAAAGGATGAGGCTATCCTTTTCGGTCTCTCTCGCCACCAGCGCCGCGCCTCCGCTTCTAACGGCGATTGTAAATATGCTGATTGGCCATGCGTCGAATGTACAGTCCGCCCCTAATCATCTCCGAGAAGAGACCGAATGCCTGTCTCATCAGCGACCGACCAAAGTCCGCTCGGCACACTCACGGTCAACAATGTCAAGATAAGCCAGCGTCGCCGGACTATCCGGATACTCATCCAAGAAACTCTTTCCCTCATCACACATCTTGCCTATCCGAGGATCAAGCGGAATCTTGCCCAACACCTCGATTCCCAATTCTTTCCCCATCGCCTTTGCACCCCCCGTCGTAGCCGCAAAGATCTGTGATTCGGATTTACAGTTCGGACACACAAAGCCACTCATATTCTCAACGAGCCCAAGAATTGGGATTCCGACTTTGCGGCAGAAATCAATTTCCTTTCGAACGTCTTGAAGCGCTACTTCCTGTGGGGTTGTGACGAGGACGGCGCCGTCGATGCCGGCTTCTTTGAGATATTGGACGATGCTGAGGTGTTCATCTGATGTTCCTGGTGGTGTATCGACTACGAGGTAGTCGAGGTCTCCCCACTCGACGTCTTTGAGGAACTGCTTGATGAGGCCGTTCTTCTTGGGACCTCGCCAAATGACGGCGTCTGATGCGGAGGGGAGAAGGAAGCCGATCGACATGACGGCGAGATTTTCTTGAGCATACGCTGGGGACCACCCGGAAGCTGATGTATGGATCGTCGACTCTTGCAAGCCCATGAGCAGAGGTATTGATGGGCCACAGATGTCAATGTCCATAATACCGGTCTGACATGTCAGTGACACTCTGAAGCTAGCCCACATACCTCGAGCGTCTCGTCCGCCGCAAGAGCCCAGCTCAGACCAGCAGTAAAAGTACTCTTCCCCACTCCTCCCTTGCCACTCAGCACCAGCACCTTTCGCTTGACAGATGCCATTCTCGCTTTGATGAGTGGCAAATCAGGATCAGGACCCTTTGGCCCTTCTGCGCATACAGATTGATTCGGACATCCATCGCAAGCATCGGCTTTACCTGCTTGTGTTGATTCTGTGCCCTGATATGGTCAACATACATGCATACATCATGAGAGAAGTGACGTACTGGACAATGCTCAGGTGCGTCTTCTGGTACTGTTGTCGGCAGGATCGCAGATGTTGTCGCTGAAGAGGACGCGAAGGGTATTGGAGATGGCGGAGGGAAGGCGCTCTGAGTTGCCAACATGTTTTCGATTTCTTCAAGACGATAAAAGTTAGGTTTTATGAGCTGACAAAGGTCGGTTTCAAGGTGCTAGCAACTTCCTTCTTATGCTAGACCGATGCTAGGAGCCACGTCAGATCAAGTTTTGACAAGAACAGGGGTTAAGCAGCCAACTTGCGAGGTTGCGAAGCAAGATATTTCGCAGCTGGAGGGAAGCTCAAACACAAAATGACCAAAACACGAGTCCCCTCAGCGCTACCATCACTGGCATCACTGCGCTCAACCTTTCCTCCCATCCTTCCAATCCCGGCAAAGTCCACCGGCAACAATGTGCCGAAATCACTGCACAAAACCCGACGAACATGGAAAGCCAATGTTGGTCGCTTCGATCTGCCGTTGGACGCCGAGCTGTTGGGAAGAGAGACGTCGAGAGGGATGTTGAAGGGTGTCAAAATGACTATGAAGAATTTGAAAGAGGTTGAGAAGGCTGGTGGTGTTGAAGGGTTGCTGGTGAGTAATGTTCAGTGCGTGTGGGCATTGGCTGACGTGTATAGCTGTCACGGCCAGCTTCGCAGTTGACCAAGTTTGGCGTACAACTACGATCCAACTTGTTCCAGATCTTGCATGAGGAAAAGGCCAGACGAGACACTGGGTTTGAGCGGATAGAAATGTCCGAAGAGGAGCTCGTTAAGCTCGGGGCGCAGCAACGAAAAGAAACGTTACGCGTGCATAGCGGCCAGTGATGCGATTTTTATACTTTGACCGGTACTCAAATGTCCATGCGGCTAGCTAAAATATACAGTGCAACGCGCCAGCGATCGCAGCAATGCCCAAAGAGACGACCATGGAGAAGCTCGAAAGTGGGACGCGGATGGACGCCCCACTGTTTGCTGCGACCAGGGTGCCATTGGCAGCGTTTGTGGAAGCAGACGACGAAGGCTTGCTGGTTCCTGTTCCAGTCCCTGTTGCCCTGGCTGACGACGTGGTAGCGCCGGCATTGGCAGCCGGGCCAGGCGCGCCAGGAGCAAGGACTTTATCAATGACCTGCGAAAGTCAGCATTGCTTCGAAAGGCCAACTAACATGAAGCACGCCGTTCTGCAGAGTCACATCTGTGCGCAACAAAGTCGCCTTGACGTCTCCCAGCGAGACTGTCGAGATCTGAGTCGTTTGATCATGGGTAATGGTGAGCTTTTCGCCAGACTGGACTGTAAACTCGAACGGCTCGGTCGCGTCTGGCCCAGCGAAAGCAGGCGAGTATAAGGTGTAGTCGATTGCGAACTAAGTGTCAGTCTTGTCGTCAGCAGACCGATCAGGCTCACATGGTTTGACAGAAGGGCTTGCAAGTTTGCTTCAGCCGCATTCTTGGTGCTTGCGTCCCAAGCGCTGTCGACGGCGGCAAAGATGGTGAAGCCTTTGACTGTGAGCTTCTCCAGCTCTGGGGTGAGCTTGGTCATCGCGAGCGCTGCTTCAAGGTTGGAAAGTCCCATGCCATCGGCGCCGCCGCTTTGACTAGCTGCTGCGAGAGCCTGCGAAAGGGGCAGAGGGGGTGCGATCATCTGTGACATCAGCAACACCCTCCTGAAGTTCCACAAGCGACTCACGTTGTCGACAGGGAGGATGATGATGTTCCCAACCGGCGTCCAACTCATATCAATGGGACCAGCCCAACTCGTGGCATTATCCGTTGTTTGTCTCGCCACAACAGACTTGCCATCCTCAGCCTGCTGCAACACCAGCACCTGCGCCGCTTCCGTCTGGGTTTCAGTCGCCATGCCAAGCTTGAGTTTAAGCTTGCTAGCAGCGATAGAGTGCAGCGGCATTTGCGGCATCGCGTTGTACGTCTGATCTTTCTCCGCGATGTGCAGTGCGATTGTTCGAAAGGCATCGTCGGGTGTTTTGGAGTTGACGTCGTAACCTGCCTTACCAAAGGCCTGTCATCAGCTCACCTGCAGCAACGAAAGGCTTACATCGTCGGTCGGCGCGAATAGTGTAACTTGTTCGCCAGAGTAATAAAGGTGCTCAAAGATTCCGTACGCTTCTTCTGATTCTAACGACTTGTTCACCAGCTCCTCGAAGCGAGTCAAGCCATTCGCCCAAAGGCCATCAATTAGACCCGTGAGATACGGTACGAGATTGGTATCGTCGCATTCAAGGAGCCCATCTTCCGGAGCTTGGGCCGCGACGAGCAGAGGGAGCACAGTGATAATGAAGGAGCGTGAAAGTAGGCGCATCTTGCGTTAATGATGATTGTCCGTGTGGCTGTTATGCGCAAAGTCAAGGTGATGGCTCAAATGGCAAGTGGGTGCTCAAAGTCACAAAGGAGCTCGCGCCCCCATGTTTCATCGGCTTGGCAAAGGATGATTGCGGTCATTACGATCTCACTCAGTTCCTGTAAGATCGTAAAGCGTGACATATGACATACAACTGATTTCTCCTTCGATCCCTCTCTCAACCTCCCTCCTCATCCTCGCTGTCCAAACTCCTTCTCCGCCTCGGTACACTCCCTCCCGCTCCAAAACGCATACCAAGTCCCCCCTCCCCCTGCCCCCTTTGGCCAATGCCACCGACTGGCAGAAGCGGTGATGGCTCCCCTTCCATATCCTGTAAAGTGATGCCTTTGACCTTCAGACTCACTGCCCATGCACGCATCATGCCATTGACACCAGCCTCCATCGCAGCCTTGCCGAGTCCTTTGCGAACCCAATGCAGGCCATCGACCGTGATATCTCGCAGATGAGGTGGGGTGCATCGGACAATCGTCGCGAGGAGTCGAGTGGGAGAATTTGTCTCGTTGTCCTCTAAGCGCTGAGCAGAGTGTTCGCGATTCGACCAGCGTAAAAGGGTGAGAGACTGCAGTGGGTGTGAGGAGAGGGCTGCACCAGTGATAAGGGCAGGCGAAAGCAAGCAATTGGGAAGGAGGGTCGAAAGGTGGCGCAGATTGGGATGTAGCTCTAGAGTCTTCGAAGATGGGATGATCTGAATTGGAGGCCATTCTTGATGCGGCAGATAAGTCAGCGATTCAATCTTAAAGCCATGCACCTCTTGAAAGTTGAAGGTGCCGTCGTCTGCGGTGAGATGGTACGCGGTGATGACGAGGCGTTTCAAGGCAGGGAGGTCGCTGTGTGCCAGCGTGGACAAGAACAAGCCGTTCTTGACGCCATTGAGCGTAAGCGTGTGCAGATGCGGTAGGTACACGCCCGTCGCGTTCGGAAAATCGAACTCTTCTCTCCAAGTATCAAAATCCCACTCGCCTTCATCAGCCGACCCTCCGCCATACACTGATAGGACCTCCAGCGACGGCATGGCTTCCAAAAGCCACACGAGCGGGTCTTGACCTTGAACAACACTTTGTATCAACGTTAGACCCTCGAGAGCCTTGAGTTTGCCTGCGAACTCGGCATTGCGCAGTGTCTTGAGCGCCAATGGAGTCGGACCCGTAGGCAATCGCAGGTGAACCAGGTTTGGGATGAGCTGGAATAGGGAGTCGTAGATTCTACCGTAGTGCAAAGGATGAAGACTTGCACTGTCCATTTGACCCTCCATGGAGGTCAAGTCGAGCACCTGGATGAACCTGCCCGGCATCGAGACGGGGTTTCTCTGCAGATCCGACCATTTGGACTCGCCGCGCAGGACCTCGAGAGCAAGCAAAGGTAGGCGATCCCGGAGGACGGGTTCGCGATAAAGGTACTTGAGTACGATCGGCTGTCAAACGTTAGTATTCATGCAGTTTCGATTGCACTTGACCCACCTTCCACGCTTTGCAGACGACCATCAGCTCCAGCGCATCTCGTTGCAGCTCTTTGAGGTAGATGACTCGATCCAATGCCATTTGCCGACCCTTCATACCCCCAACTTCTCGCTTGAGATGCCTATAACCCACAACTGGAGGTCCAACATAGGACGGCCCTCTATGCATACGCCAATGCAGGATTCGGCGAAGTACTTCGTCAGGCAAGTATGGCTGATGCGGTGGCGGATCTGTAAAGAGCATCTTGCTGCGATGAGCAATAGTAAAGCCGAGAGGTGGACGCGTGAACTCAGCTGAGGGGCCATAAGAATCATGCCGTCATGCCGCCACGTGCTTATCCAGAACCCTGACTTCGGTTGTTTGAGCATGATGGTACCGCGCCTGCGTCAGCTGTCAAATCTTCTCGCACGAGGGCAAGTGACTACCATCACTCAGCAGAAGCTCTTGGTCTACAGTTGCCATGAGCGCCACAGCCACGTGCGACCGCTGCCATTACAATCCGCGGATCATAATTACCTAGCGGTTGTCGCCAGTGTTGGCCTTTATATACCTACCTTTTACTGCTATCAACGTCGAGGGTCATCCATAAGTCTGATCCACTTTCAAGCGGATGACCCCATTTACATATTAAAAAGAACGACATAATGTTCTCTCCCCATTGTGGAGTTCTACCTTATTGCCAGTCCGTCTTTCACTCATGGTCCTGCCCCTGCCTGCCCCTGCACCACTTTCGCAATGTTTTTGTACTTTTTGTCATTCCATGCATCGACATGGGCATTGCGCAGCTAGCTTCGCAACTGTGATTGATGGTTGTACGGTTGCATTTCGAATGACGAGAGGATCCCTGAGTCTGGAGGAGTCGAGTAGTGTATTGGCCCGAGTGCTCGTCGAAATGCCCCGAAGTGACCTCCACCTCCGACACCCTTGTGTCATCAGTAGTCGAGTTGCTACGTACCTTCGACAGCAAAATGCCTTCTCAACAAATTACGCAATGCTAGGTAGTGGCTGGTGGGCAGGCGTACATCTTGCAGCGATCGCAAGGTTTCCAAATGCGTCGCCATATGGTCACGTTCCGAACGACCGTCAAACAACCTTTTGGAAGGTAGCAGATCCATGTCGCCTTCTGATATCCCAATGCTTCGTGGTTTCGATGACCTTGATGCAGCTGTGGGCGGTGATGATATGGTCGTGGTGGTGATTCCTTTACTCATCTCTGCGGTGCATGAAGACATCAAGGCGCTTCAGAATGGCAAGGAAGGCGCTCTTTGCGGATCCCAGTGTAGAATTCGCCACAGTATCTTGTCAAGTCAGCATGACTGACACGGCGCAGGGTCTATGAAAAGCATTTCATTCGATGCTCTGAGCAAATATGGTGCAGATGAAAGATGAACGCTAGAACTCAAGACGGGCCGCCGTAGAAACCATGCCGTCATGACGTTTCGTGCCTATCTAGAACCCTGACTTCGGTTGTTTTAGCTGCTGGTAACGCGCCCGCGTCAGCTGTAGCAAGGCTAATCCTATGATGCAGCTCTGCTCCAACGACGGCAAGTGATTGCCTTCCCCTTCACTCAGCAGAAGCTCTTGGTCTACAGTTGCCATGAGCGCCACAGCCACGTGCGAGCGCTGCCATTTACAATCCGCGGATCATAATTACCTAGCGGTTGTCGCCAGTGTTGGCCTTTATATACCTACCTTTTACTGCTATCAACGTCAAGGGTCATCCATAAGTCTGATCCACTTTCAAGCGGGTGACCCAATTTATATTTTTAAAAGAACGACATAATGTTCTCTCCCCATTGTGGAGTTCTACCTTATTGCCAGTCCGTCTTTCACTCATAGTCCTGCCCCTGCCCCTGCACCACTTTCGCAATGTTTTTGTACTTTTTGTCATTTCATGTATCGACATGGGCATTGCGCAGCTAGCTATGAAACTGTGATTGATGGTTGTACGGTTGCATTTTGAGTGACGAGAGGATCTCTGAGTCTGTAGGAGTCGAGTGTGTATATTGACCCGAAAATGCCCCGAAGTGACCTCCACCTCCGGCACTCTTCTATCTATCACTAGCTAGCTGCAGTTGACTTTGACTATTCCCTCAACAGCAAAATGCCTTCTCCAACAAGATACGCAATCCTAGGAAGTGGCTGGTGGGCAGGCGTACACTTTGAAGCCATCGCAGACTCTCCAAACGCGACCTGTTCCGCCATATGGTCACGTTCCGAAGCGACCGTCAAGAAGCTTTTGGAAGATAACAAGTCCAAGTCGCCTTCTAATCTCCAGACGTTTCATGGTCCCGATGGGCTCGATGCACTTTTGGCGAGTGATGAAGTCGATGCTGTCGTGATTGCTTTGCCTATCTCGACTGTACATGAATACGTTGTCAAAGCCCTGCAGGCTGGCAAGCACGTCATCAGCGAGAAACCAGTCAGCAAAGACGTCAAGACTGCCAAAGAGCTCATCAAGCGATACGAGGCAGAGTTTGAGCCCAAGGGTCTCAAGTGGCGTGTAGCAGAAAGTACGTCGACTGCATCTAGGCCAAGACTGACATGCAGACTGGGCTCACGAGCCTTTCATCGTCAAAGCTCAAGACCTGATTGCATCTGGGGTTCTGGGTCCCGTTCTCTACTGGAGCCTCAACTTTCAAGCCTGTAGAAACGAAGAGGGTATCCCTGGTGAATGGCGCCGTGTTCCAGACTATCAAGGTGGTAAGTCCTTTACTATCCTCCCGTCTCTGACAACAGGCTTTTTACTTGATGGAGGCGTTCATTTCGTTGCTGCCATCCGTTGCATGCTTCCCGAAAGTGACAGGTGAGGGATTCAGTATGGAGTGGTGTTGACACTGCAGACCGACGACCATCACGTCCAACGCAAGCTATCACCGCGTCCATCTTCCTCCCCACGATACAATCATCGGCATGGCCACCGCACCTCAACTCACCCGCGACCCGCACGGCAAAGCAGTAGGCGAGATCGATTCCACCCGCCTCGCACCAGGCGTCTCACTAGGCCGTTCAACTCCATCAGGCACCATAACACTTACGTTCGCTCACCCCGACACACCTACGAAACCGCCTTCCGTCTTCAGAGTCGTTTGTGAAGAGGGCGTCGTGACCGTCTCGGTCGGTGGGGGGTCTTGGAAATGGACTGTTGAGCCTTCGAAAGCTGCGCTTGAGCGGGGTGTCAAGGAATCCCTTGAGGAGGGGAAAGGAGCGGGCGTCGAAGAGGAAATTGATCAGTTCGCAAAGGCTTTGCAAGGCCAAGAAGGCGTCAACAGGGGAACACCCAAGGGCTCGCTTTGGGATTTGGCGTTCATCGAGGCATGTCTGAATTCCAATGGACAGCCGATCGAGATTGCAGCGTAGGAACATACAGACAACAATGCAAGATATCTAGACAACTACTCGGGCCGGCTCGATGCCCTCGCTCGGTCCGCTCATGGCGACGGCCACAGAGGCAGGCTGATCTCGCAATTTGCGCTCGTACATTGGGATTGAGCGCTGACCTTCTGGTACCGCCGATGCGTTCGCTTGACTTGTGCGCTATTCTCGTCAGTCTCTCTTGACGCCGGCAAGAGGGCCACTTACAAGTGCATTCTGATTCAAACCTTGTTCCAGCCCCTCAAGCAAAGCACAAGCCTTCTTTAAACCGTCAGCTTCCCCAACATAAGCCAAAAGACTCACGCAAAGCTCATTCGAAGACATGTAGCCGCACCTCTGACACGTTTCTGCCCATCGTTAGCGTCCACCCACGCACGCAAAACTTCGGAGACGTACTGAGCGTCTTCATTCCCTTGGTAGTCACACCATTCAACAGAAACGTCTCTCCTGAATGAATAATGTCGATGATTGCAGACGGTCGGATTGCCTCTAGGTCTTTCAGGAAGACGCGAGCGTGACCTCGGTACGCTGCTCATCAGCGTTGCGCGTCGTTGCCGAAGGCACGGACCGTCAGGACTATAGATGCACTCTGTTGAAAAGTACGTGAGCTTTTTAAAGTACGCATACCTGTTGTCAGTAAGTGTCAAGACGTAAGAGAACGTACATGACAATCTCCTTTTCATAAGCGTATTTGAAAGGCTTGCTCCGCTTGATCGTGTCTTCCGATTCCGTCACGATAGCTGTACATCTCGCCAATCGAGCGACATCACCTCTCATAACTCTTCATCAGCCCCATCTTCCTTGTATAACGTACTGTTCATCAACACCGTCTCGGCAATATCATCCGCATTATGCCCCGTCACGATATGATCCACCCCCAGTTGCGCAGCACCGCGATCCAAAGCCTGTCGACGAAAAACGCCACAAAAAGTACAGTTGTTCTTCTTGCCTACTTGGCTGACAATCTTGTCCATTGTCCAGCCGTAGAGCTCGTCGTAGGAGAGGATCTTGAGTGGGAGACCGTACTCTATCTGGTTTTGCTTGACCGTCTGTTTGTTAGTGCTGTACACAGGATAGGGTGGGGGGTTGGCTTACTTCGAGTGAATCGTCTCGATAGCCGGTGATGCCTTCGTCGATTGACAGGAGAAAGAGGTCGAGGCCGTAGTCGTAGCGTTTGTTGAGCAATGACAAGACATGAGCGAGCACAGTCGAGTCTGCATCGTGTGAGCTTGCTGCTCATGCTTCCCAGCGTGACAAACCCTTGCCACCACTAGCTCCAATAGCTACTCTCTCTCCTCGATGGAAGATGCCTTTACCCTCGGTGATAGTATTATGAACTTCAGTCTCAAAGACTTCGTAAAAGCAGTCTTTACAGACTTGCTGACCCGTCTTGGGCCTTTTAACCAGTGCACGGTTTGTAGAGCACAATGAGCATAGCTTGGGCGCCATCTTGTTAGGTTGGTTTTCTTCTAACTTTTGAACTGTACTCGTACAAAGTGGTCTTGTCGCCACCACGCGTGCGCTTTGAATTCTCGTTCTTGATCCGACCGACACGTCATTATCACATTCTGCTTATGTCCTGGCTAGCTTGAACATCTGCTTGCGCTTTCGCTGAGAGTCAAGCCTTTTACGACTACTCGAACTTGGAATGCATTGACTTGCTACACTTTTCTTGGCCAGTTGACAAGTGTACAGCTGAAAATAGGGTTCAAGTTGGAGGATCGACAGTTTGATAAGATTTCGGCTCGATCCCATACTTGTTCACGTCATCGTCCTTTTCAAAGTCCGGTTTCGATTCCCAAGTTATAAATCATTCAAAACATTCCTTATCTTTCCTTCTAATCACCAACCATGTTTGCCCGTTCAGTCCGTTCAACACTCCGACCAGCAGTCCGTCAAGTCTCGAGCTCATCAAGAGCTCAACAGCAGCCTCAGCGCTTGACTCGCCATGCCGTTCTGGCTGCTTCGACCGCCGTCGCAGCTGCGTTTGCATTGACGCAGGAGAGCAGAAGGGTGCACAATGATGACAAAAAGGTAGAGATCAAGTCTGTTCTTGATCAGCCCAGCTTGAAAACCAACTTGCGTAAAGGTGAGGTTTGGTGCGAGGTATTCGAGCTGCTGACTAATGTACAGATGATCACTCGCAGTCATCAAAGAAGACGACATCGTCTTCAGACCCTGCACCAGAGATCATAGCTGAGAAGAAGGAAGAAGCAGAAGCAGAAGGTCAAAGCGCATACAACCCAGAAACAGGAGAGATCAACTGGGATTGTCCCGTACGTCTCTCCCTCCCTCCCTTCCTCCTAACAATGCACAGTGCCTAGGCGGCATGGCAGACGGTCCCTGCGGTCCACAATTCAAAGAAGCCTTCTCTTGCTTTGTTTATTCCGAACAAGAACCCAAGGGCATTGAATGCGTCGAGAAATTTAAAAACATGCAGGATTGCTTCAGGCAGCATCCTGACATCTACGGCGAGGAGATTGCAGATGATGAAGATGAGACAATGACCTCGGGAGAGACACCGCTGTCAGAGGATGGAAAGATCGTAGCCAAGTCATTGCCTGCTGGTCACCCGGATCAAGAAAAGGTCCCGAAAGCACCGAATGCTGAACCACCGAAATCATCCGTCATTCCGGATTTGACGCATGAGAACCAGATGTCCAAGGGTGAGTTTACATTTGCGACGTCGGATGGAGCTGACAATGATAGGTGTGCAAAAGCTGCAGCCCAAGGGTCAGCGAGCAGACAAAAAGGGAGTCACGCAGGCTGGCGACGGAACCGCTTGAGCGAAAAAAGAAGTACATCAAAGAGCATGCATTGCATCCACCTCTCGTCGTCTGTCGTCATGATCGTCTCTATACATATCCAAGCTCTTTCGTGATCGGCATCGCTTTCGCCCAGGCCTAGTACCTCCATCGCCAAGGATCAACATCATGCGCATTGACAGCTTTGCCAAGCGCGAAACCATTCTGTCCTTCTTCGTATGTGCACAACGTCCGCTGACGGGAACAAGAATGGCATTTGCCATTGGCGTCGCACAGTGAGACGCGGTAGGACGCGACTGAGCTTCGGTAAGCTCCGCATGGAGGTGTCGTCAACTACTCGTCAGCACTTCATCCCTGCATCAGGCAGAGCAGTTACCTCGTATGTGAATCCGGCATCATCACGCACTTCCTGGCGCTGCTTGCCAACATGAAACTCGTCAAACTGCCTCTCGCCCGTCGCGAGGTCCGCTTCGCGTTCACGCCTGCAAGTCTGTTCGACAGAGACGTGTGTCAGGTTCTCATTACGCGCCCGGAGGATGGCGGAGCTATCGAGCTTGAAGTTGTACGATGAGAGGACTTGTTCGGGTGGCTGTAAAGGCGCAATGATGCACTGCGACGTCAGATGACTCGTTGAAGCGGGTACTGACAGTGGGCGGACCACGGAATTCACGATTAGGACCCCAAGGCGCATCCACAAGCTACACATCATCAGCTCCAACTCCTGCTACTCCCACCCAACATACCTGACAATACCTCAACAAAGGCCTCCACCAACAGTCCCTCTCCCCTCGATTCCCCCAAAGGCCCAAAAAGTTCAACCAGCTCATCTCTCCCACATGCCTCCGTTTCCTCCATCTCACCTCCGGGTCATGCCAGTACTGAATCGGAACGACATGGCCTTTGGTATCCCACCGTGCGCCATCAGTATCTGTTTCGTCGATTAGTTTGAAGAGGTTTGCGAGCTGGGCGTAGATGTGCGGGCCTGGGGTTGGCCAGAGGCCGTGCGAGCCGGCGGCGGAGTAGGCCACTGGGCGATTGTCGTACTTTTCGACGTCTTGCCAGCGGACTGTGCTGCTTTGTCAGTGAACCCGTGCAGAGGGGGTCTTACCCTGATCCGAGGCCTAGATCCTCGCGGTGAGTTACTGGGGATGTTAGCGACATACACGATGCATTGTGGACACACCATAGTCTGCAGAGACGGCGGTGCCGTTGATCGTTCTCACTCTCAAGTGCTGACCATGTCAGGGATGTTATGTTGATCACATAGGTACCAACCTCCCAATCTGATACATCTGAACAAGGTCAGCAAAGACAGCGGCCACACAAGCCCACTCACGATTCCCTAGCACGCCAAAGGGAGGGCCCACGTTCTTGCCGAGATTGAAGGGATAGAATCTAGAATCTCAGACCAGCCTTTCTTCACTGTGCGCTCACGTCCAGTAGAAGAGATCCTAGAAAAGTTAGATCTTGCACCACCACTACCAGAGAGAACTTACTACTATCCCATCACCCTTGCCAACCCAAAATCCATAAACCGGCTCATGAACGACCTTGCGTCCATCCTCGTCACGCTCAAGACCACCCCCATCCGCACCACCTGGGCCGTGCAAGAACGCCGATCGTGTGTCTGAGAGGTCTGGTTGAGGGTTATGTGGTACGTCAATGTCTAGGAAGAGTCCTTGACCGAAGGCGGGAAGATCGCCGAGGTTAGTCGAGTTGTAAGTAGTCAGGTTCTGGATGTCAGCAACGTGCGCTCTTGGACGAAACATACGGTCTTGAGGATGTTTCCATCTCTGTCTTCGACCTCAGCAGTCAGTACATATACAGATGCAGCTGTGTATATACCTGAGTGTAATGCGGCATCATGTACTCGACTGAACTCGGATAGTACTGCTCCTTTGAACTAGCTCATTAGCTCGCCATCGTCTCTTCGAGTAGCTCACGATAACATGATTACAGGCGAGTACTTGTCCAGCAGGTCCACCATATCTCTTGTCAGGCCATTGGCAGTCTCCGTCTCTACATATGAAGGGGCGGCTACCGGGATCTGAGGTTGTGACGGAGCAGCAATGACGCGGCTTGCGGCTACCGCCAGTGTCAGAATTCGCTGCAAAGTTGTCAGTATACTATCATGGACATGGAGTCTCTTACCCATATCATTCTGAGCTGAACCAAACGGGGAAAGGCTTCTGATGATCTGGTGTGTATAGTCTAGAACCGCGCGGCAGTGCGGTTGCGGCCGCGGGTGGCAACATCCACCCCGCAGCACGTGAAAATATTGCAATGCGGGGTGTACCACCAATGTCGCGCCCAACTGCTTCCCTTCTTGAGTTAATGAGGTAGAATCTAGGCAATGCAGACCTTTGACGATATGACAGCATACATGGTCTCATCTATCTACGCTGTCAAGACCGGCAAATCAACTAGAGAGCCGTTGCGTGGCACGCTTGCTTTGATGCCCTGATCACATCCCACCTTGCCCGCGACCTTGATACCCAGCAATGATAGCAGGCTCACGATCGTCATGTAGACGCTATAAGCTATGAGAGTCGGCTGTATGGCATGGGTGAGAGCGTCCAGACGGCAAAACTGAACAGTTACATCCGTCGTCCATTCGCCACTCCTAAAGTGCCACTTTCGCGCGCATTGACCCATGCTCAAGAGACGACGACCCCCTCTCCAACAACAACCACTCCCAATCATCACAAAGATGGTCAACAAGAAGACCAAGTCCAAATCCAAACCTAAGCAGGCTCCTGCCTCCCACACCTTTCTCAAATCAACACAAGTCTTTTGGACAGGCGAGATTCTCTGCAAGATTGCGAGTTTCGCTACAAACGGCACCGTGCTCAGCTTGATGCTGTCATGCTCCTACGCTTTCGAGATGACCTATCCGAGTTTCTGGAAGAGTGGCTTGCTCACTCATGCTGGACAGATGAAGGAACAAGGCTGTCGCAAGGTCCATGCTTATCGATAACGTCTGACCCCTGAGCTGACGTGTCAAGGCCTTCCTCAAGAAGTATTGTGCTGCCATGAAGTCTGCGTTGTTTGACGACTGCGGCTGTATCGATCCCGAGACGATCGAAGACGTCCTCTCGCTCTATCCCAACCTCCGCGAGATCACACTCATAGGCGACAGTCACGACTACCACACCGCGCACAACCATCGCCACTACCGCATCATCTGCGAACGCGGCGTCACGCCTGGCGGTCGTCTCCAAGCACAGATCAAGTGTCTCGAAGTGTCCATCAGCGTTCACGCCACGCTTGAAGAGCGCTTTGATGGCTACAGAGGCTTTAGAGTCGTGCGCTCGCCTGAACCCTACTGGCTCGATTTCCCAGATGCCGAGCTCGCTATCAAGTTTCACTGTCCTGAGCTTCTCTCTCCTCAGAAGAGTATCAGGATGGTCAGGCAGATGATAGAGACCTTTGAGGCCAAGCACCTTCGCTTCATCTCCATCTCGTGCGAGCTCGGCGCCAACTCTGTCCGAGCTTTGGTCGATCACGTTGCCACTGCCGGTGCCACGCTCGAGAATCTCGAGATCCAGTGCGCTCTCACCGCCGAGCTTTTCGACCTCATCACTTCCGAGTGCTCAGGTCTCAAGACTCTTCATCTCAAGCCAGCTTTCAACGCCCAACCCCTACCCCTCGAATCCATCTTCAAGACCCTCGTCGACAAGCTCCCCCAGATCCAAGATCTCGAAATCGGCGCATGCTGCGAAGACACTGGCTTCCGCTCAGCCAATATCCCACTCACCCTCCAAGCCATCCGCTCGCCCAAGCTCCCTCACTTAGCCAAGCTCACACTACACGTCTTTGAATATCCATTCACGGCATCAAACAAGCCCTTCGCAATCCACCTCTGCCGCCACATCGCCAACAGCTGCACCTTCACCACTCAAACTTGGCCAAACTACATGTCAGTGGCTAGCTTGCCTGGTAACATAGAGCTAGGTTACTGGGAGACACAGGTGAAAGCGTTGAGGGTCGGGCTCGCGAAAGAGGTCGGCGCTGCTCATGTCTGGCGCAAGCTTCCTAAGAAGAGCGGCGCACCGGGCTCTCGTCTCGATGTTTGATAGTCGCCGTTCCCAAGATCATCACGAGCTTCAAGCGTGCATAGCTGGAGCCTTTTGCAAATCTTATGTCTATACTTTGTATCATTGTGCCATGTGAGACCCTGTGAAGAAGTCCTTCATATCGACGCGCCGATCCGCGAACTCCGTCGAGTCGAAGGTCCACGCCGGGTCCACGTCATTTGGCACTACTATCACACCTCGCTCGCTTTCGACCAGCTTGTCAGCCGGTTCCCTCATCTTACGCCCGGGTTTACTCTGAAGAGCAAATGTGGCCTTTTCTGCCAGCAATTCCTGACTATGCGAGCGTCAAAGTGAGTCTACCTCCATTTGCCACCCAAGAAAGGCATGCGAGCAAACTCCCAAGCAACTGTATCATCCCGACCCCAGACAATTCGTCCGCGTAATCATACTATCGGCGGAGCCGAAAGGATATCAGAGGAAAGAATTCACTCGAGTGGACAACCTCTCAAAGATCAGACCCGCCTAACAAGCATCGTGTTGAGTCGGTAGACCAGTCAACGAGCATCATCATCCAATCGTCAAGTCATATATTCATTGCAAAGCTTCAAACCGTAACCGAGCAAGAATCCACAAGACGCAAGAAGGCAAAAAGCAAGGAACTGAGAAACAAGAAACCACCTGTATCTTTGCAATGCAATGCTCATGAACCCGCCTCAACTGCAAATGTCAGCCAAGTCTCGCACACTTCGTCGACTCACCTGAAACGCATGTGACCGAACCTTTCCTAGTCCAGGCCCTAAGGCAGAACTTGTCGAGCCCAATCTATCCGATGGCTAGCTGAGCCCGTATTCCGCAAGCTGTTCAAGAAGCGATGGGCGAGTAGAAAGCAGAATGTTGTACGTGCGGAGGTTACGTCGGGGATTCAGACTGTCATGACGGTGATCCAGGTCGTGCATCGGAATTCGGTCCGGCGATTTGCAGATCGCGCAAGTAGTCTTCCTGCTCGAGTTGAAGACGTAAAAATGGTCCAGCTTCGACCGTCTCCAGAATGTGTCTTGTCCAAGCGGGAATCGAGTTGACAGTCGAGAAGCGAGAATCAGGCGACAAGCTGCAATTGCCAGCGCGCCAGTTGTGACTGTCGACTCTGTAAGAATCGTAGCCGTACCAAGGACCAGGTGCGTGGAGGGTGAGCTCAAGGGAGTCGCAAATTTTGTCGCACACCTTGAAAAGTCAGCCAATTCGCACGAACACAAGCGACCCACCCAAAGGGCCTGCCGAGGAGTCTCCGGAGATGCCTCAGGTGCTGAAGAGACGGATTCTGAGGAGGACGGAGTGGAAGGGGGCGAAGGCGACAACTCTTGACCAGCAGCTTTGCGAATACCCTGTCAATCGTTAGCGACAGTTGTTTGAGATGGCAAAGGCAGAAACATACCCTCAAGCGATCTTTTTCGTGATAGCACGGATTTTGCCGACATCGAATAGATGGTCGGAGTGGGCACGTGGACTTCACTTTCGGTGTCGCAGCAGCCGGCGCAGGTGATGGGTTCCGATGTTTTTCAGCCTCAAAGCGCGTGCGAGCATATGGGTGATGGCGGTTGACACCGGTCAACAAAGGCTAAGGGCATTAGCTTGAACAAGGTAAATTCAACCAACTCACAAACGCAATCCTAGGCTTCGACGCGCTTCGCGCAAATTTGAACGCCTGCTCCGACTCGGAACGCGACAACTTGTGCTCGATATCAACATCACCGAAAGGTTTGGGCGGCTTGAGTGCGTTACAGTTGAGAGGCTCGACAAGGTGAGGGGGAGTCTCTGGAGAAGACTCTGATGTAGGCGAGCCAGCTTCTGTCGAGCTTGGCGTGGAAGCAGGCGATGGCGACACCACCTCGCCGGCATCTCTTCTGATAGCCTGTCAATCACGCGTCAGCAACAGTGACTGCAACGGACACAGGCAAGGACTTACCCTGAGGCGTGATAGTTCATGGCGACACGGCATCTGCTGACACCGAACAGGTGGTCGCAAAGGACACTTGGACTTCACCTTTGGCGTCGCAACAGCCGGCACAGGCGATGGGTCGGCAAGCTTCTCGGTCTGATTTTGAGTGCGAGCGTAGGGATGGTAGAGGTCAACCTTGGTGAGCGTTGGCTGAAAATATCAGCGTGCGTGATAGCTGCTAGATCGGCTCACGCATGTAGTTCTACCGTTCAGTACACTTGAGGTCAACTTGATAGGCTCCACAATCTTGACGTTCGGCGCGAGACGCAAAGGCCTGAGCTCAATACCATCGCCGGTGATAGGCGTGACTGGCACCGGCGTGTGAAAGACGATGGGCTTGAGGACACGGTAGCTATCATCATCATTTGGCTTGCGGACATTGAGTTAAAGAAGTTGTTGTAATTATTGAGAAGAGGTGCCGGTTACTTTACCGGAGGGACGCGCTTCAGAAAGTCGCGACGTTCTTAAGCTATCCAATGTTTGATCAAAGCCCAAGATCCGAGTATCGTGAGGAGGGTCGCACTCCTTGCAGAGGGCCGTGAGCCCAATCACATCCCCCACGCCAGTAATCCGTCAGAATATTCATCACCTAACGTAACAACAATGCAATGTCCATATCGTCTCGTCTCGCAGAATGTGCCATACCGTCTCGTCTGTCGCGCTCAGTGCACCTTTCGACGCCTCGTCTCAGACACCGTTCGATGGCAGCTCAAAGGGGCAAGCGACATCAGCAATCTGCGTCGACATCGAAGGCTTGTTGGCCAGACCGACGATGGACATCTTGAGCACCAAGCGGAATTTAAGGTCTGTCTCGTTAGCATCGTCACCAATGTGAAACTTAGGATCGCACCTGGTCGAGTTGTACCGGGCCAGAGGTGGCCACAAGCATTATACATGTTCGTCCCTTTCGATCAACCCCATCCGTACCACCCTCGCGCCAAACTCACAAGTCGTATCAGTAGCATTTATAGCTCCATAGCTAAACGTCACAGGCAGCAAGACCGGCTGATCAACAGCCTTAGCGACTTTATGGCTGCCGTAGTTGCCAGTCGCGATTTTCTTATTCGTGGTTAAGTCGTAGAGTGTTGCTTCAATGTCTGAGAATTGGACGGGGAGGTAAGAGCTTGTAGCGTCGGCTGTTCTATCAGTATTGCTTTTGAAAAGAACTAACCTTGAAGGTTCAAGTTGCCGTTAAAAGTGAAATTTGTTGGTGATCTGTTGAACGAGATTGTCGAGTTATCAACTGTAAATGGCAGCGGCTCGTAAAACTTGAAAGTTGGTGCACGAGGAATGACAAAGTAAAGCGTCACTCCCAGCCTGTCCGTCAGCTCTGCAGCCGCCGATCTCGAATACTCACGCAGCAAGGAAGAAGAAGGTAAAGATGACAAGCACCTTTCTCGAAAGCCAATGCACTCCACAAAGCCCTCTTTCATCCCTCTTGAAAGACCTCCATGCTTTTGAGCGTTTCTCCTTTTTCATATCTGATTCTCCTCGTCTGGACATTGCATGCAGCTCGTCTCGTTTCCATCTGAATACAGCTTCAGCTTGTTCCTTTCGGTCGCTTGAAAGACTCACTCGGGTCCAAGGACAGGTACAGACACGAGTTCAACACCATCTTTGTTCCGCCCTTTCGTCTCTGTTTCCCCGTAGCCTGATTCGCTTTGTGCACCTCCTCCATATGAATAAGTCGAAGGCGCGCCGCCGTGAGCCGATGGTGCAGTATGCTGATGTACAGGTGCATACCTGTCTTCATCAGCACTCGTCTCCTCCTGAGCCAAAAGAATCACTCTTCAACGTCTTTGCCAGATCCATAAACCTCAGAGTACTTCGGCCCAACACCATCGAAGTCCGCCCTGACATCAAAAGGCTCATCCCTTTCGTCACCTTCATCATATAAATCATGTTGTCGCATGCCCATATCGCGACTCTGACGTACGCGGCTGTTTCCGTAGCCTGCAGTCTCTAGATCGGGGTTGGTATCGTAGTATGATCGCTGGGGCTGATGCTGCTGATGGGCCGAGTTGTGCGGGTAATCTTGCGAGAAGCGGGACATGGTATGTTGTTGATTGGTATTGCGACAATGCGTCAAGCGATTCAATGTGCAGATCCTTGAACCGCAACGCTAGTTTGACTGCGACCTTCCAGTCTTCTTTCAAGCTTAGAGGACCCGCCAAAGTGATCTCGACGCGTACATACGTCTGCACCAAGAAGCTGCACAACCATCGATCTCAATCATCGCGGAACAAACAAAAGCCATACATCCCAAGAACCCAAACCGACCAACTCTACTGACTGCCACTCAAGTAACCCAAGATTTCAGAGTAATCACTCCTTGGTCTTCTTCTTCTTCTTTGTCTCATCAGCGCTTTCTCAGCACCATAGCGATTGACTTACCTTCTTCTCCTCGGTCAAAGGCGTCGAAGCGACAACAGCCTCGACATCCTTACTCTTCCTCTTCTTATCCTTTTTAGCCGAGCTTTCGACTGTTGCGGGCGCTGCTACAGGAACAGGAGCAGGTACAGGCGTGGCGACTGCTGCGTTCTTCTTGGCCTTGATGGCTTTGGCGGGTGTAACGACGGGTGGAGGTGGTGCAACGGGCGACTAGCAGCAAGTCAGCTTGGTGTCTTGAGATAAGATGAGGAGATACGCACGGCAGCAGACGATTCGTCGCTGTCATCGATCTCATCCTCAGAGTCTTCCGAATGGGAATCATCGCTTGAGGCAGACTCAGAGATGGCGTCGGGGATGGGGTTGGCGGCGGCCGCGTTGGCGATGGCCAGCTATTGGCGTCAATATCGGAACACTTGATACTCGGATTGACTCACTGCTCCCTCCTTGTTGCGCTTGTATTCGGCATCAACATCCTTGAAAGTGTCGTTGGCGTGACCATATGCCTCGACATAGATCTACACCATCAGATCCTATCCAGATCGCAAAAGTGGACAAACCTTCTTCTCCTCTTCATCCAAAGCCTTCCATTTCTCAGCAACAAGCTTCAACACATCCCTATAAGCCAATTCCTTGTGCTCATCCCTCAACTGCTGCATCTTTTCATTCTGGAAAAGCAGATAAGCACTGGGTGGACGTTTAGGCGCATCGGGGTCCTTCTTCTCCCTCTTCTTGCGAGGTTTCTTTTCTTTCAATGCCTGTCCGGATGCTTGGGCGGCCAAAGAGGCGAGCGAGGTGGCGGGAAAGTCGACGAGACCGGGAGTGCTTCCTGGGACTAGGGCTGCGAAATCATTGAATTGCTGAGCACAGTCTGCGAGTGCGTTGGCGACGCGTTGGCAAGAGGCGATCATCTGAGAGGTGTTAGTGAAGGTGGCAAATGAGGTCGTGGCGGGAAAGCAGTCTTCGAGTGGATGCGCCATTTGCCACCGCCGAAAGCTAGTGCAGACGCGAATAGGACGCGTGAATCTACCCGTGGCGTTCCAGCAAGATCGGCACACCCCGCCATGCAAAGCACTCACGTTCTGACGCCTGTTCTCCAGCTCTTCACTCATAAAGTCGGCCATAACAGTGGAGGTCAGTCTGTTCTTTCGAAAAAAAGGCGAGAGAGCGCAAAGAAAGGGGGCGGGTAGATCAGAGATAACCACACGAAAGCCGAGCGCAAGACCAAGACAAAGGTATACACAAAGCAAGACAAGAAAAGGAAGAAGTAATGTCAGCATATGATCTTTGTAATAAAAGTGCCACTTGCCTTGTTGTTACTTTGAAAAAAGAAGTCAGAACAACAAAACGGGGTTGTTTGTTGTTTGGGAATTGGGAAGAAAAGCTTGTTCAAATGATTTTTGTAATGGGATTATAATTTAAAATACTAATAACCAGCTTTTCTTGCTCTTTCTAATGCGTCTTCTGATCCCGCTAATGAGCATCAAGCACATGTCAATCACAAGCTAGCTTCGCGGCCGGAGCTGCGTTGCAGCGCTGATAATCCAACTTTTTCAAACTCTTGTGCATCATCAAACTGCTGTTCCAACAGCCAGACACAGTCTGTGAAAGCTTCCCTTACTTTCAAAATGTCTCATAGAGCTTCAACGCGCTTGCTAGGCTCTACTTTGGAGCTCCTACGACCAGCAGCGTCGACATCTCGCCAACCACTCCAACTACCTGCATACCGGTACAATTCCACCTCTGCAGCAGCAGCCAAACAGCCAGCTCGACCAACAACAACGGCACAGCCCATCAATGCGCTTCCAACCCTCCCAAGACCACTCGGCGTTTCAGCACCACCAAATACGCAGTCCAAGACGTGGAAAGAGAAGAAGGCTGAATTGTTGGATGAGGAGCGGCATAAAGCCAAGCGTAAAGCTCTGTCAGTCTTTTCGTTCTCATCAAGCGGCCTACTGATGAAATAGTGTGAAAGAAGCGACGCAGGGATATTTCCATGACTACAACTTGATGAAAAAGGCGAATGGAGGCAAGCTCTGGATTGCGCCGCCTGTTCTGATCCGAGAGGACGTGCGTCTCTGATTCGACTTCATGCCAGCCGTTGACTGTACAGCGGGCACTGTACTTTCCCGACATTACCGGCAAATCCCTCCTGACACGAGGGACAGTCCATACGACTGATCTGCTTCAAGGCAAGTCGACACTCGTCACAATCCTCAACACTCGGATATCAGAAGTCAGTCTCTCATTTAGCCTATTCACACATGAGCTGATCTATCAGGAACAAGCGCTGCGATTTGTTCAGCCAACATTAGAAGACTGGGAAGGTCAACCGGGCTTTCAATACGTTCAAGTCAGTTTCATATTTCCGTGCTCAATGGCCACGCTGACTTGCCGGCAGATCAACCATCAACCAAACCCACTCAAGTCAATGCTTCTCCAACTATTCATGTCGTCTCTGAAACGCACAATTCCGGAAGACAGATGGGAGGGGTATATGGTTTCTGGTGGCGAATGGGGTGATGTGCGTCCTTCTTTTTTCGGCACGCTGACAAGGAACAGATTAAAGAACCACTAGGGATCGAGAACAAGATGCTCGGATACGTGTATCTTGTTGATGCGGACTGTAAAGTCAGGTGGGCTGGGTGCGGAATGGCGAATGAGGAGGAGACGGCGAATTTGAGGAGGGCGACGGCTGTGCTGATGGGTCGCATGAACGGGACGACGGCGGAGACGGTGTAGATGTATTGCATGGCATCGTTTGTTTGTGCGTAACTCCCAAGTTCACAGTCTCATTGTGGAGCGGCTGACCGCGCTGCAACGCCTCCCAATGGATCCGCATGAGTCCGGAGTCGAAGCAGTCTGCAAAAGATGTCGACCCATCAGCATCAACCTAGGGCACAACCGCTGGAAAGAAGATGATACATCTCCAACTGCTAGCATGGGGTCAATAGACTACCATCAGATGTCACACCCGTTCATTGATTCGTGATCACTTCCCACCCAGGCTCGCAGATGACATGTTCGAATCTGTTGGAGGAGATGCCCATAATCGTACCGTTGGCGGTGAAGCTGATGATGACGTGATTGATACCTTGGCTGCTGAGACGTTCATTCTGCCTGGCGCGAGCTGCGTTACAGACGGCGACAGCCACTTCGGACCCTGGCGTAAAAAGCTCGTCATAGTTGTCTGCCTTGCGGCTAAGAACGTTGTTGTTGTCATCTCTGTAAAAGGTAATGGAAGTGGAAGTGGACGACATTGCGGCAAAGAAGTAGGTGAGACATAAGCCTGCGTCTGTCCAGCTTTTATGCTGTCCCGAGACTTGTGCATACTCGGCATGATAGGCTTTGCAAGACAGACTGCCAAAGGACGACGAAGTGAAAGCATGTGCAGCCCTTTGAGTACGGTTGCCGAAGGATTGAGGCTCTCGGCCGGCAAATCCAAGATCGTAGAAGACCAAGGAGTTGTGAATACGGCAAGGCAAGTTGATTTTACAAAGGTGTCAACCTTTGTCTCGTCCGTGATCCCTTGTCACTCGTCAACATTGTCAGTCTAGCGATTTGCCGCTCGACTTGCTGCTAGCAAAGCGAGAGGAAAAGAACAGTCCGGACGCTGTATCCAGACTTCACAACTACGCGGATCTGCCCTCCGGACCTAATGAGTCAGCTCATGATTGATACAGGTTCCTCTGCTATGAAGTTAACTATCGATGACTGAGTTTGAGCGTAGACTGAATGGAGCACGCGTGCTGAACTCCCGAGTCCCGACGCAGTGACGCTCGGTGGAAGGCTCCGCACGAATCCGAGCTGATTTGAGGATCGAATAGATGATGATCAAGGAGACGTGTCCCTGCAGAAGTGAGCTGCAAACGATCCATGGTGACACAATAGCAAAGCTTGCACGGTATGAACTCAATGAAATTTACGTTGCAGCTTCGGGTGGTCTGTATCAGATAACGGGTCAAGACCCACGACCAAGTAGCTACGCGTGCACCCTGCCCACGAGGTCAAGTCGCCACCCTGACTTTTCGAGCCGACACCTCACTTGAACACGACGAGGAAGCAATCCGTGGAAGAACAACACTTAGCTGAGGGTCACCGATCCACGATCTCACCCACGTAGTGTACATTGCGGTCTCATAGCAAAGAGTGCTGCTTGATCGTGTAGATCTCAAGGCGCCCATTATGCCAGACATCTTCTCGGTGAATACAGAAGCTCCTTTTGTTTAGCAAAAGACTAACATACCAGCCCGTGGCGTTCTTCATTCTGCTTAGAGAAGCCAGTACGTTTTCATTATTTCTCAAACTTGACTTTCAGCAGCTGACCCAGCATAGTCGAGGCCGGAATCATCAGTGAGTCCATATTTTTCTCCGTCGAGCTAACATGACCCAGTCGCAGTCTTGCTAGGCTTTGCAGAGCAGATCATGGTCTCTGGTCCGGCACCTGTTCCCGGTCGAACAAGCGAGCCGATCTCGAACAAGGCGATGAATACGTCGAACGAGCGGCTACTGAGACAAAGCGGCTATGGCGAGGATAGCTATGGGGCTGCTTCGGGTTCGCACACGCCGATCCGAAGCGAGGAGACAGCTATGGCTGCACAGGAAGGGGAGTTAAGAAGAAGAGAAGTGATCAGGCGGATGAAATTTGAAGTCGGTTACCGGTTATTCCCGACAGCTGACAATGTAGATCTGGGCTGGTGCTTTGGCTGGTGGCGCGACCGCTTTGGCTTTGGGTTCTGCCATTCTCGTTGTGGTCAGTCTCTTCATATTGTGCAAGTCGAGCTGACAGGATGCAGTTCTACCTCAAGCTACATAATGTATGGCAGTCTGCTGAACAGTTGTGGGAAGGCATCTTCTGCGCGATTGCTTCATTCTTGTACGTCCACTCAAAGACTAACTACCGTCACTGACAATTCAGAATCCTCATCATGGGTCAGTGTGACTCGCAGCTGCTCGTCAAGCTAACGTCCCAGGTCTTGCTTTCCTCCGCATGGATCACGCACGCGTCAAATGGCGTATCAAGCTCGCCGAGTCCTTTGAAGCGCAGTCGAGTGGTGTAGCCGGTACAGGTCGATCCAAGGGCTCTCTGCTGCTGTTCTGGTTGCCCTTTGTGACTGTCCTACGCGAAGGATTGGAAGGAATCGTATTCATGGGAGGTGGTAGGTCGCACAGGGAGTCGGTGCAGAAGCTGATCTGGTAGTTTCGTTGACTGAAGCACCGTCTTCGATTCCCTTGGCTGCTGTCACCGGCATCATTGTTGGCGCTGGTATCTGTGCGTCTTGATTGCCATTGGGAGTACACTGACAACGTAGCTCGCCTATTGTACTCGACAGCATCAGGTCAGACCCTCCACACCTTCTTGACAACATCGACCTGCCTTCTCTTCCTCATCGGCGCTGGTCTGGCTTCACGCGCCACGGGATTTTTCGAAGCGAAATACTACATTCAGCACGTCGGGCTCGCAGCTGCTGAAAGCGGAAATGGTCCAGGAAGCTTCAGAGTCGCAGGTAACGTTTGGGCTATGCCTTGGGGAAATCCCGAGCCTGGAGCAGAGGGAACGAGTGGCTTCTGGCAGCTTGCGAATTCGTTGGTCGGCTGGAATAACGTGGCTACGTTTTGGACAATGTGAGTCATCTGGAGCAGCGTGACGAAGCTGACCGGGCAGCACGACATATATCTTGTACTGGGTCTTCATCATCGGTTATCTCATCCATCGCAAGTATATCGAAGGCCGGACATCAGTCCTGGGCCGTCTATCTGCTCGCGGTCTTCGCAGGCAACAGGCCCAGCGCGCAGGTTTTGAGATTGAGCGCGACGACGAGCATGATGCTTTGCTTGGTGATACGGATGACGAGCAGGAGCACACGAGGGTGACAGAACCGCTTGATCGAGAGGCTTTCTTGCGCGTTCTACAGTGGGCTAAGAAAGGCGATGCGCTTGGACTCAAGATCAGGACGTCGTTGGAAATCATCAATGGAGCTATTGATGAACTTGGGTGAGTGATAGTTACGGGATGAGCGCGTGTGCTGATGAGCAGTGAACCTGCTGTTGCTATGAGCTTCAACGGTGGTAAAGACTGTACAGTTCTTGTACATCTACTCGCAACAGTCCTTTTCACGCGCCACAATTCCATCCCGGATGATCTCAAAATTAAAAGCATCTCACCTGCCGACGCCCTAGCCCACGATGGCGAGCACGGCGCCCCAAAAACCTATCGTGACGAGCCACCCTTCATCTCCGACCCCGTCGCTCCCCCTCCACCAATCCACGGACTTGCGGCACCATCAACATGCAAAGCAACGCATCACCACCAACGCCATGCCGGCAAGCTCTATCCACCGATCCGTTCCGTCTACATCACAGCCCCCTATCCTTTCGAAGAGATGGAGGAATTCGTATTGGACTCGGTGCAGGTGTATAACCTTGATCTTTGGCGGTTCGGCGGTGGCATGAAGGCTGCGCTGGAAGAGTATCTCAAGTGCGAGGGTGGTAAGGATGTCAAGGGTGTTCTTGTTGGGACGAGACGTGGGGATCCCAATGGAGGTGCGTATCCGAGCTGTCTGACCGCCTCGGGCTTACTTGGCAGTTTCTGTCCCTATAATCGCGCAGACGGATCCTTCGTGGCCTCAATTTCTGCGGATACACCCCATCTTGCACTGGTCGTACAAGGACATTTGGGATTTCCTCAGGAAGCTCCAGGTCCCCTGGTGCAGTCTATATGACCGCGGCTACACCTCTGTCGGGTCCACAAACAATAGCTTTCCCAACCCATTGCTGAAAAACTCTTCGGCGCCATCAGGCTGGAACCCGGGATGGATGCGTGAGTATTTATGGCCTGCGACAAGAAACTGACGATACAGTCCAGGATGAAAGTCAGGAACGAGCAGGCCGAAGCGATCGTAGAGACTAGTGTACAGAAAACATGTATGGCATAGCATGGCTGGACTACAACTAAGGCTTGATCTTGGCCTTGATGTTGTCGACAATGAGACTCTTGTAGCTGGTGACGTCGCCCATGTACTTGGAGACGGAGCCCTCGGCACAAACCCAAAGCTGTTTTGTCAGCATCATCCGAACGCCGACGCAGTCTGACAAACCTGGTTGGAAGTGTTGGTGATGAAACGCTCGTCGTGACTGATTGAAATGACTCCGCCCTTGAAGACCTTGAGCGCCTCAATCAAAGCATCGATACCTTCGATATCCAAGTGGTTCGAAGGCTACAAGTCAACAACTCTTCCAACAACACCGAAGAGAACTCACCTCATCGAGCAACAAGATGTGAGGCTTGAGCATGCTAAGCACAGCAAAGCTGACACGACTCCGCTGACCACCAGACAATGTCCCAATCTTCTGCAGACCGGTAAGACCAGTAATACCGAAAGCACCGAGATGAGAACGGTATTCTTGTTCTATCTTGCCGGGGAACTTGGCTTGTAGGAACGCGACTGGTGAGACAGTGACATCGAGCGAGTCAATGTGCTGCTTGTCAGTGGTGCTCGTACAGGAGAAAAGACCTACGTGTTGAGTAAAGTAGGCAATTCGTAATCTGCCGTTACGGATGGCTTGACCCTGCATAGCCTCCAAATCACCGACAAGCAGCTTGATCCTGCCAATTAGCACCTCTCCACCCCGCACTCCTCGACTCACAGTGTCGATTTACCAGCACCGTTAGGTCCAATGACCGCAATCCGACTATCAAGCCCCACATCAATGTTCACACTCTTCAAAATCAACTTCTCCTTGGTATAACCAAAAGTGACTTCATTAAGCTGCAACAGCGGCGGCGAGATCTTTTCAGGATCAGGAAACTTGAAGCTCTCGCTATCTTCTGCCTCGGGCGGCTCAAGTTCGGGCAACTTGTCCAAAATCTTGATCTTGGATTGTGCTTGCGCCGCACGGTTCGCATTGTATCGCCATCGATCAATGTACGCTTGAAGATGCTGGCGATAGACGAGTTGAGTCTCGTATTCCTTTTTGGCGTTTCGGTTACGCTCGGTCTTGGTTGCGTAGAACTGAGTGAAATTGCCTTTGTAGTAGTCGAGACGCTGAGAGTGCTGGTGGATAATGTCGGTTGCGACTGCGTCGAGGAACGCGCGGTCGTGCGAGCTGAGAGTCAGTGAAGTTGAAGCTTCAACTTTGACTTACACGACGAGAAGGGTACTAGGCCACGTCTGCAAGTAGTCTTCGAGCCAAGCGATGGCGTTGAGATCCAACATGTTCGAAGGTTCATCAAGCATGAGAAGCTAGTCCGTCAGAAGGATCCTTTCCCCGGACTTCACTCACATCAGGCTTGACAAAAAGCGCTCTAGCAAGCGCAAGTCTCATCCTCCAACCACCCGAGAACGCTCTCGTAGGCTTCTTCTGATCATCATCATCAAACCCAAGACCCGCAAGCAGAGCACTAGCTCTCGAAGGACCCGTCTCCGCCTCCATATCAATCAACTTTTTCTGAATATCGCCAAGACGCGCAGTGATGTCGTCCTTCTCTGCTTCAGCTCCTTCGTCGGCTGCTGGTGCACCATCCTGCGGCGTCGCGGACGTCTTTTCGAGCTCATCGAGACGGGCCATGAGGTCTTTCTCTTCGGTGATGAGCTTGTGTCGCCAGACGTCGGCTTGAAGCACCGATTCGAGTGCTGTAGTGTCGTCTCCGACAATCTCTTGCTCGACATACAAGACGGTGATGTGCGTTGGGATCTGCACTTCTCTAAGAGCCAAGTTGCGAAGCAAAGTCGACTTTCCGATACCGTTGCGACCGATCAGACTGCCATGTCAATCAAGCAGTCTGCGTTTAGAGGCGACTTACCCGTATCGACGTCCATGAGCCATGGTAAGCACAGCACCCTGCCTTGAAAACATTAGCAACCTCTTTCAACGACCTAGACGTACAAGATACGATGACTGGCAAACGAGACATCGATACTCGGCAAATGGATATCCTTGCTCTTGCCCTTGGCAGCGTTGGAGAGGTCGAGCGGATTAACCTTCATGTACATTTCCTCGTACGTCTCTTGTTTTTGCGCCATTTCAACGAGCTTGGAACCTTCATAGAGATCACGACGAGCGCGTTTCTCAATCTTGGCCTTGCACAGTCAGCATCCTTGAAGCCAGAAGAGAGAGGACGGACCTTGATCTTGGCTTCTGCTTTTGCGAGCTTGACGACGTCGACTCTAGAAGCTTGGCCTTTGGTATTGGACTCAAGGTCGACTTTGCCTGACATTGCGATCGTAGCCGACATAGAGCCAGTCGTACGCATATCAATTGCCTTTTCAAGCTTTGTCACGCTCGATGCAGGTCGGACTCGGGTGTGCGAGTTGGAAGCGAGGAAAGCTTCCAGTCTGCTCATGCTGCTTCATCAGCCTCGATTCTTTTTGCAAAGACATACAACTCGTCCAAAGCCTTGTTGTTTGAAGAAGATGGACCTCCTTGGAGCATGCCGCGGGTGACATCTGCGATATCTTCGGGCTCTTCATCTTCATCGACGACTAGACCGGAAATGTACGAGACAACGATCTCGTCGGTTTGCGGAAAGGTTTGGCGCTGAAAATCAGTATTGATATGAGCGGTTGCGGAGACGTACGATATCTGAAGCAATCTCTGCCATGATGACTGATATCGAATCAATAAAGATCTTTTAGAGCGTAGCTGAAACCAGTTGCAGCTGAACGGCCGCGGCCTGCTCATTAAGACTTACTAACCTAATGCACTACTGTAATTTTGTTGTCTCAATCCCAATGTTTTCCTTATTGCCACCCATTTCAAGCCATTAGCTTGACAAAGGTAGTTGATTACGATTTCTTTTTATTATAATCGACGTTGGTTAAAATCCGGAACCATCTACAAGCCATTCCGAGGCTGTGCGCAGTGGGAAACAACGCGTCGGAACACTGCACAGCTTCACCATCACCATCAGCATCGACGACGACGACGACGACGATCGACGATCGACAACCACCGTGCTAGCGAGCAGCACTCTCTAGCTCACAAGCAACCAACATGGGCTACCGTGCACGCTCAGCAACACCTGGCACAGTCCTCTGCCTAGCATCCACTATCCTGCTCGCATTAGTCTCGTTCAACACACCCCTTCTCAAATCTTTGTACTTTCTCAAAGCTACCTATACTGTCGGCTCCAACGCGTATGTTCAAGTGTATCACGAAGTGAAAGGAGACTGATGGATTGTCTAGGGGCACAGTAACGTTCGGGACACTTGGTTATTGCTTGGAAGTTGGAGGACAGACGACGTGCCAAGGCCCGACTGTTGGGTACAAGCTTGATTTGAACAGTATTCTTGGAGTCTCGCTGTTTGATATCCCTGATGCCATTGCGTATGTACCACTTTCAATTCCCATCGCTAACCCACAGCAAGGTCCTCACCTACGTTCTCATCGTCCACATCGTCGCGCTAGGCGCAGGCGTCCTATCCGTCATCTTTGGTCTCCTCTCCCATTTCAGTGGCATGGGCGTTCTCTGTTTTCCCACATGCACAGCAGCAGTCACATCATCCCTTGCACTTCTCTCCCTTGTTATCGATCTCGTCGTCTTCTACATTGCCAAAGCGCGTATCGACCGGGTCGACGGCGCTTCAGCATCCATCGGCATCTGCGTCTGGCTCACACTAGCCGCTTGGCTCTGTGCAGGATTCGCAGGCTGTGCATATGGTATCGGCAAATGCTGCGTCGGCGCACGTAAATCCCAACCATCAGGCGACCCCGAAGCCGAATCATCCTACAACAAACGAAGACATGACAAGAGCGACGGCGAGCATTGGCGAATGCAAGCTCTCGCCGCAGAACAAGCACGCAAGAAAGAAACTGGTCTACCTTCCTTCCCAGATTATGAGCGAACGCCCTTGACAGCGCAAGATCATGAAGATGCAAAGTATCTTCAAGAGGAGCATGCGCATGTAGCTGCGCCGCTGAGGCTCGATGGGTCGGTGATCAATAATGTTGGTGTTGGGTATGGGAGAAAGACGCCGACGCAGCAGCCGGCTTGGCAGACTCAGGACCCTTATGCGGGTTCGGGCTCTCAGGCTGATTACGATGCTCGGAGGGCGCCTTCGATGCGCAGTCAGGCGACTTCAGCGGGAGACTTTGCGGGTGTCGGAGCGGGTGCTGGTGCTGCTGCTGCTGCCGCTGGCTACAGTGCTCATCAGCAGCAACAACAGCCTGCACAAGGCCAGTACGGTCACTATGACGATTGTGAGTCCCTCCTCTCCTCAAAGCCAATACTAACAAGCAAAGACTATGATCCCTCGCAACCTCAGACGCAATACCAAGACCCCTACGCAGCACAAGCTCAACAAAGCTATGCAGACCCGTACGCCAACCCGCAACAAAACAACTATGATGCGTACCAGCGCCAAGAGACGTATCATCAAGAGCCGTACCCTGCACAGCCTCAGCAGCAACAAGGCTATGCGGATCCTTACGCCGGGTATGGCCAGACGCCGATCCCTGTCCCTTCGCCGGTCCAGCAACGGCCTGTCTCTGATGCATACGACGCAATCGGTGTCAGTGCCACGACGGCTGGTGCGGGCCAGCACGCTCGTGATTACACAGGCACCGAGCTCCAAAACCCCCGTCCTCAACATTTGCATCAGCAACAAGCAGCTGCAGATCTCCTTGCACCTACCAGCCCCACTTCACCCGTCGACGCAGGCCCAAGTCCACCGAGCTACGGCGACGTTCCGGCTCAACAGGGCTATCCGAATGAGAAGGCGCGTTACCGCTAGAGTCAGGATGAAGGGAGACGGTTGTACGACTGTGATAGTGTATCCTAGAGAAGAGATGTATGCGTTAAGGGTACATTCCGTCTAGTCCTGCAGTGTACAAAAAGTGACATGTGAGGCTTACTGGCCGGCGTAGAGCCGAGTCCATTCCCTAGCTTGCGCGATTGCTCCCTTCTCATTCTCCTTCCAGTTCTGCGCAACGTCGTTCTGTAGGTCAGTGGTGGTCCAAGGTACCTTGGGAACTCACTGCTAGCGGGTCATCGGGGTTAGGAGCACCAAGCAAAGCTTGCACACTCAGTCTGAGAGGTCAGTCTGACTCCAAAGATGAGCTACGCAGTTACTCACAGCACTGTCCGGATCTGAAGAGCAGGCGACCACTTGTCTTTGAGGATGTCAAGACAGATGCGGCCCAGCTTGTCTGAAATCGTCAGCACGGGACACGTTTGCGCGCGAGATGGACGAGCATGTACCCGGACGGATAACCGCTGCCCAAAGCCAGTGCGCAGTACTTACCAATGTTTGGGTGGTAGATCTTGGTAAGAAAGCGAACTTTTGGTGGGTTCATTGGGTATTCTTCGGGCAAGAAGAGTTCCAGGTTGAAAACGCCGCCTAGGGATGGTCAGCTCGCGTACCATGAATTTGACGAAGGATCCTGCAAAAGGACACGAAGAGGTCTCTGCATCACTTGGTTGCTTTCAACAGCTACTATCGCGTTGTCGCCGACTGTTCCCTTCCAAGTCGGAGAGGGCCACGACTGCGCGCTTTACCGACTCGCAGCTTCACTTGTAGACAGCGGCAGCATCGCACAAGACTTTTCACACTTGTTTTACGCGACTGGAAACTCGGTCAAGAGTACACATTACGCGTCACCAGCGCACCCTTGGACTGTGCTCAGGGTTGATCGTCGCTATCAACCCCTGCCACATATACTGCGCACTTGACCTTTGACCTAGATCTGTAATGAGGACAATGCGCCAGCAGCCAACGGTCAGTACAGCTTACAAGAGCTGACTTGATTTATGGTCTTGCGTATCCCACCGGCCGAATCAAGAGCATCGCAGTATAAGATCAAAGACCAAGAAGAGGTGACTGTAACAGAGCATCCAGCTTCACAGCTGGAGTCGAAACAATTCCGCTCTTTGGTCGGTGCACATGCAAGTCCAGAGACTGCATAGCCGCGAAGGAGATGATCAGCTCGCAGAGAGCTGATCTAACGATTCTGGCTTCACGCAGTACATTTGACAGACATGCTCTTGACTGCTGAGATGAACAGAGGACAAGAAGAGGCCTAGCAAAGCAATCCTTCAGCTCCGTACAGCGATTGTCGCATTGTTGCTGCCTTCTCCCTTCCCTGAGCAAACGACCACGACTACAGCGCTGTTCATGTATCAACCTCAAAGCTAACATCGCGGCCGGCGCATCAGAGCAGTATTTCTTGAGACAAGATGCTTTTTATCGTAGGCCCAAAGCTGCTTAGTTGCTATCCTCTGTAATCCTTGTCGTGTCTTGTATCCAGAAGGAAGCGTAACATTGTCACAGCATAGAACGCATACTCGAGTAAACATCATACCATCCAAAGAGTCCCACCCTTGAATACCACAGCAAGGTTACTGACGTTCGCAGAGAGGATCTCTTCGTCTCTGGCATTGACACTTGCATTGCCTCTGTTTCGAAGCAACAACAACTGAACAAGACAGCTACAGAAGCCGAGTAATACAGAGGCATTCCTAATCAAGCGACCGCAGAAATCTGTGCAGGAGACGCAATGGCTACACTCAGCAGCGGCAATGCATTTGAAATACTAGCCCAGCCCCCAATCCTTCTGTCGACGCGATCTGGAATAGCGAAGTTTGCCGTGACGCTTGAGTGGCACTTCTACAGCTGAGCACTCAGCAGCAGGTCGTGACGCCCGAGTCGCAGCTCCCTACTGTTATTGACACAGATCTCCAAACCCGCCTGCGATATGGCAGGTGTCTAAGATTGAGAAAGGACCAGCTCGGAACCAGTGCAAGCGATGACAAAGCTCTCAATTGTCGCTCATCGAAGCGCCGATTCCGGGTGCGAATTCCGCAACACATACCCATCAAGTAAGTCACCGCCCGCAGCCTCAGCTACATATGCTGTGCACTTAACCCAGATTTTAGCGAGGTCGATGCGCCGACTGACTGCATCAAAATAGCTTACAAGAGCTGATTTGATCCATAGTCTTGCGCATCTCACCCACCGTATCACGAGCATCGCAGCACAAGGCCTACGGTTAGAAGAGGAAGCTCCCTGGCGGCCCTTCAGCTTCACAGCTGACTTCGGTGCAGTGGCATCCTCTTCTAGCCGAGAGACCCCGCCAACATGCCGATGGTAGCAGCTCGCAAAGAGCTGATCCTATCTTTTGCTTTGAAGAAGTGCATTTGGCAGGCAGCCGTAGACCAAGGTGACAACGAAGGGACAAGGAGAGGCTAGTCAAGGGCTTCGGAAGCAGCTCAATTTAGCTACTGTCACTTTAATTTAGCTTC
The DNA here is from genome assembly GCA_001600035.1 of Holtermanniella nyarrowii. Lineage (NCBI taxonomy): Eukaryota > Fungi > Basidiomycota > Tremellomycetes > Holtermanniales > Holtermanniella > Holtermanniella nyarrowii. The sequence continues at coordinate 476,483 of BCIT01000008.1, forward strand.
TTCACCGCCGAAATTAAAGATCAGCGACTGCGGCTGTACGATCGCGCAGCCTCACGGCTGGTAAACGGCAGCAGTTTCTCACTGAATCCTCGCGTGCATGCAGGAGCCAGACTCATATTTCAGGGGCTTATTCAACCAGATGCAAAGCAGCTCAACAAGCTGATCCTTGTCGGACCAGCACAGCGTCATCTCATCGGAGGCATCGCACGAAAGATCGACCAGAATGAACTGCTGACAGTTGAATTTGTCGCGTCTCGTCGTGCGGACCGTCAAGAGTATGTAGCTCTGTTACAGCACGAAACGCGCGCGCGAGCGAACGTCACAAGTGCCCTCAAACCTGACTAGCAAGATTAATGACGTTCCAATAGAGGAGTCTCTTCGGCTCTGTATTGACACTGAAACTTGAATTGCCTCTGAGGGCCAGCAATTATAGCTGATTCAGACAGCTGGAGAAGCCGGGGAATGCAGAGGCATCCCTGATCAACTGCGCACGTCCACAAGTTCTGAGACATGATGGATCAATCCGACAATGGCGGTACTCATGACACACCTAGCGCTTTTCTCTCCTTTCTCCCCCCTCGATCTGAGATGGCAGACAACACTGCGACACTGGAACAGCATTACGAAGCTAATCACTCGGCTGCAGGACGGACCACAGTGTTGCAGTGATGTCTTGTCTCACAGATCTGCCATCGACGCTGACGCAGTAGGTAAAAGCAAGACGACACTCACCTTCATAAGGACTTGACTCGGGACCAGTAATGGTGACTTGGAAATGGCGAAGATTGTCATCCTTTGGTGCTGCGCTAATCCCTGGGGCAGGGTCTGCGATGAGACGCTCTGTCTCCTGTTCTCATCAATAACCAGACCCTGTCTCTCGAAGCTACCCACCTTGAGGATGCGCTTAGGAAGACTCATACTGTTCAAGTATGAAGATGAATATGCTCGAGCTTGTAAGTGATGGCGTAACGGGCCGCCTACAGTAGGGGGTTTGGCACCTCAGAATATGCGTGGGAAAGTCAGATTGCCACCGGTTACTTTCTTCCGGGTGCACCAACCAGCTTTTAACCATTACAAGTACAATCATGGCACAAGTAAAGCAAGGTGACTTTAACGGTAAGCACTCTGGTACATTAAAGACATGGCTGAGCAACACAAAGGTATCAAAGAGGAGATTCGCAAGGTTCTCAAGCAGCCGGGCTATGACGATGGTAGTGCCGGTCCTATTTTCGTCAGGCTTGCGTGGCATCAGTCGGGCAACTTTTCACTCGTAGAGGTACGCTTTCCCCACATTGATTCGATCTAGTATACTGACGCTTTCAGCATAATGGAGGTTCCAACGGTGCAGGCATGCGTTTCCCACCCGAAGTCCGTTTCCCCTCACCGTCCATCAAGCTAACCCACAGTCCGTCGATCCAGCAAACGCAGGTCTCCACCACGCAATCTCCTTTCTCCTTCCAATCCAAGCCTCGAACCCTTGGATCTCTCACGCAGATCTCTGGTCCCTAGCAGGTGTAACCGCCATCCAATCGCTCGGAGGTCCCGAAATCCCTTGGCAACCCGGAAGGACAGATTACGAAAACGAGCAGGCGGCTTCTGAACATCGTGGAGATGTTGGAGATCGACTGCCTGATGGCGCTAAAGGGGCAGGTCACTTGAGGGATGTCTTTGGAAGGATGGGGTTTACGGATCGTGAGATTGTGGCGCTTTCGGGAGCGCATGCACTTGGGAGGTGTCATGCTGATCGGAGTGGGTTTGATGGGTACGTTGGGTTGAGATATTGGTGGCGATGCTAAGCGTAGACCGTGGGTCGTCAACCCTACTCGGTTCTCGAACCAATACTACAAAGGTCTACTCAACCGTAAATGGACACCAAGGAAATGGGACGGTCCATTCCAATACGAAGCAACCGTCGCAGGCCAGAAACTCATGATGCTTCCCAGCGACGTACGTCTCTCCTTTTATTTTCGTTCCCATTAACGCGAAAACAGATGGCCTTGATCGAAGACGCCTCCTTCAAGCCCTGGGTCGAAAAGTACGCAGCAGACCAACAACTCTTCTTCAATGATTTCGCAATGGCTTTCGGCAAACTCATTGAATTAGGCGTCGATCGTGACGATACAGGCTTTGCGAAACTTGTCAAGCGTGCTGCTGAAGAAGGCAAACCTTTGGATCAGGTTTCGCGCCCTGGCGGTGGTGGGGGTTGCCCGATGGGTTATGGTGGTGTCAAGCGCGAAAGCAAGCTCTAAATTTTGGATTTAGGATACATGCATGCATGCGACCGTCTACGTCTACATGAAATCATCGTCGTCGAGCGCATCGTCATACAGCGTCGTATCGGCTTTACCAACAGCAAGCGCCTTGGCAGCTCCAAGCTTTGGCTTGTTGGTCGTCTACTCGTCAGCTACCATTCTTCCCCTTCCCCCCTCTCAAACTTACCTTTTTCTTCCCACTAGCCTTGTCCCGCTCCTCGGACTGCTTGGTATTACCCAAAACAGTCAAACCACTAGCGACCTTTCTCACATCTTTACTCGCCAAACTCTCACATAGATCTTTGGCCAATGTCTCTACGAAATATGCGTACAGCGGATTCGACTCGTATCTCGCCAAGATAGTGGTCATGAGTTCTTTGGAGAGGGCCTCGAGTTCGGGTTTAGTTTTGGGTTGGGCTGTCAGGAGGTTGCTGAACTCGCCGGCACCGGCGCCCGCAGAGTGGATTGAGTCTTCGGGGTTGACGCCTCCGACCAGGTCGGCAGCTGCTTCTGCGTCTGCATCAAGTTCAGCTTGGCGGGCTAGACGTTTACGTTCTTGAGGTGTCATGTAGTCGATCAAGTTGTCCCCTTCATCTTCTTTCCCAACCTAGCCCACATCAGCCAGTCCTCTCTCTTGAGGCACAGACACTCACACCCAGAGCAGCCAGACGCTCCTTTTCAGCAAGCTTTTTCGTCAATGACATCTTCTTCCTTGGAGGTGCTGTTGTTGAAGCGACGGGTTTGGGTGTATCGTCTTCTGAAGCATCCCAGTCGTCTGACTGCATAGTGTCAGCTACGCTGTACTGACATGGAGAGACGTACACCTGATTCCTCCTCATCTTCGCCTTCCCACTTGCTAGCGCGCTTCACGACGGGTGCAGCGGGCGCAGCAAGCGTCGGTACGCTAGTAGCAGGCGCAGTCTCCTCGTCGGATTCATCTTGGAAATCAGCATCTCACTTGGAAAGACATAGCAAACACATACCCCAATCGGCCATGATGTTTCTCTAGTTTGTGCAGTGATGTATATAGGCACTGCAAGCAAAAAAAGTAGTCTGCAAAATGGCACAGATGTCACTTTGAGGCTCGAACAAAGGTTCAAGCTGATCTTTTGTGGATTTTCCCTTACCACGCGCCTTTGCCCTGCAGGCGTGCGTCATCTGGTGCAGAGGGCGCCGATAGGCTTGCCACGACGTGGTAGCGAACCTCACAAATGTTGCACGAGCAGTCGAGACAGTTGCAGACTTTATCAAGAACACCCGTATAGCTCATAGAGGAGGCAGGATGGTGTATTTTTGCCGGTAGTTGTGACAAGAGATACTTGAGAATGCCTGCTCCACCACAGCCGCTTGCTACTTTGGCTCAGGTCTTGCATACGCCGTCAGCTAAGGATGGAGTGCCAGATTGGCTTGAGAATGACTTGCGGGTCGTTGGATGCATGATGATACAAGAAGCTGGGATCTTGATGAAACTGTGAGCATGAGAACGCCTCCTATCCAACTTCAACTCAGTGCTGACGCTTTCAGACCACAGTCGACAATGGCCACGGCTCAGGTCCTATTCCAACGCTTCTTCTACGTCAGCTCACTCTCCTCATTCGGAGTCAATGTGCGTCGAGCAACGCTGGTTGAATAACAGACGCTGACAAGTAGGACATCTCCATCTCAGCCCTCTACCTATCATCCAAACTCAACGAAACACCCCTCAAAATTCGCGACCTCATCAACGTCTACATCCTCCTCACTTCGCGAATAAGCCATATCCTCTCTCTCCCATCCGATCAACCTCTACCGACACGCCTGGGCTCTAATATCGGAAGTCTCGAGCACGGTTGGGAGTTTACTCCGCCTGGTTACCATGCCGAAGCTTTCTGGGACTGTACGTTGGCTCAGGCTGGCAATTGTGCTGACATGTCAAGGGAAAGATACAATGGTCGTGTCTGAGATCCAGATCCTCAAGAGACTAGGCTTCAACATGCAAGTCGACTTGCCATATAGCCATGTCGTCAATTATTGCCGGATTCTTGACTTGATCGACCGACCAAAAGTCGTACAATCTTGCTGGGGTATTCTCAACGATGCGTATGTCTTCATATCTTCACTCCCAGTTTTTAACATCACAGACTCCTCACACCAATCTACACCCACCATCCACCTCCAACCTTAGCCTGCGCAGCCATTCTCCTCGTTACCCGGCTCCAAGAGATCCCCCTTCCAGCAGACTGGTGGGTCCTCTTCGATACAGATTACGAAGACCTTTGGACCTGCTGTGGTATCATTATGACGCTTTATCGAAAGTGGGGCATCGGGGGAATGGAGGGATTGGAGAAATATGAAGGTGAAGATGGACAGAGGGATCAGAGGTATCGGAGGGCTTGGCTTTTGGCGGGCGGTGGGAGAAAGGCTGTGAGGGCTTGGGTATCTGAGACGAAGGCGTCATGAATAGAGTTGAGTTTTGACTTGTTGCGTGTGCGTGGCGTGTTTGGGCGTAACAGGCTGTCTGTGATTACCGGGAGCTTGAGCTCGGTACCATCGACATCATTTCCAGATTCTCGCTCATCTCAACCACCATGTCGGAGAAGGAAGATGTGGTGAGCAAGGTCTTCATTGAAAATGACGACACCGAAAGGCCTCCGCACTCGCCGCCAGACCTCTGTATCAAGGCGCATGATGAAGATGGGCGTGAACATCAATTCATGGTACACGCTATCGTTCTAAGCTACCACTCGTACGTGCTGCCCTCTGGCAGATTTTAACGTGCAGGATTGTCATTAGGGACATGCTCTAAGTAGGCGACAACAAGGATGTCCTTTCGCCTGAACGAGCAGACGTCATCGACTTGTGGCTGCGCTGTCTCTACGAGCAGGTCGACGAGAAACTTGGCTGCGAGGCGCGAGAAAGAGTCGACTCGCTCTGGGCTGTCGCGTTGAAATACGAGACAAAGAAGGCAGTGGCCAGAGCTCTTGCGTCCAGTCTGTGCTTGACGGGTTCCGACAAACGGGCTGAGCACGTCTGGATGTACAAGACAGCTGTGGCTATTCGGTCTACCCCTTTGGCCCAAGCCACGATCATCTCTGCCTTCCACAAAAGGTCTGGCACTTGGCAGCGTCCTGGCCGACTATGCTCCTACGAGACTTGGCTCGAACTCGCGAGATGACGGATGGCGAGATGCTGGCCATCGGAGAAGCAGGGAGGAAAGCTCTATCTATAGCTCTCGATCGCAGGTACAGTGACACTTCTTATGACTTGGACAGAGTTACAGAGATGTCATCGGCGGCATTCGTGATGCCTTCGTAGAATCATCTGGCTAGGGTGATGTATCGCATTCGCGAGTGAGGTTCTACATCTCGCATCGGCGCCGGACGCGGTACGTCCCTTTGCGCAAGACCCAAATCTGCTGTCGCGAACTTCTTTCGCTTGAAGCATGTAATACAGGTAGGAAATAGTCTCAAGTTTGCGTGGTGGCCGCGTGTGAGTAGGCTTGATCTCCCCTTCATTGTCCACAGCTTCTCTCATACCTCTTTTCAATCATCTCCGAGAAGCAATACTTTGCGACCAACGTCTTCACCTACCAGTGGGATACCGCGAAGCCTGCTCGCTCGCCGCCAGACGTTTATCTCAATGCAGATGACAAGAATGGGCGTAAAAACCAATTTGTGGTATACGTCAACGGTATCGATCATCGCTCGAGAGTGCGAAGGAGCACTGCGGGGCCTGACAAGCAGCGCAGTCCGCTATGACATGTTCAAGTTAGCGACGTGAAGGAGGCTGTCTTGCCTGGAATCCATTGAGCTGTGGCTGCGCTGTCTAAGTTTAGAGGAGTGCAGTAGCCATGCATGTCATATAAATCAACGCAGTCGGTAGCTAAAGTGTACACTTGATAACAACCACAAGATCGGCTGCATACACAATGCTATAGCGGATGGTATTGCAACAGTCGCCGCCACAGTGCATCAATCAATGCGACCATGCCCAGTCGACGACTGAATCTCAATTTGACCGACTGAAGCAAGATCCCGTCTGGTCGGAGCATAACGATACACGGCTGGCAAAACCTCCTAACATTACAATAAGGGTCAAGCCGGGACCGACGTTCGAAGACGTTGCTCCGCCGGCCCCCACCTTGACTCGCTTGCTGTCCGCTTGTGTGTCTCGCCCGAGTGTTCCGCTAACACATCATTCTGACCCTCGCCTGGTGAAGCCTCCTCATTCGTAACGTCAGCTCCAGGTGTTCTTGTCTCCTGTTGACGAGCTCGGGCGCGCTGCCAGCACTGCAGCCTCGGGTTGCTTCCCGTTCACACGAGGACTAAGCGCGTCTTCGTTGGCAGTCTCAACATCGACAAAAGAGACAGTCGGTTTGCACGCTCCCGCATCAGCTGTGACCTTAGCCTCGGTCTCAGCCTCTCAGGCGGCGATTGTTGAGTCTCCGAAGCAGCAGTTTCGAAACCCGGCCAGCTTCGATGCAAGCCGGGCAGTTGTTCGGCTCCGCATCGACCGCGGCAGTGGACATGTGGCATGACGTGAGCCCACTTCTGCTCTGACCTCACACTCCGTAAGCTAGCGCAAGCGCCAGATCTCTGCCCGCAAGTCAGGCAGTTCAGGTGCCGCTGCTCGCCTCGTCGCGTTGCCTGATGACTCGCCAAGAATTTGATGATGGACTGCGCGTCGCATGCATGGTAGCTTGGGTTCCGAGGAGGAAGATCATGGAGGACGAGCAATGGATGTGTTGGTTATGCTGAGGAGCTTGAGGTTTTGTCTACATGCCTGCAATTTCAGTTCCAAAGTCATCGAACCACAGTTTACTGCCTTGCTTTTCTGCGCCATCGAAAGTGCACACCGAGTTTCACCACACTCACCTGCGAGTCCAGGATCTACAAAAACCCTCCCTTAACATCATCTACTAGCTGTTCGCTTCGGAGCGAGCTCGCCAGCTCGCACCTATCATATACTTTCTCGGCTGAGTGGGAGCAATTCCAACTCTTTCGGGCAAGAGCTCCAAGACATCCAAGCCGCAAATATTGTCTTCGCGGCGTCATCATGGCGTTTTGCGGAGCGCTTGCTTCAAATCCAGGATCTTTCTGAGTCTTGTGGCTGATGGTTGTGGCTGATTACAGTCCACACATCGATCGCCCAGCCCGCATCGCAGGAAGGATGTCGTTTCTACAAAGAGAACAACCATCATGGCTGCCAAAGAAGACGGCCCACTCTCCATCGTGGACGAGACGCCCGATGCAATCAAGGTCACAGTCTTCAACTTCACAACAGATCCGAAGTGTTTGTTGCCTCCAGACTTTTGCCTCAAGACGGAGGACAATGAAGGCCGAGAGCATCACTTCAAAGTGCATTTTGCGATCTTGATGGCAAACTCGTGAGTTGTCTCTTCATTGCGGTCGGCGATAACTAACGTCAAGTGCAACACTTGTAGACATGAACGATTGCGATGGTGGCCGGGAAGTGTCTCTTCCCGATCCGCCATCGATCGTCGAGCTTTGGCTGCGCTGCTTGTACAAGCAGGCTACCTTTGCTCCCTGCGACGTTGCGCGGTCGATGGCCCGGTCTCTCTTGGACTTCGGGGACAAGTACGGCGCCACCGAATCGATACTGTCCGTGATGGTCAAAGAGGCCTTGTCACTGGCTCTCAGTGGAACCACCAAGACTCAGGAGCAACTCGTTTACATGTTCATGGTGGCCATGGCCGTCAAGTCTATCGATCTAGCGCGTGCGACCATCGGGCTATCGTATGTGAGCTCCCGCGATGTGTACCAACACTATAACTATACAACATTGTTGAGTCCCTCGAGGCTCTCGGAGGCGCAAGAAGACTTGATCGGGCGCAAGGGGACTAAACAACTGTGGATCGCCCTTCAAAATTGCTATGAAGACTCGTTATCCGAGCCCTCAGTCTCGTCGATCATCTCAAAACCCAAAGCTGCATTCAAGATGCCAAAGTGATGAAGAGGTGAGTTATTTGGTGGAACCCGCAACCGAGACGCTGAGAAATGGAAGATCATGCACGGGCTGCGACGGGCGGAAGAAGGGATGTTAAGAGTATCAGAGATGTCATACGTTGCGCGTGGAGCTCGATCTGGGCTGCTATTGCCACTCTCTCTGGCAGTTTTAACATTGCCGTCAGATGCTCGAGCCTTGAATCTGATCCGCAGCAATATAGGAGCGGCCGGCGCCCTGGCATATCAAGTGAACAAGTGAAGGTGTTCTATGCATACGATACTGCGATCTCGCAGCATCTCATCACTGCCGCTCAGATTCGCCACACATGGTCTCCTTGATTGTAGGAATCTTGTTGCAGCTTTCTACGTTCCAGATGGAGTTTGTTATTCGAGTGTCACCCATCCCAGACGCTGGGTTGGGCCATGCAAATCCTCTGGATATTCGGCTCTCTGCCTCGACGCCGTGCATGTTGGACAGAGGACTTTCAAGACTCTTTGTTGGTGACGAGACGCACACGTCGATCATTATCGTTTTGGGCCAGTCTTCAGGGTCTGTCAGCTTGGCCTCTTGGATCAGGATTGCGTTTGTGAGAAGGGGATCTGAGGCTTCTGGGCTGTCGAGAAGATACCTATGTTGCGTTTGCGCAGTTGGAATATACGCGGAGCTAGCTAGCGAGGACCAGCAGTATCGTTTCGTGAAAGGATGACGCACAGGCTTCTATGGAGCATTCAACAGCGTTGAGTAAAGCTGCCACTGATCGAGGAAGGCGCTACTGCCGGACTAATCCGGCTGCGACCCGAACCGGTGACGTCAAGACTTGCTTCTTTTGAAGATCTGTCTATAATATGAGGTTGATCGGCCCTAAGAAAAGCAAGCTAAGCTGCAGGTCTCAGGTCTCCAGTCTCTCTCATGTAGACATTGACGCCAAGATGCAGCTTATACTGTATACAGATTGTTCGCAAGGCTCTTAGTGGCTAGCATGTACCTCGTTCTTCCATTCCTTCTCATTCCTCGATCGGCCCCACCGGGACGTCGTACATATCTCCGAGAAGTTCTTGGCCTGCCCTGACCCGAAATGGACTCAGGGTCCAAGTTGAACAGCTGATCATAGCGGCACTCTGTCAATTTCGTCATTTCCCCGCTTCGAACCGTGAAATGTCTCGAGTGACTTTGATAGGTCATTTCGGGTACATAATCAGACCTGGTTCTTGAATCCAACTCTTTATACATCCACCATGACAAGACCACCCATCGCGACTTCATGGGCACTCTTGTGTCTCTTGGTGACTGTCAGCCCTTCAGCGGCTCAGTCATCACCGTATGTAACAGCTCGCACCGCTCGAGAGCTGACATAGCCTGCAGTGTTGAACTCACCTCTGCCTTGTCGTCTGTTCTGGCAGCTAGCGCCAGCCCAAGTGCAGGTGCTTCAGCTGTAGCCAGCTCGGCAGAGTCAGTAGCTTCATCAGCTGCATCGGTCGCCAGCTCTGCACTCGAGTCGGCTTCTTCAGCAGCGGCTTCAAACGTCGATTCCGTGTCCTCCGCCGTCTCTTCAGGCGTCGCTTCAGCATCGTCTGCTGCTTCCTCAGTCGGCGCAGTCGTGAGCGAGAGTGTGACCTCGGCTGCTTCTGCCGTTTCTTCGGGAGCTGCTTCAGCGAGTGATGTTGTCAGTGGTGCTACTGGCTCGGCTGTTGCCGCAACCTCCGCTGCTGTCACTGGAACTGCGGCAGTGATCCCATCTGGTACGATGGCGCCCTCAGTTACAGTCACCCGTCCGGTGCAAACGGCCGTACCATCCCCAACAGGCTCACTCGACACCCCGATCGAGGACCAGGAGATCATTCCTCCCCAGCAACGTACGTCACATCAATAGCGAGTGCAGCACAAGCTGATGTCTCAGAATGGTGCAACGGCGGAGAAGACGCACCATGGTGTCCGGGACTGGTACATTGCCGCATCCGAGATTTAGCCGGCTGACGTCTGCAGCTTCTCCAGGATGTTCAGCTCTCGCGCATCTTCCCTGATTCCAAGGTGAGTCTATCACGCGAAGACGCAGAAGCATCTGGCTAACGTTTAGACATTTGTAGACAAGGTATGCGGCAGATCACTAGCAGTGACAGTCGGTGCTGATGTCGCCAGCCTACGATCAACTCGACTGAAGCAACTCAAGCTGTATGTCTGCATCACGACTTTCACCATTCTAACAATCTAGGCGTTCGAGGCTCTCGGCGAAAACGTCACGCTCGGAGACATCACCGACTTTGTCAACAACAACTTTGTCAGTACCACTTCACTCTCTCCCTCGCGGATGCTGACATGCATTGCAGAAGGGCGAAGGCCAAGAACTCACCGCAGTGGAGATTCAAGGCTTCAACCCGTCTCCAGCAATCCTCGACAATGTTCAAGATCCTCTTTACAAGGGTTTCGTATCGACTGTCAACGGCTACTGGACCAACTTGATTCGGTGCGTCTTCATCTGCGCGCTGAGTTGAGCATGAGAGCTGACGGGTACAAGCGAGACGAACGAGAGCGCTGTCTGTGGTTCGCCTGAAGGTGATGGTGCTTGCGAGAGCAGCTTGATTCCTTTCAACAATACTATCGTCGTGCCAGGCGGCCGTTACCGCGAGGTTTACTACTGGTGAGTCACTTGCATGATGAAGATTGCTGACGAATCAGGGACACTGTGCGTATCAGCTTGAGTGACAAGGACAACTTGCTGACACTTCTCTTTGTAGTACTGGGTTCTTGGTAAGTCTTATTTCTTTTGCCGCGCATCATCTGACCGGGCGCAGAGGGTCTTCTCAAGTCTGAGCTTTACGACTACGCCAACGACCTCTTGCAGAACTTTATGGATTTGATCGAGGTTGGTCTCTTGATGGCAAAAACGGCGCTGACTTCCAGCTCTACGGCTTCATCCCTAATGGAGGCCGCAAGTACTACCTCAACCGCTCTCAGCCACCAGTCTTCATTCAAATGCTCGACGCATACGTCAAGGAGACCGGCAACACTACCATCCTCGACCGTGCGCTTCCTCTCGCCTCGGCCGAAATGGAGTGGTGGAAGGTCAATCGCACTATCGACGTCACATCGCCATACACCAACACTTCATACCGCGTCGCTCACTTTGCCGTCATCAACTCTGCCCCTCGTCCCGAAGGCTACGTCGAGGACATTGATGTCGCTCTCGGAGCTCAGCCACCTTTCAACCTCACTCAGCAGGCTGACATCTATTCTGAGCTTGCATCTGGTGCCGAGTCTGGATGGGACTACACTTCTAGGTGGTGCAAGGAGCCACTTGGTAACATTACCGACAACAGTGTACCTCTGAGGACCCTGAATGTCCGATCAATCATTCCCGTCGATTTGACTTCGCTTCTTGCTGGTGATCACGCTCTGGTGAGTCTTCTCAACACTTCTGTGCCGTACTGACGCACCAGCTCGCCAACCTCTGGGAACTCTGGCTTAACTCTGACGTCGAAGAGTCAGCCAAGTCAAATTACTCGTGGAAGCCCGACTATCACCGCAGCGAAGCCACCGAGTTCACCAACGCTGTCCTTGACCTCCACTGGGACCCCACCAAGTCCTTCTTCTACGACTTCAACATGACTTCAAACGAGAGGACCGAAAACTACAGCCCAGCTGGTCTTTGGCCTCTTTGGCAGAACATCACCCCTCCTGTGCTTGTGAACAACGACACTGAGGCTTTGAAGGTCTTTGCGGGTGTGCGCTACCTTCTCGACAAGTATGTCGGTATCCCGAGTGTCGCCACTGTTATTCCTACCGGTCTTAACTGGGGTGAGTGCTTGGACTAGCAGGACTGTACTGAAATCCAGACTTCCCTAATGCATGGCCTCCTCATCTCTTTACCTCCATCAAAGCACTTGACGCAATCACACGTGCCAACCCAGACGCCTCGATCTGGAACTCGTCCGTGTCCTTTGTCGATGTACCCGAGGGACAGTTTGGAGTCGCAGAGAGTGACCTTCCTGAGCAGCCTACCGACACTATTGGCAACACATCTGTCGCGATTCAGGAGGCGGACGGCAAGCCTTGGCCTTTGGCTTTGCAGATTGCCTACAGCAAGCGGTCAGTTGAAGCGGCACCATTGAATTGTCGCTGATGATCCCAGTTACATGCAGTCTGCCTTTTGCTCCTGGTACAGTGCGCAAATGATAGCCCTATTGAACCTTCTGACGTCGACTAGGTACTGGTGGCTCTCTCGAGGGTGTCCTCTCCCAGCTGCCTCTATCCGACTTGAACGCTACTGGCACCTATGCCACGGATCCCTCCACTGGAGACCTCCCTCTTGGTATTATGTTTGAGAAGGTACGACATTGTCAATGGGTGACTGTAATCTGACTAGCAGTTCTCCGTTGCTGACCCGGACGCTGCTGGAGGTGGTGGTGAATACACCGGTAAGTCGGCTCTGAAGAAGATGAACTTTTATTGACTTTATTCAGTGCAGACCGGATTTGGCTGGACCAACGGTGTCGGTGAGTTGCAGCGTGCTATCCCTTGTGAAGCTGACCGCCAGCCCTCTGGGTCGCTGGCGTGTACGGCGAATACCTTTCGGCGCCAACTTGCCCGTTGATCCCGATTGTCGAGAACAACGCGACCACAGCTGCAAACGGCACGACTTTGTTCGCCGGCTACAGGATCCCGAAAGGTCACTAGTTTTTGTGGGCGAGACAGGACATTTAAGTGAAAGAGATCGAGAAGAAGTGAAAGTGAAGTATAATACATGATGAGATCGTGTTTGTTCAGCCGCTTGCGTCCATACCAAGTGACATTATTGTGCTCATGCATGAAGTGTTGAAGAAGGCTCCACGCACAAATGAAAAGAAGATAAAGTTCCTAGCCGGGAATCCCTGAGATTTGCTGAGCAATGAGAGAGACATTTGCCACTTTGGTTAGGCATGCGGCTTGGCGCAACTATTGTGAGGGAAACCCCGGAACTAAACCCAAGCCTAACGAATTCGGCAAACTCTATTTCGAGCAAGCTGGGCAAAAGGGTTCCGACGTTGGTGCCCACTATCGTTAACCACGAATTCATGACTTGGAAAAGAGAGGCGTTCTATCAAAAGAGGTTATCGGAGCATTGTCGACCCCTGCTCACTAGCGACGCTTGCAAATTCAAAACTCTTGTCACTCACTTGTACGTGCGCACTTGTACAGTCAAAGCTGCGACTGTCTCTTCCACAGCGGCTATGACTACAAACAAACAAAAAGAACGACATGATGCGCTCCTCCCAAACGAGCACATCATGCCGTTCTTCTTCACTGTCAGGGAGGGCCGTGAGGCACTTTCATGCCTCACGCCGAGGTCAGCCGCTTGAAAGCGGATCAGACTTATAGCTGACCTCAGATGTTCGAAGGGTGTGAAAGGTAGGTATATAAAGGCCAACACTGGCGACAACGCTAAGTAATTACGATCCGCGGATTTTGAAAGGCAGCGCTTGCACGTGGCTGTGGCGCCCATCACATCTGCAGACCAAGAGCTTTTGCTGACTGAAGGGGAAGGTAGTCACTTGGCATCGGGTGTATTCCTAATCGCTGCCACCCTGAATTCTCGACCGCAGATTGGACCTTGAACACGTTCAACTTGCGACACCTGCCAACATCATTCATTCTCAATCGCTCCTAAACTTGGACACAGCCTGCTAAAGCATCATCAAACCAGAACAGGCAACCATGAACCTAAGCGACAAGATAAAACACCTCAAAGTCAAGACCAAGCCCGGCCACTCGAGACTACTGGACTTCCTCAACCGTTTCAACGCCACAGATGAGTTTCTTGAGTGACCTCACGCTGATATTGAATAGATGAGCTCAGCAGCAAGCTCGAGGACGTCAGGCTGGATAACAAGTCCGACGTACTACCGCCGACCCCTTCCACCGCAGGCACTACCCCATCTGGCTCGGAGTTTGTACGTGGTGTCGCTTGTGTCGGACTGAGGCACCCCCGCTACTTTACCCTTGCGATGAGCAAGCTCTTTGTGCAAGGTCTCTAGGATCTAGAAGCCAAAGGTCTCGAGCAAAGGGCTCTATATAAAATACAATGGACTGGTGAGCTGGTTGTGGCTTAAAACGAGAACAAGGCTGACAAACAGACGGATGAGATGACAGCCAAATGGCAGTTCGATACGCTTGGTGCCGAAAGCCTCATGGCCTCGGAGATAGTCAACCTGGTGACTTCGATGGGAGCGCACAACCTGAGCTGGGGCGTGTTGTCTGCTCACGAGCACTGTCTAGTTGTCAAAAGAGAAGTGCGAGGACCTGGTGCGGGCGTGTTCGTGGTCAGTCCTACGATCGGCAACGACGGTGCTGTGACGGCCGCAGTGCAGCTCATGTTGGGATGTGCGGAGACGTATTCGGAAAAGTTTGTTGCTGCTGGATATCCCGCGCTACCTCCTCACATTGCAATTGAAAGGGAGCCAGGTGCAGGAGAGGGTGAGTTTCAGATGGAGGCCATCAACGCTGACTGGCAGGCTGCCGCGGGAGACCAGATTGTTGTCTGAAGCTTGTCCATACCTGATGATGAATGTACATATTCTCACGCTTGGGCACTCTAATCTGCTCGAGAAGCATGGTCGAAGGTTGCTCCGCCACTTTGGATGTTACGATCTCCTCCATGCCTAGATTTTACTTCGCAGTGAGACTCGATGCTGAATCTCGGTTTGTCTGAAACATACGAAGCTAAGTAAGGCCGTCGAAAGAATGATACCTGTGCGGTCTGCAAGTTCTTGCGAACCCTACCTCACAGGGTCGATCACCGTACACTGAACTGGTTGCGGATGCGACCGGCTGAAGAAAACGGCACTCGCTCACACGGAGCATTGCGACCTTATATGCGAGTCAGCGTGGCCATCGGTCAAGCTCCCCGAGGATTCAGCCTACTACGGTCTGGAAGCGAGAGGAAGCATGGTCCGTAGGAAGAGAGAGAAGCACATCCATGTCGTCGACAATCATGATAAGAGTACAATTGAACCAGCAAAGCAAACACCGCGTCCCCTGTACCTCACCTACTCGGTAGGCTTAGGATCAGCAGCCACCCGGCGTCCCATCTTGATACGCGGCTGACTCTGGCGACGTGTCTGGAGTCAGGGGGAGTAGCGCCTTTGAATCACTGGCGGAAGAGTCGGGCTTTACAGCAGTTGAAGCCGTTAAAGAAGCCTCACCATCTGAAAGCGGCGGTGATGGACGCTTTGCAGTGTCTTCGTGGGAAGTTGTCGGGACGGCAGACAGAGGCGTGTTGGGCGCCCAAGGAGTGCCAGGAGACGGTACGTCAAGGCCTGGGAAATATGTGAACATATGGCGCTCAAACTGGGCGGCGAGCTGATCCTCGTTAACCAGAGATCACGGCAGCAGAAGCAGCTCACAGATGTCTGGCCAGCCTGTCTGCGTTGCCGAGCTTCGCGCTTGATTTTGGCGAGCGATTTGGGCGCAATCGGCATCTCCTTCTCTTGGATTTCGCCTTTTTGAAGAGGATGGACGTACAAGTGCGCCGTAAGGGCCGTGATAAGGGCAGGAAAGTTGAAGGGCGCAATGCCAAACTCTGGTGTGTATGCTGGAGTCACGAAGGGCTGATAAGGATACTGCTCAGCCCAGGCTGGTTGGACTGATTTGCGGAAGGAGATGTAAGGATCGAGGTCGAGGTCGTCGAAGAGGAAGCCTGAGATATGAATGTGAAAGTGAAGCAGTTTGTAAACGTAGTAGGCGGAGAGCTGGCAAAGACAAGTCAGTCCGCGCTTGGATGTCTCTCTGAACGCACCTCATCAAGCCAAGGTAGCCGATTGCATTGCTCGTCGTCATGATCAACACGAGGCGGAGCATCTGCAGACAAAGGAGGTGCTGGAATGGACGGTAACCACGAAAGTGAATGTCCTGACCACTTCATTCCGAGCGTTAGGAGCTGAAGAGGACTGCGTGAAACGACTCACCTCTCTCATGATTACAAGAGCGAAATGTTCGGCTTCTCCCTGCCAAGCTTCTTTTGAAGGGAAGACCCAATGACCGTCGGGAGAATTGCGGTAAGTCAAATTGTATCGCTTTGCTATTTCCCATAAAATAGCCCAGCCCTGCTCGTCAATACTGTCACGATGCCTGTCCATTAAACTTACGGTGAGCTTCTCGGGTCGCCATCGAACGTGTGTATTGAGCGATCATGTAGGGTTGTCAAGTCCAGACCATTGTCGGTGAGTAGCTTCTCATCTCGAAGCGAGTGAATGGTGAGAGAGCTGGTGAGCATCAAGGTAGAATCCTATCACAAGCTGAAGTGTTCCTGAACAAAACAGTTACAAAGCAACAAATGTACTGCAATTGCCCTAAAAGTGTAGCTGTCGGGGATTGGTCCAGTGTCAGGGATGGGACGTACAACGCGATGCCGCAAATGCCACTGCACTTTATCGCTGCTAGCTAACTGAAGCTGAAGCTTGGCGTGGCGATGGAGTCCGTATGAGGCCGCGGCGGCAACGGTGTGCATGTGGACTTCTGATCATGGGCTCGTGCATCGGGCGTCTGAGCAGCCAATGGGGACGTCTGGCTATTCAACTGTGTAGGCCTAAGCTGCTAGGCGCGACCCATTTGGAGTGGCAAATCATGTTGAAGTGGAAAAGCACAGGATCACTTCGATCTCCACCTTGCGTCGCTCGAGATATGGTCTGTACAGAATGTTAAAAGAAAGATACATGGAAACTACTACCAACAAAGTCGTGTGTCATCAATTCCTCTTGCACCACTACCAAACAATCTCCGACTCATGCGTCATCACACCCTTATCCTTCATCACAGCAAAAACCTTCGGATAAACAAACCTCTGATCATATTCCCTCATGACCTCGGCCGTCAAATACTGTTTATCCTTGACAAGTTGCTGAAAGTGTCTTGTCAAATACAGCGTCTGCAGCGTGATCACCAAGTGCAGAAACGGTGTCAGGAACGGGTGGGAGGGATAGAGGAGATAAGAGAGCAGAGGGGCGGGTGGGGGAAAGTAGCAGAAGAAGACAAGGTTAAATGTAGGTGGATCCCAGACGTTTAAAGATTGGATGGTGCCGCTACTGCTGGAGTTTGGGGATGATTGGGCGGAATCGTAGCCTAGGAGATGGAGGACCATGCTTCTGAATAGTCAGTTGCTGATTTCTTTGAATTTACTCACTTGATCACCTTCCATGACATGCTGGCGACCTTGGCTGCGAGGTTAGCAGCTTGGGTGGAAGAGGACTGCGATTCGGGAGCAGCAAAAACGTCGTCGCGCCCAGGCGCCGGAACAGGGTGCGCATTCGGCGAATTGAGCTGATTCTGCAGCCACGTCAGCGTGCCGAAAGCTACAAAGACTTACGCTGTCTTTGGCAGACCTGAGCTGCATGTCGTACCGCCTGAAACGCGTAAAGACGTAGAACGCGTTGGAAATAGCAATGCCCAGTACGAGCAAGGTGTAGAGGATCGTCTAGACCATTAGTCAGAATTGAAGTCAGTCAAGGTGATAACGCACCGACCAGCTCCCAAGAATAGAGGCTGCTTTGGTGCTACTGCCCTTTCCGTCATCGAAACGACCCTCCCATCGATCCTTCTCGCCACGACGCAAGATGGAATCAGATTTCGAGGTGCCGCGTGAGAACAGCGGAGCGCGGGAGAGGAAATGGAGAACGTGCAGAAGGACAGCGATTGGCATTGCCCAGTGCACCGGTGGTGTTATCGAGTCTGGAAAGTAGGTGTCGATGATGTCGTGCGGCCAGGACGACATGCTGCGTTCGTCAGTACGTTGCGGTCAAAGTCGAAGCATACCGGTCCCAGAGCGACCTCTTCCTCACGATCCTCTTCTTCTTACTCTGCGTCAAAGGGGCCGGCGAGCCATTCGTAGCCTGTTCTCGCTCCGCAGCCTGAGCAGCACGCATGCTAGCTTTCATATCGAATGGTATTCTCGCGCTTCTCGAAGGAGTCCATGGCGAAGCCGAGCTCTCTCCTTCAACAGAATACGAGATTGGAGTCTTGTGCGTTTGGCTCACGTTCTTGGTCTGCGGCGTTGTGTATGCTGAAGAAATCGCCATCGTCGCTGCTGGCGTAGTCTGACTCCCTGAGTTCGCGAGATTGGAGCTTCGGCCTGGGGTGCTAGACTGTGCGTTTGCGCGCAGATGAGGAGATGGGAGGTAGTGGAGTGTCGACTTGCGTGACTGCCTTGCTAGAGGTGTATGGGACATTGTTGGTCGATGATGATTCAAAATCTATATCGTGGGAGATGTTCTGCATCTTTGGGTGGTCACAATTCATCGCGAAGTAAATATGACAGCCCACCCCTGCGCGACTGCTTTTGTTTATCCATCTTCTAGCAGCCTGTCAACAATCAGACCATTTAGCGACTATCCGCAAAGCTACAAGCACGGATTCGTGGCTATAAGAATATTGGGAAGACGCTGTGAATCGTTGCGAGCTCCCGAAACATCTACGAGCCCAAGATCCTATCTCCTCGAAACGTAAACAAATCATCATGGTGTCCTCTTTCGACTCTTCATTTAATTTGTCGGGCACACAGTCGCCTTCGAGCACTTCGATGGCATCTGAAAGTTCTGGGCAATATAGAATCAAGCGCAGAGCTCGAAGCCCGCGTGCGAGTGAGTTGGCCAGCTCATGCATGAGAGGATGCTGATCGTGCAGCTCAGGTTGCCATTGCGCATGATACATCCGCTGCATTAGAACTCAGCATCTATTCTACTCCTCCTACAGATGACATGGCTACTTTGCGCTCCAAGAGACAAGAAACGCCTATCGGTGACTCACCAGAGGCATCCTTCTCGACACCTCCTGATATCGATTCGGGCCGCAAGCCCAAAGCTTCGTTTGGGACACCAGGAACCCTGATGCCTGGTGAGAAGAACCAAGCGATCAGCAGAATCAATCGTGGTATCTTGAGACCCTCTGGAACACCAGGGTCGGGCAATGGAGGTACGATGAGCGGTATGGAAACGTCACTGACAATGCAGTTCGCTTCTTTCCGAAAAACAAATACAGAGTAATTACGCCAAATTCTTCCCTCACAGCTATCAACCTCGATGACACGGCTCAAGAACCCAAGCCCACACCTCGTCCACCCAGTTCTCCAGCTCCGCCGTCGTTCATGGATAGACTAAGAGCAACCGCTTCGCAGTCATTCAGCTTCACCATACCCGCACCCGATTCTCCCAGCGCATTCTTCACCAGCTCCAAGTCCCAACAGCAGCAATTAGAAGACTGCTCGCAAGGAGAGGAGGCTTCAGAGATCAAAGATGACTCTTGGGAGGCACCAGGGGAAGAAGGCGAGATCTCAATGGCGTCAGCTTCAGAGATATCTGAATTCAGTAGTCCCATGGACAAGCTACTCAGCGAGCATCATATGGGTAGCCCGCCTTTTGGTGGTGAGCCGTCTTTCGAGCATTGGATGGCGTCTATCAAGGTGCCGTCTCATGCGACGGCGACGGCGACGGTGGTGTCGACAACTCCTCCAGACGAGCAGCTTGTCGAAGAGATGTCGACGAGATCAATGATTGTTCCGGAGGACATGTCGAACCTGATGTCGGCTGATGGCTTTGGTGTCGGCAGTCAATTCGGCTCGCCATCCATCAGTCCGATAACCGAGGCATCCTTCTCTGAGCAATCTGCTCTCCCTCCTCTGGCTCGAGATAGCCCAACCCCACCTCAGAATTCAACAACATCCTTCTTTGAGATGTGCGAAGAGTCTTCAGAACAGTCGATCGGTAAACCCAATTGGTCGCAAGATGACGCCGATACCATTCACGCCAGCATCCCGCAGACAGCTTTCGACGGTAAGGGTACATCGACTAGCCCTCCGGTCTCGCCGATACCGACACCACCATCTCCACCGAAAGAAGCCGAGCTATCTGTCGTCGAATGGCAATCAGCACCTGATTCACCATCGTCTCAAGAAACCTCGCCCCACTTTTTCACTCCTCGCAAGACTTCTCCGCTTCAACAGGACGCTACACTCTACTTTGATGCTCCGTCCCTGACTCCTTCCCTTACCCATTCTGGCTCCTCGCCCGCTGTGTCCGAGCTGCGCACAGCATCTGAAACTCCCTCGCCAGTCGCATTACCAGCATTCCTCCGTGGCCCGACACAAGATCTCTTTGCGGCCCACTCGTCACATACTGCTGCGTTGCTCAAGTCGCTTCAGTACCATCAAGATCTTGTTCGCGATCTGCAGAGCGAAGTTGCTGAGCGGGATAATGTGCTGCAGCAGTTACGAGAGGAGCACGAGCATGAGATGGGCGAATGCACGGATCGCGAGCACTGCTTGCAGTCTGAAATTGAGCAGCTGCGACAGGCGGTGATGACAACGACGCAGCCGTCGGATGTGAGCTCGCGAGACCTGCAAATCCGTTTGGAGAAGGAGCGTCATGATGTGCAGGATGTGCGGAGGGATCTGGATCTTGCTCGAGAGGAGATTCAGCGTCTGAGGATGGACTCGCAGGCTCTTGTTGAACGTGCGGGAAGGGCTGAAGCGACTGCTAGGGAGGCGGAGATCATGGATGCTCATCGTCCTTCGCCAGAGTTCTACGAGGCCGAAGCGAGGGTGGAGGAGCTTGAGCAGGAGTTGACGGGCGCCCGTCGTGCTTCAGAAGAGGTCCATGAGGCGCGAGGGAGGATCGAGCAGCTGGAAAATGAGCTACGCGGCGCTCGTCGTGCTTCGACAGGATTGGAGGAGGCGAAAGCGAGGGCTGAGGAGCTCGAGGATGAGAACGTGAGGTTGCTTGATGACAAGCGAGCGGCCGAGAGCGCGTCGGCGAAAGCATCGGAGGAGATTGAGCGCTTGCAAGAGGAGCTTAAGGAGGCCGAGGAAAGGCTTGCGCGGGTGCAGGATAACGCCGAAGAGCAGCATGATCGCGCAGAGGATGATGCCGAGGCTAGGCTGGCTGAGCAGGCTGCAGCATACGAAGCTCGTTTGCGCGACGTCGAGCAAGTAGCACCTCCACCGGAGCTGGAAGCACGGATACAAGAGCTGGAAGAGGACAACGCGGAGTGGCAGCGTGTGATTGCTGAAATCGAAGCTGATCTCGAGAGCTTGAGGCGGGAACATGACGTTGCGAAGGCTGATCACGCTAAAGTGAGTGCCGTCTTTCAAGGGTGCGATCTGACTTTAAGACGCTCGATGAATTACGAGCCGTCAATCGCGACTATGCGCATCTCCGACAATCCTCTGAAGATCAATCTGACACAATCTCGCGACTTGAGAAGGAGGTTGTGAGATTGCGGCAAGAATCAAGCAGCAAAGACCTTGAGATCATGAATCTGCACAAGCGTAAAGCGGAACTCAAGGAAGATCGCGAGATGCTCAACATTGCGCTGGACTCCAAGCAGCAGGAGCTTGAACTGGTGAGTGTACTCACTTGGGTGATGGTGAGCTGACGGAGCAGATGAAGCGCAAATTCGCAGTCAGGGGCGTAGCAGGCTCGACACCACTCCCAATCAGCGCCACCAAGAAGCTCAGTGCGGAAACACCAGCATCATCATCCATGGCGACGCCAATGCCAATGTCCGGTACAGCGCGCAGCCGCCGACGTTCGTCCATGGCACTCGTGACACCAGGAATGGATCGCCGTCCCGGGGCTCTACGATCCGTGTCCGTGCTGGGTGAAACAAGAAGGCAGACGGCTGTGGTGAACGAGGAGCCTGAATCAGCTTTGAAGCCCGTCAGAATGCTGAGGTCGCGAGAAGCGACGCTAGCATGAGAAGAAAAGACAATACCATACACTATGCGAACCTTGCCTTAGACTAATGCCTGCCTCTCGGCGAACTCCCTTCGCCTCCCCCCGTCATGGCCGCTGCTGGCCTCTTTGAAGGTCGTCGACCCGAGATGACGTCGTCTAGCTCTGTGAGATCCATCTCTGAAATGGGGTTATCTTGGTGGAACGCTGCTGCTGCTTGCTCGAGCGTCAAAGGCTGATGCCGATCACCGGCAGCTCGATGGCCTTGTTCCTCTTGTCGTGCACGAGCCAAGCCCTCCAGAAGCTGAAGCGTCTGACTCTCATCATGCAAAGGCGTGCCTTCACCCTGCGAACCGGCACCCTGCGCCTCACCACCCGTACTCTCGCCCTCAGCAGCAGATGCAGCAATAGCCTGCAGTGTAGGCAGCTGCGACTGACCAAACTCTCTCGGGCGTCCCCTCATCTCGTCATCTCTCAACTTGCGCCGTTTCGGGACTGGAACGATATCATCTCTTGCGCGCACTTGATCTGGCAGCGGCACGAGATGACGAAGAGAATCGGGGAGTAAGGCGGGTGAAGGACGTGATTTCGATGGACGACCTCTGCGCTTGGGGAGGGAACTGGGAAGGGGGATGTGTCCTAGATGAGCGTGGGTAAAGGTTGCGTTTCCTGAGAGTGTTGGGAGCGCTGGGAGGAAGGGGATCATCGTGATGGGTGGTGGTGGGACTGTTCCGTTCTGGTAGTGTCAGTTTTGAGTGCTGATGTTCGGTGGACAGTGAGACTGACCTCTTTCCAAGCTTTGACGAGCGACTCGACATATGTCCTCACATCCCTCAACGCCCGCCTAATATCCTCCGTCTCATGCGCATGTCTTGACGCACCACCGTCCGTACTCGCCATCTCCTCAATCAACAACGCAAGCTTTACCCTCAGATCCTCAAGCTCACTCTCCGTTTGTTGTCGCGCAGCAGTCATGCGATGAAGCACACCTGAAAGGACTGATAGCTCTATATCGCGTTGAGCGGTAGCTGCTTTCACGGACTCGATCTGCTCCAAGACTTCTTGTTCTTTGTTTGGATCGGATTGGCTCTCGAGTGATATGCGGCGTGCTTGAATTGTTTTACGGAGTGCGGCTGCTGCGAGGTCTGTGGGCGTTGTTAGGGATGACTGTTTGATGCGAGAAATGTTCATCAGGGTATCGCGAGATGTACGGGACTGATGATGATGATGCCCTCCGAAAGAAGGATAACCCGAATGTTGATCCGCCGCAGCTGCAACGTTTGCCAACTCTCCCAAACCCGCCCCAAGGCCCAACAAGCCCTCGACACCCTCTCCTTCACCTCCATGATCTCCAAATGGATGCAAATGCGAATGACCAAAGGAATGTTGCGGAAGACTGTACTCGTCTTCCAGATGTTCCTGCCTTCCCTGCTGTTGCTGCTGCTGCTGCTCTCCATGACCCTCATATCCCACGGCTCCACTGGCATGCAATACCATCCGAATCTCCCTTCTCAGCGCCTCGTTGTCCTCTTCCAAAGCTTTCATAGTGATCCTCTGCGCTTCCATCTGTGTCATCTTTTTTTGACGAGACTTGATAGCTGCTCTTCTGTTAGCTTCTTTTTTGCGATCATTGGTGGCTGGTGATTGGGAACCATCATCTGGCTCTGGGGTGCCGTCGGGTGAGAGCTCGCCTACACCGACGACATCGCCTGTCTCTGAGACTATGCTCTGCCTGTTGTGCTCCATCTCTGCGCTGCTTGAGCCTTCCATTCCTGTGGATGTCGAGTTGGATCGTGTCAACAACAAGAGAGTTCGGGAAATGACCAGTCAACACATTGTAGCTTCTCTAGCACTAAGCTAGCAGCACAGCCTTCTTCGCCACCAGGTGTGTCATCTTCGTTTTCCAGTTGGGCTACCTTCTTGCTTTTTTACCATCATCACCATGTCTGCAAAATCATCCTTGACCCTACTCAGATCAGTAGCAGCTGCCTCGACATCAAGAGCAGCTATGCGAAGTGCAGTGCGCTCATTTTCGGCATCCACAGCTATCCTTGCAAAGCCCATCGGCCAGTCTTCCAGACCGTCTCTCATGCGATCTCTCGGGCCAGTCTCGTCTCGTACACAGAGTGAGTCGTTGCACTTTACAAACCAAGCTGACAAACAGGCCGAAGCATGTTCATCCAAACCGAATCAACGCCCAACGACTCTTCCCTTAAATTCATCCCAGGCGTCCCAGTCTTGACATCCGGCGGAACCCACGAGTTCATGGATATGAAGTCTTCCATCCCTTCTCCTCTCGCCTCACGTCTTCTCTCAATCGATGGCGTAACCTCCATTCTCTACGGTCCAGATTTCGTCACCGTCTCCAAGCGCGAGGAAGACGCCTGGTCCCTGCTCAAACCAGAAATATTTGCTCAGCTAATGGAACATTTCTCCTCTGGTGCACCGCTGTTCAAAGAAGGGCAGGAACAAGAGGGTGGGGCGGAAGATACGAGGATTCTGGATACGGATTCAGAGGTTGTGGCTATGATTAAAGAGTTGTTGGAGACGAGGGTTAGGCCTGCGATACAGGAGGATGGAGGCGATATTGAGTTCAAGGGATTCAATGAAGAGGATGGGATTGTCAAGTTGAAGCTCAAGGGGAGCTGCAGAGGGTGTTCGAGTTCGAGCGTAACGCTCAAGAGTGGGATCGAGCGCATGCTTACGCACTACATCCCAGAAGTCCAGCTCGTCGAGCAGGTGAGTCTCATTCCCCATGCAATCCACCACTGACACTCCAGGTTCTCGACGAGGAAGAGTTAATCGCACTCGAAGAGTTCTCGAAGCTCGAAAAGCGTCTCGAGAAAAAGACGGGCAAGGAGTGAGCCCATCAACCCCTTCCATACCCCAATTAACGACCAGTATGTCCTCGTACATGTCACACTAGCTTGTTCCTCATCTTTATCTAATGTATCATACCTATGCATCCCCTAAAGCTGCTGAACCGCCATTTGAACATCACCATCACCACCTGCCGGAGGCAGCTGCGACTGAGTCTGCAAAGTTTGACTAGCAGTCGTAGGCGCCAAAGACGTCTTGACCGCATCCACTTCCGCCTGCTTTACCCCGGCACCCTGCGGTCCCTTCTTAGCCTCCTCAAGCATTTGCTGAACCTTGGCAAGCTCAGTCTGCACATTTAATCGCTCCTTGTAAAGCCCCTGACGATCCGTCTCGACCCGTCTCTTCTCCTGCTCCAACACATCTTCAAGCTTCTCAAACAAGCCAATCTTAAGTTCGAGTTTCTTGAGTTGAGCATGCATGAGACGGTTTGTGAGGGCGTTGAGGCGACGCTGTTCGTGCGTGGCGAGTTTGGCGGCTTTGGCGGCTGCAGCGCCGAGAGCAACGCTTGCTGCGCGCTCGACTTGAGAACGTGGGATCGAAGGCTTGGACTCGTCTTGTCCATGACCGTTGGCCGTCTTCTCTCCATCCTCTCCCATCTCCACATCTTCAGGCCCAGCAGCCTCCTTCAATCCATCCGTCAACTCCCCCAACGCACTCTGCGCGGCAGCAGCAGCCACGCCTGGCCCAACA
Organism: Holtermanniella nyarrowii; assembly: GCA_001600035.1. Lineage (NCBI taxonomy): Eukaryota > Fungi > Basidiomycota > Tremellomycetes > Holtermanniales > Holtermanniella > Holtermanniella nyarrowii. The sequence continues at coordinate 501,942 of BCIT01000008.1, forward strand.
GCACCCGCAAGGAATGCGACAACGCTCATTACAGGGTTATCCGTCGTCTCAAACGGCAAACCGTTCAGCCCTGATTGGTGCTTGAGTGGACCGAGCTCGGCACCAGGTTGCGAGAGGTAAGGATCCTCAATCGGCATCTGGAGGAAACGCATCACGCACTGATCTTTCGATCGCGTCTGAACGTGTTCGGCCACTTTGACCCAATCATCATCAAACATCTCAATACCCTCCAACAAAAGCAGCGTCTCCTGGTCAGACCAGTCATCTGCAGACGCAGACGCATGTTTGAAAGCCTCGTGGTCAAAGCGAACAAAGTCCGAGCTGAACATGTTGGAAGGGAAGCGGCCTGTTGTGTAGCAATTAGGACACAAGGTGTATTCGCCATCTTTGAGTGAATGGTAGCGTGAGCGCGTACAGTCGGTACCGCAAGTCTCGCACGCATAAGCCGAAGCACCAGGCTTCTTCTCGCTGGCGTCAACACTTTCGGCACCGGCGCGCTTGGCGATATCGGCTGAAATGACGGTGTTGACGCCGCTGGGGGTGGTAGAGTAGATGGTCTGACGAGACTCGGGGTTGGAAGGGTGGGACGTCTTGGGTAATGGACGCGAGGCAGAGGCGATGGCGCCTGGCTTAGTGCCGGGATGAAGAAGGGGAGAGAGGCCTTTGGGCGCGTCGAGGGTGACGCGGAAATGGCCAGTGAAGGGAGGACCCAAGGCAGCAGGTCGTGTTTCAGGGTCAATCTGCATGTCAGCTAGTGCTTTTAGCATCGCAACAACTCACCTGATAGTTGATCAAGCCCCACTGCTCCAAGAAAGCATGAACACGCATCACACACCCCACATCACCCGCCAAATTCCTCCGACAAGCAGTAACCGTCAAGTACTCTGTCGGGTTCAAGCGATACGTATTGATCATGAAATCTCGGTAGTCTTTATAGATTGCCGGGGTCTTTGAGCGGTTCCTGTTGGAGAAGAACTCGGGTAGGGAACGACGTTCGATGGGATGGATGGTTGCGAGGGAGAACCAGGAAGAGTAGGAGGGGATGACGAGTGGATGCGTTTGAGCAGCTAGGTAGGTTGATGCTAGCGAGTGGAGGTGAGCTGCTGTTTGAGACTCGTCTTCTTGTTCTTCGTCTTCAGGTTCTTCATCGTCGTCGTCTTGGTCGTTGTCTTTCACTGACGCGTCGCCGTCTGCGCGGGATGTCGAGGCTGTTGGGCCGTCTGTGATGTCAGCGCGTGAACGCGCAAGTTGTGTCAATGGTGCGTCTTCGGAGGACTTCAGCTGATAAGCTGATGCCAGCAGATGAACGCAGCTTGGAATCGACAACACGACCGAGCACTCACCCTCTCCTGGCCCAAGGTTACCAATATCACCTCCGTACACGGGCTCCCTTTCTCTCTCCTTGCCCGGTGCTGAGGTCAATTCATGCTCTGCGACGCCCGTTGCGCTTGGCACTGGTGTTGCTGATTCCAAGTTAAGCTTGAGTCTCTTTCTGTCTGGTCCTTCTTCTGATGAATCCATGGTTGTTTGTTAATGTTTGGCGCAGGAGTCGCGGTTCATGAGGTGTTGTTGTCGTTTTCCTAATGCACTGAACAATTCGTTGTGTTTCATTAGCATTACTTTCTAAATTGTCTTGATTTTCATGCTAACCCCTTCGCAGCACCCGGAATCTCATGACGTTGCTAACTTTGGCGAGAGAAGCGTGTCCCGTGTTAGACTTAAGAGTGAAAATGCTTCGTCCAAAGACATCAGTGTATCAAAGCCTCGTATGCATATGCGCTTATTTTGCCTCGGCCACCATTGACAAACGCTTGGTCAGTTTGTCCAGAGTGTAGTGTTGTCAGAGAAAGGTATGGGGTTGCCGGTCAGCACACCCCTGGATTCATTCAACCCAATTTTATGCTCGGCGACCGACATTTTCAACTCGAGTAGTCGCAGCTCCTCTCCCGTGATCGAGCAATTGGCAGTTCGGCCGACAGTAAAGCACGTCATCTTATTGTTAGGTCTTGCCGTTTCCCAGCTCATGGTGATGGTATTCTTGTTGGCGCAGAAGTCGGTGTGGACATGGGAAGACATTTTACTGTTGACAAGATCATGACAACTCTGTCGCTTTTTATAGTCGACCGCGTGGTCGAAACAATTTGAGCTCGCGAAATTAAATTGGATTACAAAATGAGTCGCTAATTCCGCGACCACGCTCCTTCGACAACGCTCCTTCGACCATGCACTTTGAGGGAGCTCAAAGAATCCCGCGGTCGTCGGCCGCCGAATGTTAATGCTCTATAATTACAGAGTTAGATAACCGCTGTAACAGTCTGAGAGACTGCTCTCATTTACGCTAAAGGTGAGTTCAGCCGCCGCCAGCAAACCACTTTGCTGAAAAGAAGCTACAACCCACTTTGGCGGCTCCCGTGGGTCAGGCATTGGTATGCTGTGTCTGCTGCTTCCTTGGATCATCCCTCATGCTATCAACAGAGGGTAAGACGCTCGTTCTCGGGTTTCACCTCTCTTGCGATGCTAGCGTGACATTGTAAGAGCTCTTCACACAGACCAATCTTTCGGTTCAGCCAGATAAACAAACGTGAACACGCGGCTGATTCATAGTCGTGCACCATGAAATTGGAATGTCAAAGCCGTCTTCAGGATTCCCAGCGTCCCTTTCCAACATTCTTGTTTATGAGAGAGGAGTAGTGTTGTCGAAAAAGGCACCTTTCTTCGTCCACTCGGCAATCGACATCTTCAGAGGCGCCAGCTGGAGTTCCTCCGGAGTCACCGAGCAGGTTGTCGACCGTGGCACAGTGCGACAAGCATTCTTGGCGTTCGAGGTCGCCTTCGCCCAGTGGATCAGAACAGTGGAGGGATCAGCGCTTTGGCTATCGTGAATATGCGGCAATGTGGTGCGAGCGAGTAGAACGTCTGTCACTCTAAACCCGATTATAGTGCGCGATCGGTTTGTCGATAGTGTCGGACCTGCTATGTGGGTGCCGGTTCCAATGGATCGCAAAACAAACCGAGAGGCCAGTGGCAGACGTCACAAGAGAGGGTCGGTCTCTCGTCGGCACCAGCGGCGGTGTGGCACCTGCCCTTGGATCCAATTGACGCTGGGTTGCTGATTCGACCTTGCGAGATGGCGCGTAAGCCGGCAGATTTCTTAGTGCTTCGACGCCTCCAGCCGATGTCATAAGCTAGAATATGACTGTGTGCATTGCCGCGGCTAGTCGCAGAAGCCAGAAGGATTCCGAACCCTCAGAAAGAAACCTCAGAGGACCTGGTATGTGTCGTACACGACTACCCCATGAGCCCGCTACACGGTCTGTTACCATCGCGCCACTCACCTTGGTTGCCGCATCGCGCAGAACTGGCAATAACCACAGCCTTGTTCACCCAAGCGTAACGTTCATCTCCAGTTTCCATCATGACAGTTAAGCGCATGCTGGTACCATTAGCGCGTTCAAGGAAGCGCTCGCCTGTACTGGTCGGCAGTGATGTCCGTGTCCTCTCCAAGCTTATCCAGAATCTCCTTCGGCCCAGTGCGAACACCTCTTGTCTGAATGTAGATCACCGCGCCATCATGTGTCTTGAGGTTATACCGTGTGTCGAGAAACGCCGTAGAGTCCTCTTGCACAATCTCCCAATCTCCACCGCCAGGCAAGATCTCCCCTCGCATCTTTGGCCCTTCAAATTGACCGCCTGTCACGTCAGCCTAGAGCAATCACATCAGTTCAAACGCACCCTTGAAAATCACGTTCATCCTGGTCCCATATGGACCTTTGCCGATCGGCGTGAAGCTCTCCATGTCACATTCGAGGTGGAAGAGAAACTCGAGCTTTGGCAATGGTAGCTGCGCTAGGTGCTCAGGGTGCTTGAATTTGGTCTCTATGGGCTCGAACATATTGTCAAACCTGTGGTTGTCTTGGTGTATGGACAATGGCAAAGCGCAGCTATTTCCGACGATGCATCTGACGTCAGGTCCGACAGTAACGGCAGTGGTGTCGTCGCCGTTCCGTGCATGTACTGTTCAGGCAAGGCCAGTCCCAATGCAGAGACGTCAAGTATACATACATCACACCTAGACGATCCTCATTTTGCCAGGTCTGCTCATCAGCATCATCGCAACAACAAAAGTGGAGCAACTGACCGAACCCTACCAGCCCATCCAACAAGCACCATCGATAGCCCGACCCAAAACGCCACGACGCGCAATGCAGCCGTAGAGTGTCCTAGCGCCCAGTCTGAGTGACCACCTCCGAGGTGCGCAGTGAATAGAAGCAGAGGCAGGAGCAGAGTACCCGAGAGTCTGTCGGTGTGATCAGCTCAACGAATTGAGCTGTAGTGCAATGAGCTCACCGGTGGTATTTGAAGACCTTGGTAGCTGCGCTTGAGCCGCCAAAAGCTTTACCGCCGAACCAGACCGAAAGACCTCCCACGAGTGCTTGCGACACCTGCACTGTCAGCGTCCGTCATGTCCTCAACCTAACCATCCAAACAGCCGCCAAAGCCCCAAGCAAACCATGCCACGTCGTGAAATGCTTCGCGCCATGAATGTGCTTATTCCACCACATGCTGCCTGCGCCGATCGCAAAAATCGGGAGTGTAAGGCCAAGGATCCAGCGTTGATGGTTGGCGATGCGACTTTTGCGTAGGGGTGAAGAGAGGGATTTGGAGCTTGATGGAGGTGGAGTCTGTAGAGGAATGATTCCTGCGCGAAGCGATCAGACAGCGGCAAGAGATTGTGGAGTAGTACTCACCAAGAAGAAGCGTGGTGATGCCCAGCGACTGCATCATGGGATGCGGCGCAAAGTACCCGAGCTTGCCTGGCTCGTTGGACAACACAAGATACCAAGTAGAAGGTACGAAGAGAGCCAAGCCGATCTGTACGCCTGTTTAGTCTCACAGCTTGAATCAATGAAGCAGACACATACATAGACGAATGCCACAAAGATTTGATCCCTCCTCGTGCTCATCGTGTACAACGATTGCTCCGAGACGGTGTCTTCAACGGCCTCAGACGATGGCAATATTGGATCCTGCTCCTCCCTTGACATAACTGTAGACAGCTGGATGATGGAATAGCTCAACCTATGAAATCGACGGGCTTGGTCAGGCCTCCACTTTGTCCGGATGTCCGAAATAGCTCCTCGGGATTCCGTGATTGCGGAGCGCGAGGGACGCTAGCAGCTGGCGGGACGAGCAATAGCCTAGCTGCTGGTAGCTGTGAGCTCTGTATTTTATCTTTGAGAGCCGTGGGGGACACCAACAGCATGAGCAAATATCAGAACCTACCAGATATCGTACGTTCTTGCCTCCATCCAAAAATCTAACATCAAAAGGACACATCTCAACCCGACGTCTTCCAAACAGAAGACGTTCCCGAATTCACATCCAGAGCAGTCAGTTTCATTCTGTGACAGGATAGACAGCGCAGTCGCCGTGTCTATCATATCACGGAACTTGCTGACAGTTATCAGCGGGATCCAATCACTGGTGAAGAAGATTACCCCTCTTCGACGACACAACAGCCTCTTGATCCTGAAGCTATTGATACTGCTCAACTGCCTGACCGGGGGATAGCGGGTAAAGCTTTTCAACGAGAAGGTACGTCGTCTAACCATTTTGTTACATAGCTGACATGGACAGAGAAATCCCTGTTCACTTTCAGACCGCGTCTACCACCCATAACGCGCGCACGCGCCTCCTCCTCCTCTTCCTCCTCTTCGTCCGATGGCGACATCCCACGTCTCCGCGAAACGCGTCAGGCCAAGATGCGTCGCCTAAAACGCGAGCTCGCAGAGCTAGAAGCAGAGATGAACAACGGAGCCGAAGAGCCGTTGAAGCCAAAACGAGCACCAGTGGAGCCGACAAGCCAACCGCCAGTCTTGGATCTCGTGGCGGAGATGCAAAAGATTAGAGAGGGGTTGGATAGATTGGAGATCAAGCCTGTGTTGCTTGCTGAAGGTTCTGGCTCAGGTGGGGGTGCTGTGCTTGGGGAGGAGAAGAGAGGACCGTTGGATGAGCGGATAGCGGCGCTCGGCGAGGTTGCGTCTGGGGATATGGAGAAGCAGAATGAGGGGATGGCTGTTGGACCGCGTAACGGAGACGTCAAGCTTGGTGAACTTGATGAACGGCTTGCGGAGCTTGAAAAGATCATTGGACCTGTCGATGCTGGCGTTGACGACGTGAGTCCTGCACATTCACACAGGATACATCGCTAATTTATAGACAACTCCGTACGCAACACCATTGTTACCGACATTAGCGAAACTAGACCACCTCCTGACTCTCCTGACTCAACCGCGCCATCTGGACGCTATTTCACGTCGTCTGAAACTTCTTTTAGTCGATCTCGACCGAGCAGCCGCTCTTTCGCGCCGAACAGGTTCCTCCCTCCCAACAGACTCTACACCTGCTCCTCAAAGCGTTACACTTACTTCGGCAGACTATAATACCCTATCAAAGCTCTTCGACCTTCTCCCACGGCTAGACCCCCTCCTTCCACTCCTTCCACCGCTGCTCGCGCGTCTTAGATCATTAGCGACGCTCCATGCTGATGCTTCGGCATTCGCAGCTACACTGAATAAGATCCAGGCAGATCGGACGAGAGGCAGTGAGAGAGAAAAGGAGACGACTGAAGTGCTAGAGGGGCTGAAAAGTGGTTTGACCGAGGCCGAGAGCGCAGTCAAGGCTAATTGGGAGACGGTTGGAGAGAGATTAAAGGGTCTCGAGGAGAGGGTTAGGGCCTTGCAAACATAGGAATTGGATGTAGATCTGATGATGTGAGTGTGTTGTGACCCTCAACGTGATCTCCTCTCTCGTAAGCGAGATAGGGGTGGAAACTGATGATGGATGCCAAACGATAGGATAGGAGAGATGGATGGTCCCTGGAACAGTGAGACCGTGCGCGTGTTGTATGGCACTGCTACACTGCCACGACCTCATTAACCTCGCTCGCTAAACACCCAATCCGCCCGTCGCGTCGCGCATCAACAGCAGCTACTAGTCGCGGATCACGACAATCACATTTCCCCTTTCCGCACACTCGGCATTGACCTCGTTTGAAAGCCGTCGTTTACCGGACGTCATTCTGGCGTGGCACGGTGGTGACAGACCGCCCGTAGGGAGCTAGCAAGCCGCAGGATCAGCACACAAGGAAGAACAATTCTCACCACCACCGCAAAGCCATGCACGACGCGTTCCCATTCCCATTCCCACACACACGCTATCACTTCCAAGGACGACCTTTGACCACGCTTTCACTTCCTTTGTTTGACCTTGAGAGTTCATTTCAACATCTAGCTCATTGACGCGCGCGTTTGTTGTGCTTTTGAAAAGAGGTGACGCTCTTAAGGCTTGTTAAGGGAGAGAGCCTCGCTTGCTCGTCCTTTCGTTCGACTTTGACTTTGACTTGAACTTTTCATCGGTCACACTACCAGCTTGCTGTGCGTAGATATCTTACTACTGAGATCGCTCTGAACGACTGCTTGAATACTTGCATCACCGTGAGTCTCTCGAAGCATGGCTTGGCTTGGGTGGAGCTGACGATCAGAATCACCATGGGCCAGCAACAAGCCAAACCCTCCCGCTCCGAGCTCGACTCTCCCGCATCACTCAATGTCCCCTCCGCCTCCAGCTCCGCCCAAGCCAACACCTCTGTCCATCCATCCTCCACCCCCCTCCCTCCAGTCCCCTCCGTCACCCTACCCTCCCGCGTAGACTTTTCCCCACTCACAAGCTTCTCCATCGCGCGCTCCTTTTCCAAACGCGGAGGCAGAAATCGTCATACCCCGAGTCCATCAGTCGCGGTGGTACCGACGACACCAGCTGCAGAATACAAGTTTGATATGCAAAGGCAGCTTCAGGCTGGTGGTGGCGGTGGCGGTGCGGTTGGGGAGCATGTCGAGGATGGGGTTTTGCCACCCAAAGTTCGGGCTGCTAGGCCTATCACTCCCACGAGACGTACTCAGCGTATACCGATCCACTCTGGGAGTCGGAGCAGCTCCATCAAGTCTTCCAAGCGTGCCGAGAGAGAGTGGCGAGCTCGCTTGGCGGCATTGTCTAATGGTCCTGCGTTACCGCGCAACAGCAACGAGCTCGTTGCTTCGGGTGGTCCCGTCCCTCCTCGTCGTCAGATCGGAAGACCAAGAGCTGCTACACACGCCAAACTTCCGTCGACACGTACACCTCATCCTTCAATGGACTTTAAGCGTGAGCTTGCTAAAGCCACTAGCTTTGATACTCTTGGTGCCAACGGCTTGCTTTCTGGCAACGCCAAACGTCACTCTAGACGTTTGTCCGCTTCGACATCCAAGACGTTTGCGTCTTTGGTTTCCAACAATTCTATCATTGCACCCAGTACACGCTTCTCGCAGCATATCCCTACCACACCTCATCATCTCACTATCCCCCCTTTGACGCCTGACGCGACGCCCCTCCCATCTCCCCGATCAAACAAAGACGCCTCTACCTTGCCTAGCTCGTCTTCGCATGCCTCATCACACACTCCCATCCCTTCTCCCGTTTCCGCAAAGTTTGACATCTCACTTCAAACTCCACCCCAGCTGCGCCCGCTGTCTGAGCTTTCGGGGCTCGAGTTTACTTTTCCACGGAACACTACTTGTTCACCTTCTGATCTGCTTTCTTTGCATGATGAAGATGGGGAGCCGGTATTGGCGTCGCGGAAGAGGGAGAGGATGGTTGGCTCGCAACGATCGTTCTCGCGTCTCAAGGATGCGGCTGCTGCTTCTGCCGTTCAAGAGCAAGCACCTCACAGTGCAAGCCATGATCGTCGTCAAGCGCTACCAAAGCTTCGAGTGGCCTCACAGACACCAACCAAGTCGTCTTTCTCCCTCAACTACATCTCACCCAATCGTTCAATCTCCTCTTCCAAGTCGTTTGCGTATTCGCCAGAATCCCCGACATCAGCTTTCATCCTCAGTGCTCCGAGTATCGGGCAGTATGCTTGGGGTTTGGATCTTGATATTCTTGAAAAGGAGCAACGAGGGTCACCGCAGACGCCGACTAGAAGTCAACGCTCGCGTCGAGCTCATCCATTCGCTGCTGCTACCATGACCGACCTTTGCGACGAGGGTGACGAGTTCGAGACTTCGCCAAGCTCGCTGTCAGCAGCTCCAGCGCAGTTCTCAAGCCCACTCGAGTCTTCTCCTCCCTCTGCAGTGGCATACGGTCGGCACACACCACAAGACTCCCTACTCGCGTATCGAATCGAGCCTTCCTCCCCATCGCCCAAACCACGAGGTCAGAACGAGACGCGTCGTAGCGGGTTGGACCTCACTTGCGAAGGCGTGCGCAGGGCGGTCATGCAGCCTATCGACTCCAACAGGCGTGGGCGCGAGCAGACAAAGCACGAGACACCTGACAAGACCCCATCGCGTAAAGCTTTCGAGCTCACGCCTGGTGCTGATGGTGGGCACCGGCCGCCTAAGAGTGGATTGCCTCGACCGGTGAGTGCTGCTGCTGTGGTGGCGGTGTTGACTTGAATGCTGATGATCGCAGGACATTGAAAAGTGGTTGCAGCGCGCGCACACCTGATACTGTATAGCTATGAGCATAAGATGTAATATATTACTTGTCAATTTTGGGCACCACGGTGGCAGCTTGACTAGAGATCTGAGTTGTTCGAGAATCGCCACAGGCAACTTGTGCCGGCATTCTGTAATTGCTGAGCTGAGACGCGCAAAAGGCAACCTAGCTTCAGCCTTTCAAAAGTAATTCGCTAACATACTTGAATCATGTCTGCTTACTTGGAATCTACTTCAGCAGTGGTAAGCTGACCGTCTTATGAGTCTGACGCCTGCTGATATAGTAGCTCGGCGAGTACATGCTGAAAGGATGGACCATGACAGATCTCGTCTGCCATCATTGTCGAACAACTCCTCTTATGCGCGAGCCGACCAACCAAGCTGCAGCTGCCGGTCGCTCTGATGCTCAGCGCATTCAATTTTGCGGCAGGTGTGACGGAAGACCTGATGGCTCTTGTGAGTTGCAATTTTATCACAAAACACGGCTAACATTCTTCAAGCCTCTTCGTCGAATACAGCTGCTCCTGCTTCAACCGCGGTCGTCCATCCTCCCGCTTCAACAATCACCGACAACACTTCCCCGGCTGCAGCTGGTCCTTCAGCAGCAGATAAAGCCGCAAACGACATCTCTTCCCTCCTTCTCCAAGGCTATTCCCTTCTCGGCACCAACTGCCCAGCTACCACTTGTCAAGGTATCCCCCTCGTCGGCTACCCCAAAGGCAAAGACGGCAAGCGTGATCCTCGCAAGCGCTGTGTCGGCTGTGGTCAAGGCTACGTCGACGAGAAGGACGCTGCTTCCATTGCACCGGCTGCTGTAGCTGTGGAAGAAGCGATGAGTCCGAGAAGCAAGAGACGTCGTGAGCTGTATGCAGAGGGCGAGAAGACGAATCAGGCTGTTGCGGCTGCTGCCAAAGCTGCTGCTGCAGCGAACGTCGCTGCACCGACTTCGAGGTCGGCTGCGCCTGAGGCAGATGAGGACTTCGACATGGATCTCGACGAGCCAAGTCACTCTGCCTCTGATAACAGTCCTCTGCAAGCGGCACAAGCTTCGCTAGAGCGCACTCTAGCCAGCCTCAGCGAATCCCTCGACCGTCAAGCCGAAACACTGTCAAGCAGAACCAACAGCGGTCCCTTCTTCATCGAACTCAAACTCCACACCGAAGCAATTCAAGACATCTGCAAGACCCTGCAGGCCGTCAAGCAGGCTCAGCAGTAGAGCGAGGAGAGTGCGAAGACATCTATGTATAACATCATACGTAAACCCAGCTACACTTCTTCCCTTTGTTTCTCTTTGTGCGATCGACTAGTTGACACCAAACTTGCCTTTCTCTCCGACGGCCTCGTCCATCTCTGCCTTGTTTCGCTTGCGCTCCTCATCGACGGCATCGAGCTCACCGCGCTCAATCCACTTGAACGATGTTGAAGGGTATTTAGTCTGATTGTCAGCACAGGACTCGCACAAGCGATGAATCACCTTGCCAGCAGCAGCCTCGTCGGCGAACCAAAAGACGAGCCCTGGGCTCGCCGGTCTCACGCGAGAGCACGGCAAGCCCTCCTCGGGACGGTCGAGAATATTGGAGAGCATCTCCTGCTTGCCTTCACCAGAGCAGACAAAGGCACAGCGGAATGCGTGGTTGAGCACAGGAAAGCTGATGGTCAGCCGGCAGTCCAGAATCTCGAGCGACTTACGTGAGGGTAATGCGTTTAGCAGGAGGTTTGGGGCTGTCCTCGATACCAGCGACCCAACGAGCGTTCTCCGTCAAGAGCTCATGGCCGGGGAACAAACTGCAAGTGTGGCCGTCGGGACCCATGCCAAGAAGGATCAAGTCGAAAGTGGGGTAACGAGCAGCGTTGGCACCGGCAAAAGTGGCCACAAGCTGCTGCTCGTAGTCGTCGGCGCACTCGTCGGCATCGTGAAGTAGATCTTGGTTGATCTTGTGGATCTGAGCCTCCGGGATGGGAACCTTGGAGAGGAAGGCATCGGCGCAAGCCTTGTAGTTGGAGTCTTCGTGGTCGGCGGGGACGAGGCGCTCGTCGGCAAAGAAGACTTCCCTGGAAATAGTCAGCACTTGCGAAGGTTTCTCGTGTAAGCAGCAAAGAGATCTTGACTATATGAGCCTCGAGATCCGCAGCTGCATCGGAACCCGACTGATCAACATCACGATCAGGGCAGCTCGGTGGAGCTGCAACAATCGCCGTCATCGTCGCATCCCTCCAGAATAGCTGCCTGGATCGCAACGCAGGGAAAGGATGAAGGCTTTGCCGTGCAACCCGAAACAATTGCTGATGCCAAGTGGCAACGTCATGATCCATCCCGACGAACAGCTGATTTGCGGTAGCACGCGTGTAGCCACAGCAAGCAGCTTGCTAATCAGGTGATGAACGCCGCAACTTATGCATTTTGAGCAGCATTGCGAGGTGTATGACAAGAGGCGCACGTAGAGCGTGTCGATTCCGCATGGCTCTTGATCTGCACGACTCGAGGAACGAACAAACGATCAACCTATCCGTCACGAATTGCGGGGATACGCAAGAGACACTCGTAGACTTGACTTTGCAGTGCTAAGTTTAACTCAGAGAGTCTCAAGCATTGACATACGAAAGTCATTAGCGAGCTTGCAACAACATCGTTTATCGCTATGCTTGTGCAAGCCCAGAGTGACGCGCAACGCATAACCGCCAGAGGTCGAAATAGCCGCACTAGCTCACCGCAATTAGTGATGTATAAGCTTGTTGCAACAAATTTGGCTCTGGCGTGCATTGCAATGGCCGTCTTTTCAATTTCGCTCTTGCCAATGCTCTTTCGAAGCTACAGCAGCAGATCGACGAGAGTAAAAGGAGATGACGGAGACAAAGTGGACACAGCCGGTAAAGGCAGCTGTGCACTTCGGAGTCGTCCATCTCTGGCTCGCTCGACATTGCTGCTAGTAGGTGAGTGACGAGCAAACTTGCGGAAACAAAAGCACATCACTACGCTGCCATGGCCTCGATCGTCAGGCAGCACTGCCTGCTAGATCAAGAGGGGTATGCAGCGTCGGAAATACAGCTTGACGCGCGCAATGATCAAGCTTGCTCTAGACGTGCTCGGGCGCCACAGCATCTAGACTAGACCAGGGGCAGCAGCTAGATGCCTGCACCGAACACGAGCTATAGACAGGTCGAAGGCTGGTCTTCATTGTCCCGCCCGCGAACGTCATCGCAAAGTCCAAAAGTCCAAGCAGATGTTTGCGACAAGGTGGTAGCTGTGCATAGCTACAACCCTTCCGCGAAGTCATCTGAGAACCGCGTTGAGACAGCTTGTGAGACTGTGAGGGGTGTCGCTGTAGGCTACAGCTACCGCCAGCACTTGACTTGAACGTGAGATTCCAGACGCCGCTTACCAGCATCAATGTAGCAGTGGCTGCTCCAGAATATGCGGGACGACGTCACGAGCCTGGCAGATATGATTCTTCAAAGCCTTCGCAGTGCTCAGCGCCACAGACTTGTGCAAAGCCTGTGGCAAGCTGAGGACACAAGTCGTGCGTTGAAAAGCTTTCTCTGACCTGAGACGATGGCGAGTGTTAAGCTGGAGACTGCCAGATTTTGGGAAGACTATCTAGCTCATCGACGAGCTAGAGCCACCGGATCGACTCTGGCGCTCATGTCTCGACATCTTCCACGTCTCTCCACGTCCTGGATTCCAAAGGCGGCAGCAGCTGACACTCGGGAAGGACAACAGATGACGGCGTCCAAGTGAAGGCAGCCAACGCTTACATCTGATAACCTCGCTTGCCATTGCTGCTGAGTCCCAGAGAGCAGACAGGACGAAAGCCAAGGCCATACGCATACCTTTGAAATAATAGCCAAGACGCTGAAACTCCCTAGACCATTCCGCAGCATTGTCTGCTTGAAGGCAAAGGGGTCCGGCGTCATGAACTTTGCGTGCCTGTATGAGTCATGAGGAGTCGTCTCTAGATACCTCGCTCTTCACCACCTCTGCGCACCGCTCATCAGTGAGCCTGGCAGCCCACTACAAAGCGGAACACGTCTAGGTGGTGTTAAACCCGGGATACTCTGTGACTCTCCCTCTGCTCCTCTGCATTAACCAATCCTTATCTCACTTGCACTTGAACTTGTACCAAAAACTGCAGCCCAAGACTCACCATTTATCCCACTGGATACCATCAGTCTCTGTGAGTTTCTTGAGGTTGTTGGGCAGACTACCACCGCTCAAGGCAATAGTGAATTTGCCACGGTGCTCGATAGCGTTCGACTGAGCTTTGAGGATAAAGTTTGTCAAACTGTCAATCAAGTTTGGCCTGTCATCTCCTGGCTTTGCGTTTGTTGGGAAAGTGTAAAGAATTGGAGGTGAAGGATGACCGTGAACCATTGTTTGTGTGTGTGTGTGTTTGATTTGTTGAAGAAACAAGGTTTTGTTTGAGAAAAGGAAACGGATTGTGGGAACTGCGGCCGTTCACGTCCGAAAAAGGTACGTCATCGGTTGGTTCCCGTTTCGTGGCGGAATGGGTGGCAAAAATGGAATTCGATCCGTCAGGGCATGTTTGTATTACTAGCATATCGGGAGTTGATTGATTATTCAACGCATTTTTGTAACAGTTTAGCAAATGTCGTGTCTCAATCAAGACACTGACTGAGCCAACGTGCGCTGCAGCGGTGGCGACACGAGGATAGGGCTTGGCGAGTTCCCCATGACTTGTTTCAACAAGCTGTATAGAGGTATGCATACGCATCAGCATACAAGGCGCGTTGGAACCTTTTTCTATAGCTCTCGAAGATCAGCGTCACTGACAAACGGTCGAATATAGCTAGAAGAGGCCGTACAGCGACCCACGAGCGTAATGATATAACCTTCAACACCGTTACGAGTTGTGCGAATGGGATCTTCCGAGAAAAGCAGTCCAGCAGAGTCGTCATTCGGTCCTTGTCGCTTCCAGACGGACCACTGGAAGCAGGGTCTATCGCCAGGAGATTGTGAGTGATGGGGGCATCGACTTGTCTTTGTGAAGCTAGACATGTAAGAGATGAGTGGGAAGAGAGACTAGCGGCGTTTTATAGTCTTTTTGGCAGACAGAACCGGCTTTGCAGGAGCTCCTATATACTCGTGAAGCTCCAGCGCTTCGTCTGAGATGGGTCCGCCGACTTGCCGTCGTGTATCAAGGGAATATGCCTTTCAGTGGCATCATCTGGAAGCTGACAAATCCCAAGACTGGAGCGCCGAAAGAGCATCCGACGGCCATGCGCCACCGCAGCCTTTGCGAGCTCATTCTCCTACTCTTTGATTGATATTGTTCACTTGAGCCGTTGAGCGAGTTGGACAGCCCAGCGGGTGCGGGTTCACCTGATGTGCTGTCGGCCTCGCCGATGAAGAACTCACTCAGCTGAGATGACAGACTACCTTTATTCGTGGACTACAGAAGCCCTGGATGCACTGTTCGCTCGAAGAAGCTCTCGCTCAAACGCCTCATTGAAACTGCACGTCGCCACGATCGTTCGGGACGCGTCGTCGTTCGCGCGGGGCCATTTAGGCATGTTGTGAAAAAGGGTCAGAACGCGAAGCGATGCACTGCTTTTTGCCAACGTTCTTACCCTGAACGGCGTAGACGTAGATGGATAGAAATGGATAATAACATAACCGAAACCAGCTTTACAGTGCCAAGCTTGAGAAAACAGACTAAAGAAACAATCCTTTGACCGCCACACGGTCAACTCCTGTTTAGTCCGTCACTTCAACTTTAAAAGCCGCGCCGCTCAAACACTTTGATTTCTTTCCGCGAAATCAAAACTTCTTCCTCTTGCTCGTTCAAAACACTTTCCTCTCTCACCTTTCACCATGATGCTTACCTCCCTCCTGTCCTTACTTCCCCTACTTCCCCTCGCTTTCGGTCTGACAAACGAACAAGGCCGTCAACGATCAGTCTACCAAGTCATCACGGACCGCTTTGCCCTCGCCGACGGTTCATCGCCATCATGTTCGCCAAACGACAGAAAGTACTGTGGTGGTTCATGGAAAGGTATCGAGAGCAAGCTTGACTATATCCAAGGCATGGGCTTTGATACCGTTTGGATCAGTCCAGTCGTCGAAAACATTGGTGGAACGACCGGTCTTGGCGAGGTTCGTTGAACAAAAGGCCGGGGAAGAGCTGACGTTTCAGGCGTACCACGGCTACTGGACATTGAACCCAGAGAGTAAGTCGATTGACCGACGCGGGAAAGTGTCACTCCTAACGCACAGACCTCAACGCCAAATTCGGTACCGCCGACGACCTTAAATCCCTCGCGTCCGCCCTCCACGCAAAGGGGATGTACCTGATGGTCGACGTTGTCGTCAACCACGTAGCAGCCACTTCCTCATCCACCTTCTCCCCCTCTGCCGCGTACGGGCCATTCTCCACGACGGCAGACTACCACCCCTTTTGCTGGATCGAAGATTACAGCAACCAGACTCAGGTCGAGCAGTGCTGGCTTGGTGACTCGCAGGTTGCGTTGCCTGACCTTAACACTCAGAGCACGACTGTGCGTGATTACTGGAATGATTGGGTACAAAAGTTGGTTAAAGACTACTCGGTCGACGCGATTCGTATCGGTATGTTGACGCGTCCGGTTTTTGAGCTGACGGGTAGATACGGTCAAGCACGTTGAGAAGGAATTCTTCCCTGGTTTCATCGCCGCCGCCAACGTCTGGAATGTTGGAGAAATTCTCGAGGGTGGTCAGTAATATTTCAAGGTATTCAAGCGTATCTGACAAACAGACGCCGCGTACAACGCCGCCTACCAAAAAGACGCCGACCTCAACCCCTTCAACTACCCCATCTATTTCCCTCTTGTCGCCGCCTTCAACTCGACATCAGGCAATCTTCAAGCTCTCGCCGACATGGTCTCGACAGTCAAGAGCACCTTTGAAGACCCTACGCTCTTGGGTTCTTTCATCGAGTACGTCGTCTCACAAGCGGGATGAAGCTGATAGGCAGCAACCACGATAACCCAAGAATCGAGTCGTACCAGACTGATGCGGCTTTGATCAAGAACGCTCAGACGTATCCTTTGGTCACTGACGGTATCCCATACGTCTACTGTAAGTTCTGGATGCCCAGAATGAAGCTGATGATCAGACGGTAGCGAGGATGGCTTTAGTGGCGGTGCAGACCCCGCCAACCGTGAACCGCTCTGGACATCCAAATACGCAACCGACAAAGACATGTACAAGCACTTTGCATCCCTCAACAAAGCTCGTTCAGCAGCTTTCAACGCCTCTTCATCCTTCTACACCAATCAAATGTCCGTCGCCACCATTGGTTCATCTGAAATCGCCATCAACAAAGCTCCCCTCTTCTCGCTCCTCTCGAACCGCGGTGCTGGAAGCGGTAACAACGCGGTCACCGTCTCGTCTGCGCAGAGCGGTTTCGCAGCCAATGACGCTGTCGTTGATGTGCTTACGTGTGAAGCCATGACTGTTGATGGGTCGGGGAACCTGGCTGTTATGATCAACAATGGTGCTCCGCGTGTCTTCCTCACGAACGCCAACAAGGGTTCGCTTTGTAGTTCGACTACGGCTACTACGGCCACTCCTGCGGGTGGAGCTGGCAAGGTCGGTGGTGCCGGTATGGGCTTGATCGCGGCAGTTGGTACTGTTCTGGTAATGGTGCTTTGAGGAGAGTTTTCGGAAGGACATTATGGACTTTAGACGAGGGATGCATGCATGCAAGATGCTATTCTACAACACAATACTGCTTGTTAGTATAGTAGCAAGCGGCTACGCTGTGTGGTGACGTACAAGTTGAACCGTTATTCCTTGTCCAAATCAGACCACGCCTCGTTCTTTTTGGCAGTCATAGCTTTCGCCGCTTCCTTGTTCCTTGCTGTCCGATCGAGACGCTGTCACTCAGCGAGAGCCTTGTAGACTAGCAAAGACTCACCTCTTGTCGTAGACACATGTTCATCTCATGCTTGACACCGTTACACTGCCCTGTAAACTTGTAGATCAAGCCTTGGGCATGGCAAGCATGAAGTGCAGCGATCAAGTCTGCGCACGCTGGGGAGATCAGCTATGCCGCTGGCAGGGAAGAAGAGATCTTACCGAGTTGCCGATCTTTGACGCCCAGAGGAGGGTGCATGGTTGGTTGTCAATGGATCAGCGGCAAGAGTCGGAAATCTCACTTTCTCCGAACCTTGTCCGGTATCCCGACAACGGAGTGTGGCATCTTTGCTGGGGGCAGACGGAAGAGACCGGGCCATCATACAAAGCGATACAAGGGCTAAAAGTCCGTCTCTATACCACCTACGCACCATGAGCAAACAGGTGCGTCCGACGCCATTGAATGGACGTGGCATTGCTACGCTAGACCTGAAGAAGTCGCTACAAATCATTCAGCGGGTAGAGAGCAGTAATATATCCCACAACAGCGGCAGCATGAGAACATCCGATTCATATGTGGGGAATACTCCAATTGTCCATACTCGACGCAAAACGACAAACGACAAACGAGGGTGTAGGAGGCACTATAACGAGTCTATTGGGTACGAGGATAGGAAGGAAGAAAAGGGAAAACGACAAGTGTTCGAGATGCAGTGACAATGCTAGAGGTACAATGCGATTGGCGAGAGAAGGAAAGGAACTTGAAGACAAGTCGAAGCGCACGCGGTGTTTAGAACGCGGCGACGACGGCGAGTGCGAGGGCTGCGAGAGCGGTGAAGCCTGGCAAGACGAACGCAGATGACGCGGCGCCTGAAGGGCTGTTGGCTGCTGATGCACCAGCACTAGCGCCAGCCTCGTTACCAGACCCCGATGCCGACGCCGAAGGCTGCTCGACAGCCTTAACGCTTGATTCAGGAAGCGCAGCAGCCGTCGCAATAGGCTGATCACCCAGCTGACCCGATCCAACCATGATGAACTCTGCAACAGAGGGAATCCCCTCCACCACAAGGAACAGCATTGCCGGACCAGGCTGGAACAGCGCAGGGTTGGGTGGCATCTGCGCGATATGCAGTGTCGTGTTGCCAGTGTTCATATCGATTTCGTAAGACGTCGTAAGTTCGAGATAACGTTGGCCGAAAGCGATAGCGTGGGTGTTGAAGCCACCGCGAAGAACGACGACTTTGGTGTTCTTGGCGACGTTTTCATCGGTGTTGGCCCAGACGTGCGTCCACTCGTTACCGCCGTACGAGAGGGACGCCGGAACTTGGGAAAGGGCGGGACGGGGAGAGTTGTACCATGATGGATACCATCGCTCGACAGAAGTCTTGGAACCCCATTGCTGGGTAGTAAAGTCTTTGTTGGGGTTCGAGCCCGAGATGACGATGGAACCATCGGCGATGAGGACGGCAGTAGAGTGGTACATGCGCTCGTGCTGAGAAGCAGAGAGACCTTGACGAGACCAGCGAGCGCCCTTGGCGTTATTGGGGCTGTAGATGGCGGGCATGTAAATAGGGTCCTGGCCGTAGGATTCTTTATGTCAGATCATTCAGTCAAGTGACAAACTCACCTCCGACACTGTAGCCGTCATCACCATAACCAGCAGTACCCATCGCAACACCGTTGCCCATCCACATCTCTCCATCAGGAAGGTAAACGAATTGACCCATGCTGCGACCCTCGAGCTACACGTCAGCATCACCTTGCACTCCCAAAAACTCACCATGAAGTCATCCGTCTCATACTGCGGCGCAGCGTCCATCGGGCTAATCCTCACACAAGAGTTATCTGCCGGAACAGCAGTAACATTGTATTTGGCGCCTCCATCATCACCCCACTGCGGCGGGTTTGAACCTCCACAGAACAACAAGCTAACCGTATAGTTGTTCGCCGGCGTCAACGGCAGCATGGCCGTCGCAGCCGAAGCCGGGTAAACACGCGTCGCAAAAGGCATATCAGGGAGATACTGCGTGCTGAGTGTCTTCCAATCATAAATGATCGTCTTTCTCGAAGCCTGCATGAACAACCTCCCATCAGGCAACAACCACGTCAAAGCATAAAGGTTCACAGGCAGCGTGTCTGTCAAGAACTGCAAGTTGATGGCTTTGCCATCACCTTTGGAAGGCCAGAATTCGTAGGTTGGGTTATCTTGAGTGGCAGTGTTGACGTATCCGCCATTGTTGTCGCCACCGATGATGATGACGCTGCCGTCTTCAAGAACTTCGACCATGGGATACCAACGCCGACCTGTCATTTGTAGCCAGCCTTGAGAGGTGCCAGTGGTGGCGGCGACTTCGAATGTGACTGTTCCTTCGACCCAGTTGCATTTTTGATCGATGCAGGGGTCGAGGAGACGGATGGCTGTTCCACCGTCATAGTCGTTGTAGGCATTCTTGCCGCCGACAGTTGCGACGCCGTTGGTTGTGATAGCTAACGGTCAGTATGAGCTCGCTTGGATGTAAAGAAAGACGCACGTTGATTCCCACCAAAGACGATCCACGTGCCGTTGCCGAGCACAGCTCCGCCGGCTACAAAGTCAGCTGCGGTCAACGCCCAAGACAACACTCACCACAGAAGGTATTGCTCTGTACCTCCATGGTCCGATACGTGTTCGTCGCGATATCATACTCGACACCCCACGCCGGGTGAACGGTACCATCAGCA
The DNA here is from genome assembly GCA_001600035.1 of Holtermanniella nyarrowii. Lineage (NCBI taxonomy): Eukaryota > Fungi > Basidiomycota > Tremellomycetes > Holtermanniales > Holtermanniella > Holtermanniella nyarrowii. The sequence continues at coordinate 522,051 of BCIT01000008.1, forward strand.
GCAGTGACCGTTACTGGATTATTCTCTGCTTTCTGTTGTCATCAGCACGGCTCTTCCAAAGCCAAAGCACTCACGTCGAGGATGTACAGCTTTTGACTGTTACCGACAAACATCATTTGTGCACTGATGCCTGCATCGCCGACGAGTTCAAACCCAAGAGGTTTGGGTGCCCGCTTGTCAAGTGGGTTTGCCGATACGCTCGCCGTGGCGGCGGTGGCAAGGAGAAGCTTTGTCGAGAGCTTCATACTGAAGTGGTTCTCTGAAAGAGTGTACTGTTGAAGCCAGTGACTGTCGGAGCGTCAGCGTCTGCGTCTGCGTCTCAAGTGGATTGGAGATCAAAGGTAGGTAGTGGCGGTGACGCGAGTGGGTGAAAGGAGGATGAAGAACTCACAAACTTGGCAATGCTATGTTGACCGTTTCTAGCTAGGCTGTTGTTCAGGAGCCAGTGCTTGTTGCTCTAATGTTCTAAAATCGGACTTTGTAGATGTTGAAAGGGAAGGGATGAAATCGAGGGTTGTGCCGTTGTTTTCGTGTAGTTTGAGGGCCGAGCGATAGTCAAATTGAGATCGGATGCAAGCCAAAGGAGGGCGAATACAGATACTGATGACGAGTAGTCTGTGCGCTGTCTACCGACTGTAGTCAGCTTGGTTCCGTCTTGCTGCGGCCACCGTCAAATCGGTGCCACCCAGCTGCCGCCAAGTTTCAGGTTCTCGGCAGTTTGAACTCACCTAGCGTCTAAAAGGGGGCGGGTCGGTTTAGTGTTGATTTAGACTACCAAATGATATTCCTTGATCTTGTCTCTCCTCTGTAACAAAGTATTCACGATTCTGCAGGGTGTAGAGTTTCTCTGCTTATAACCAAACCAGCTGAGTAGTACGATGTGTTTTTTCATAGTTGCCGCGGCCGGGAGCATCGCCACTACTTGCACGTGGTAAATAAGGTACGTACCACCCAACACCGCTTTTTCCATACGATCGTCATTTTTTGTCCGATTATTACGTAGCCTACCAGCCAAACGGTGACTGTCTTTGCAGGTAGGGGATGAGGTGCGACTAATATGAGATGACTACGCTGCTACATATGATACAGATGCCGCAAACGAGCCGGGACAAGAAGGCGTACAATCATGGTATGAAAAGTGCCACTCTGCCCCTTAACTTCCAAAGATAGCTCGGGTCTAAGGATCCCCGCAGTTTTGAAAAAGAGGTGCCACTTCCCTGAAACGACCCTTGAGCTGGCCGGAACCTTAGATTCAGCTGCCGAGACATCCTGCGTCGAGCACATGAAAGAACAAACATGTCACGTGTGATAGCGCGACGCGTCGATCGCGCGAGAGATGCCACAGCTGTCTGCTGTCTTATCTTCATCCTCGCAATCACAAAACCAGCTGTGAAGAAGCGTACCAAGGCAGGCAGGGAGGCCAGCAATGGCACTGCCAAGCCAAGCTCAAATTCTCGCAGCCATCCAGAAAGATTACCCTTTACCAGTCATCAAACCAGTATGCATCTCATTCTTTCGAAAGCACTGACAGTCAGGCATGGTTGCAGACTGTGATAGCACAAATCACAGCAGAGCATGCTGATCTCAAAGGAGACGACCTAATTGAAGCCGTCGTGCGTGTTCAAGATTGAAGTAGTACAGGCTGACGTCCAAGAGAGAGACATATCTCAATTCCAACCTCGCCCTCTCAACGCTTCCCCTAACACCACCCTCAACCCTCCCAACACCTCAAGACCACACGACTCTCCACTTTCTCACCCCAACACTTCTCCAACTAGAATCCCTAACAGAAATAGGTTCCTCGGCTTTCCAACTCCAAAGTGTCCTCGAACAACGCCGGGACGTATTCGATGGCGTCGGTAAGGTCCGTCGAATGCCTGATCCTGGAGAGGTCGAGGAGGAGGAGGAAGAGGAAGATGGGTTTGATGAAAGAGTTCTGCCACCTTATCCGCGAAGCATGTTGAGGTTTGTGTGGAGTGATGGAAGGACTTTGGTCAAGGGGATTGAATACCGGAGGATTCAAGGATTCAAACTTGGTGATACCATGTTGGGATCTAAAGTATGTCACTTCTTCAGCTTGTACTGACTTGACAGGTTCTGGTACAAAACGTCAAAGTCTTACATGGCATGCGCAAGTCTGATCCGCAATCAAGAGGGACAGCAACTGATGAAAGCAGTGCTTTTAACCCCAGCAAATACTCAATTCCTTCAACATTCAATACCGGAGCTACAAGCGACGCAAGCATACAGATTTGTAGCGAGTTTAGCTCAACGAATGGGAAAAGAACCACCTGATGAACCCGAACCCGAGCCCGAGCCTGAACCCGCTGCCCCACCACCACAGCCTGCACCACTACCTCGTGCAACAGTGATCACAACAGACGCCGCGCGCGCAGCTCGTCGTCGAGCAATTCTAGGCCAACGCACACCCTCTCCAGAAGCCATCGCTATCGCCATCGACAAAGATGAAGATAGTCCACCCAAGATGCTGTCGCGCTTCTTCCATCTCCGAGGTACCGCCAAAGCTTTGAAAGCCCCACCGTCAGTGGTGGAAAGCGATACGTATTCGGATTTCGAAGTTGATGAGGATGTTTTGAAGCAGATTGAAGCTGCTGAACGGCTTGCTGCTCGTGGGAGCGGAAGAGTGGCGAGCGGGAGTGGGAGTGGGAGTGGGAGTAGGAGTGGGAGTGGAGCAAAGAGGCAGCGCATGGCGACGCCGCCTGATGTAATTGAGATTTCGTCTGATTAGCGAGTGACTAGTAAGTCATGTATTATACTGTTCAACAGTGGGTTGTATGCGTGATAGGAGGCGAGCGGAGCGAGAGACGGATTGCCGCCGAGTGGCGGTCGTGCACGTCCATGGCATGGTGGCAAAGGAGTAACAAAGCAAGGCTTGAACTGGTTTGATCACCTTTGAGCCGATCTGACGTACACTGGACGCCTATGACGCGGCCATCGTGCATCCTTCGCAATCATCCCTTCTCCATCAAGCAACCGCCTACCAAAATGAGTCAAAATTACGCATTCTCCTCGGCTGCCAGCAGTCCAGGGACTCCAGCATCGGAACAATCTTACGACGATGAAGGAATCAGCTACCACTCACTGCTAGCGATGTGTACTCTTGCGCTGATCTAGGAGCTCTTGCATCAGAACTCAAGGACATTACCCAGAAAACAGGTCCGAATTGTTCTCAAAACCATCGCAAGGTTCCACCGCGGCCGACGATGAAGTCCAATTCTAACGCGAACAGCGTTCAGTTCGTGTCAGGATCAGCGGCATCTTCTCCGGAATCTTTGGCCTTGATGAGGAGTGAAGGGTTTCTTTTGATACGGATAGCATTCCTCGTCATGGTTACCTTGCGGACATGCATGCATCATCGTCTGAGTTTCCCATTGTGCTGCGGCGGGTCGTCGTATCCCTGCTCCATCTTTCAGTCGACGTTCGCCATGACGACCAGTCACTCCTCTCATTTTTGCCACCCGATAGTGCCACCTTTGTCTTGGGTGCACTCGAGCACGCAACGGGAGTAGTCCAGTCCAATGAGCTCGCTAAGAAAGGAGAGAGCCTTCGAAAACACTGCAGACTCAAACGCGCGATGGGTCACATCACACGCCGACATCCTCCCACCTCCCAGTCTTGCTTTTCACGCGATGCAATCCCATTCCCAGGTTACGCATCATCACTACCACTACTATCTCTCACCAAATTCAGAGATTCCATTTGGTCCCGGTAGCTCCTGTACCAGCGCAACGGTCACACCAGGCGACGTGTCTTCCGATCTGGGCGAATCAAACAGGCGACGCCATCCAATACCGCCGAGACAACCGAGGGCAATTGGGGTCCACTGTGGCTAAGCAGTGGTCTACTATCGCCATTTGCCTTCTCTTATCCCACACCAAATAGCCAGACTAGGTGATTCACCCCTCACCCCGTCAAACCTCCTCGGACAGCGCGATATGTCATCTGAATGCATGTACTGCAGTCTACAAGTGGATACCTGTCCGTCGAAAAGCTTCGAAGTGGAGTTATTGCGTGCCCATAGACGCTCCGTAAGCACAACTTATCTCTTGACGTGCCTGGCATATGACCATCACGCATATGACTATCTGGGAGCATAGGGTGCAATAAAGACACATCCGTCGCTCACGCGTTGCCACAGCGTACTACGTACTACGTATTGCCACTTTTGCTCTGCCCGACCTTTGACAATTGACGTCCTTTCTGCGCTTTTCAATGGAGAAAGAAGTCATCGACGGCTGCTTTTGAAAGTCAGCAGAGGTATTAAAGTATCGTGCACGAGCCCAGCATCCGACCAACACATTGCTATGTCACAAACTCTGACGCAAAAACCCAACGATTTCACAGCTAATGGCGTCGGCAGTTCCGTAATTACAGAGAGCACAAAGCCTTTTGGGCCGTCGTCAACTGACAACACTTCTCTCGACCCTGCTATTCGTCCCGGTGGATCTTCGCATGAGACTCTACCGTATGGCGGGCTCGAATCAGAAGCATTGTGGTTTGCTAGCAAGATAGGGCAAGAGAGGACGGGAGCCTGAGCTGCATCGGTCAGGCAAAGGAATCAAAGACGACTTGAGTACGATCACATTGACGCCCTGAAGTGTAGGATGAAGTATGCAAAGAGTAGTTGCACACGCACGTTCGCTTGCGCTGCCGTGGCCTCACAGTCGGTGTCATGTTTGAAAGTGGCATAAGATTCATAAAACGATCCCCAGCGCGCTAAAATATCAATCACAAAGCCCTCTCAAAAGGCAACACATCATGCTGTACCAGCCAGCTTAGCTTCACCAATTCCTCTGCGGCAACGTTGGCTGACTCGCAGCCGCCATGCCCGGATATTCCGCCATCTCCACCGCGCCATCACTCCTCATGCTCTTCTGTCTCTGAAGATCATGTTCTGAATCGCTATCAGGGTGATCATAGTATCCTAGCGGTGAAGCTGTCGGACCGACGGGTGGGTAGGAATAGTCGTCTTCGTCTGCTAGCATGTGTGATTTGCCTTCCTTTTCGACCGTCAGTACGTTGCGAAACGGGGAAGGAGGACGGGAGAAGCATACCATTGCACTTGTCTCGAATCCATGGCCACCAGTGGGTCTAACAGGCAAAGGATGATGCGCCTCTGAATCACCGTGCTTGTTCAACTCGGGCCATCGAATAACTTCATGTTCGTCCTCTTCACGCCTTCTCCTTGCTCTCCAGATGCCCAGACCGCACAGCGCAAGAACCAAAACACCGACTGCGACAGAGATGCCGATGATGGCACCCGTACCGAGGCCTGAGCCACTGTCTTTCGGAGTGTCAGAGGGGGTGGAAGCTGCTACTGAGGCAGAAGCTGGTGCGGTTGAGGAGAGGGAATCGGACCAGGGGACTGTAAGGACTTTGGTCACCGTTTGGGGCTGGCCCGATTCATCTGTTGAGACGGAGAGGGAGCTAGAGGTCAGAAAGGGGTCCGGAAGGGGTAAGGAGACTTACTAGGAGAGAGACTCGGAGCCGGAATGTGAAGCTGAGACTGCGGCTGACGAAGCAGATGAAGCTGAAGCAGACGCGCTAACAGATTGACTGCTCGATGACGCGACTACTGATGCAGAGGTTGAAGTACTACTAGGTGTCGCGGAAGCCGATGAGAACGACGCAGTCACGCTAGCAGAAGCTGAAGGCTGCGCCGAAACCGATGGTTCCGGGTTTGGATCGGCCGAACTCGACGCAGGCGGCGTCACGACTCTCGAAGAAGTCGAGGGTTCGACAGGTGGTGTCGGAGACGCAGACGAAGGGCTTGGACGAACAGATGAAGAGGAGGGGATGACTGGTGTGGATGATGGTTCTTGGGCCTTTGAAACATCAGTTTACCGAAATCTCCTCTCTTGCGGAAGACGACTTACCTCACTGCTGGACTCAGCTCCGATACCGATGATACTCCCAATGATGCCCTGTCTCTTGACCTCGACCCTATCGGACACTGCTCTCGATCGACGCGCATGACCGTGTCCGTGCGCCTCGAGGCCTCCACCATGTGCACTGACCGTAGCCAACGAGGCCGTCAAGAGGATCGCAAGACTGAGTGGTGCTGTTGTAGGCCGCATCTTTGACTCTTTCGTCGTTCGAAAGCTGTGCAGTGAAAGGATGTTGTGGCCGCCAAAGCTCGGAGACTGCGGTTTGTTGTTCCGATTTTGACCAGTTGATTCTATCTCGCCTTGTTGTATTGTTGTATTAACGAGTGTGATGACAGATCTATGGGATGACTCTGCCAGTGTGCTGTATAGTCTGAAACGTGGTTACTCTTGCTCCTTGTGATCTTTATTCAAAGGAGAACAACCAAAAGGGGCCATTAGCGTTTCAGGTGTGGTGAGAAAGACTTTACGTAAAGAGCTGATTTCTTTTCCGTTAAACGCGCGCGCGTCGCACGACCATCAGAGGGCATTTGAGGGGACGCCCTGTTTTATAGCAGCGACAATGGGCGGCAGGGGTTGCATGTCAACTCTGAGACAGGGAGTTTTAGCTGTATCCTAAGTGCAAGTCGAGTGTCATCGAGCCTGTAAGGCACAAATGAATCAGTACAAGCAATTGCATGGATTGATCAAATCACGGTCATCCAGAAAAAGTACTACTTTGTCCAACTAAAGACGTACCTTACCTCCAAGCATGACAGATTCCATTGAAACAGTCAGCCTATGTTCCACTTCCATCCCGTATACCAGCGGCAGAAGACGCAGACTTACCGGGCTTTTTAAGACCGTGCGGATCCAATAATGATCAAACTGATCTTGAATAGAGATGGGCTTAAGCTTAGGTGGCGAACTATCTAGCTGGCTCTTGAAGCAGATGGGACATTGACGTCGCTGTGCCGTAAAACTGACAACAACGGATAAATCCTTGTTAGCCTGCTCATGGAGGATTGAATCAGTGCTGCAGTACAGGTCTGATCTCTGATGTGTCGCATATCTTGCACGTCTGCCTCATATTACCTTAGGTCCGCGACTGGGCGTAGATCAAGGCGAACAGACAAAACTACTTGTACTCGAGAATCTAAATGGGCAAGCTTTTCAGTTGGAATTTGTTCCGATTTGTCGTTTTGCACAAAAATGTCGGACTCACTCCTTGAAGTGCTCTTTTCTCTCGACGATACCTTCTCCATCGGCTGACAATCGCACTTCTCACGTGTGGCTGGTAGGTACATACCATGGCTTACTGGATACTGTGCTGCTTCCGCGATATCTTGTCGGACATTTCGATGAAAGCTGATGGAGAAGGTGGAAGGGAAGCTAAGCCAACAATATCCTCGCTCCATGTTCTGAGCATCGGGCTTCGCTGGCACGAACTCGAAAGCTCGGAAGGCTGCCAGGGAGAAGTCTGGTACGCAAAGTGCCGCAACATAGGCGCACCACGTTGTAAGGAGTCATGTCAGATTTCATCACGATAGGAGTAGGTACCCGCGGGGCGGATCTGTTTTGGTATCAACAACTCAACGCATGATCAAGCGCAGCGGAACTGGTAATCGATTTCCTCCAGGTAAGAGTCCTAACCATCATCAGCCAAAGTCGCACGCCATTCACGACACTCACCTCGCTTTCGATACGTTTTTGCAGCCGCTGTTCAACCTGCTCGGACAGTGACAGCGAGTCTGTGGTTGGAGACGATGCAAATGTCTCGATATCAGCATCTATCCCCGAGACACTCACCTCAATCGTGCTTTTGCCCGACATCTTTGGTTTTAAACTTGTTCCAAGCGGATCTTGCTGTCGACATGTCGGTGGGTGCTTGAAGTCGTTCACAGCTGATGACAGCTGTTATCTCGAGGAGACGCCTCATCGGGGTCTGAAGCTATTTGGGCCACAAAGGAAAAGTCCTTGGTGCTCTGTGAAGAAAGGATGGATAGGCGACAAGATGGCATGCAAATGGCTCATCTGGCGCAATTTAGCGCACTGGACGTGATGATCTGATTGTAATTGCCTCAGCAGCCGTGGTCGGCCTTCACAAAGATCGCGCACTTGAGCGTTTCCGCCTGTTCTGCCGGTGTAGTCAATGCCGGACTGCAGGCTAGCCTTTACACCGTTTACGGGCCTCGCGTACTTTTGGACATCGAGCAACGGGCCGCGGTGCGCAACGCGAAGTTGACGCCACGCAACCGCCACCAAGGTTTAGAGTTCCGCTTGGCTTGAGACCAAATGAGCTGGGCTATAAGCCAAGACATCCTGACACAGCTTGTTGGCGTCTGCTGAAAAGCAGAGCGCGGTGTGATGCGCAAGAAGGTAGCTGTGCCCAATGTCACAAGTATCGAGCTGCTAGACCGCACGGAAGACATCGCCGAATGGCTGACAGTGATGCGGGACGGCTTGCGCCATGGCTGATTGCCGGAGACGACAAAGCACGAAAGAATACCGCTTGCCGAGTAGCAAATATCAGTGATGATATCATATGCACGTGCCCAATTTGCGTCTCTACGCCACGCACGCACGGAACGTGAAGCCCGTCCACTCAACCACCTTCAGCTTCGTCTGGCGAGTGTCCCTATCGCAGCTGAGCGCAATCCACACCCCTGATATGACCAGCTCCCCAAACTTTGATGACGACTCCGACGACTTCACTGTAGTGAGCTCGGACGGGGTGAGCTTCAAGATTGAGTCGTATCTGCTCAAGACATACTCGTACGTGATGTCCACGCACATTGACATAGCTGATCAATAGCACCGAGATGCGAAAGAGGCTCGCCGCTCTCGATGACGGCGTCAAGGTTATCGAGATACCAGAGCCCGGCGGAGCCATTGCCGAATGGCTCACTGTCATGCGTGATGGCATGACACCCTGGCTGATGAGCGGCGAAGCGCCGACCGCTAAAGAATTCCTTGCCATGTGCAAGACGTACGGCTGCGAACGGCTAGAAATCGAGTATCACCGCCTGACCGGGCAGTGAGCTTTCATCATCCCAACAGCGAGCTCTTGGAACACATCTTCATACAGGCGTGTAAGACTCGCGATCTCGAGCTGGCAAGGTTGATGATTGCGCGAGGTGGCCAGCATCGCTACCGCACGAGTACGCACAACCTTCTCTCGTACATGGCCGACGAGAGCAACCGGGACAACTCACTAGATTCGCGCGACAAGCTCGCTCTGGCAAGGGCGCTGAGTAACGAGAACGTCCGCAAGTTTCACATTAAAAAGTCTGATGTGTGGTGCAGCATCGGAGTGAGCTGGAGAGGAGTGGCGAGGAGCTTCGATTGGTAGCAACGTTCAAGATGCATACAGCAGAGCCGCTGGTGCTGGGGCAACGGTGTTTAGCGCGAAACAAGTCACAAGGTCGTATATTGCGCTTGTACGCTGCCTCGCGCTACAGAGACTGGGAGAGGACCCTGACACAACCAGCTAGCTGCACACTATCGCATCGCAGATGCAGCCCGAGTAGTGCACTCGTGTGCGTATGGAGATCGAGATCTGGCACATGAGAAACTCATAGAATTTCGAGAACGCCGCCAGCGATCTCATAGAGGCAATCGCGAACGGCGTCAACTTCAAGCCGGATTTTCAGCCCAAAGCGTTCTTGTAATTGCGCGATGCTCTACGGCTGAAACGCCACCGACGCACGCGAAACCAACGGAAACGCCTATCACGCCCTGCCAGCTGCAGTCACATGGCTCCACGCTGCGCTGGCGTGCATATGAATGTGCCAGGCGGTAAAAGTGACAAAGCAGCAGCACGAAAAGCATCGAAGATGAGCATCTACGACGGCACAGCCGATATCACTATCCTGACGGGCGACGGTGCAACTATCAAGACGAAAGCATATCTGCTGCAGACCTACTCGTATGCGCACCGTTGAAGGTTTTATAAAGCTGACCAACAGGACCAAGCTGCGTAGGCAGCTCCTTGACGGCGATAGCTTCAACGAGCTATATATACCTGAGCCAGCCGATACCATTGCCGAATGGCTCACTGTCATGCGTGATGGCATGACACCCTGGCTAATGAGCGGCGAAGGGCCAACCGCTAAAGTCTTCCTTGCCATGTGCAAGACGTACGGCTGTCGCAGGCTCGCGACCGAATACTACCAACTCACCTCTGCCGTACAAAGCGAGCATCCCGGTCCTAGGCTCGTCAAGCATATTTTTGTTGAAGCGTGCTTGACTCACGATCTGGCCCTTGCTCGGCTGATGATCGTGCGAGGGGGTGGCAAGGGCTATTACAGTAGCGGCAGTAATATCCTGTCTTCGTTATTGGTTGGTGACGAGGGCAAGGACTTACTGGCGTCGCCTTACGAGCTTGCTCTCGAGAAGGCATTCGGCTGGGAAAATCAGATGCACCACACCAAGAGAATGCGGGGAGTTTGGGGCCGTTCTGGCATAGATTGGCAAGGTGTAGCAGCGAGTTTCAGCTTCTAGAGACTTCTTGCGAGCGCAGCTCAGGTGTGATGTGATCGACATGTATGCCTGCCGGGCCTGCGCGTCTGCGTTTTCCCTCAGCTGCCAAGTAGAAGTGCCCATGCCTCCTCCCAGCATTCTGATCTTGTCCTAAATACTCATGTGCTGGTGGTACATTCCTTAACCAACGGGATCAAATCCATTGTTTGTCTCCTCGGCATGTAGAGCGTCAGCAGGCCAGTCATCAACACCAAACCTCTACGCATGAAATGGGACGAAGAACAGAGGTAACAGAACCGAGAGAGAGTAGTAGGAAGAAGCGGAAGGTGGAAGAGGACAAGCCTGTCCAAGTCCAAGTCGAAGAGAAGGGCCTTGACCCGGAACGCGCTCAGGAGGCTTGGGACGACTTCGCGGCTGACTACTACGAGAGTGAGTGTAGTGCTCGAGATTTAGTTTGAAGCTCCATAACGCGCTGCAAGGAGTGTCGCTGTGTGCAGAGAAGCTGTTCATGGAAGGCATCTGTTACGAGCATCTCAGAGGCTTGGTAGCTACGGAGAGCTGTAGACAGGGAACCCGCTTGACAGCTGGCCTGTCATGCGGTCTCGCCGCAAACGCATCAGCTCTCACGATAAGAAGTCTGCAGTAAATCCTTCACGACAATCTGGTGCCAAGGTGCCCTCAGCTGCACTGGGCGGCACCGCTCGGACTTGCTGAGCACATGGCAGCTACAGTTGCAAGGCGCGTGTGGGCGACTTGACGTGACTCAAAGTCAGCTCAGATTTTTCTCACGATTTATCTGGGCTGTCTATGCAGCTGTGCTCAGACGCGTCGCGAGCCTGAGGGAGATGATATGCCAGAAGACGTCACAAGGACGTCTAAAACGTTCACGATCCCTCAGGCCTATCTGCGTGGCTTTCACATTCCGAGCATCACGCTCGCGTCTCTGTGCGTTCGGCTCGGGCTCGTTCAAATTCACTTTCGCGTATCGGAGCTGACACTTTTCAGTCGTGGAACAACTACCTCTCGAACTACATCGCAACTTTGCCCTACTCCGAGAACTAGATGATCAAACGCAACGTGAGTCATTCCTCCCCTCCCCTCCCGCCGCGTTCTGACAATCAAGTACATACCACTAACCTGCTCAATCAACTCCGCAACTATGTATACCTGCGACTCCCGCCATCACTTGGTCCTCGACCGGCCTCACCTATGAAACTCGCTCCTCACCTTCCGCCCACTGAGACTGGCATCCCGGCATCCGATGGCTTAGGCGGTCTAGTCGTCTTGCCCGTCGAACCAACACCCGACGGCGAGGAATTGAAATCAACAACAGAACCGCAAACTCTTAGCTTCCCACCACGTCATCCCCAATCTTCTGCAGCACAACACAATCCAACACAACGAAGAGACACACACACGTACCTCCCTGAAATCGCCAAACTCTCACGCGAAATGGTGCGGGGAGCAGAAGAGAAAGTCGCCTTGGCTCAAGGAGCGTATAACACTATTGACAGACATATCCGATCTCTCGATTCCGCTTTGACAAATTCTGAAGCAGCTCAACAATTGGGATTGAGGATGGCTACGCATCCTTCGACGACTGTTGAGACTCTACATGCTTCGACGTCGGCGTTGGCGAATGCGAATGGGGAGATGGGTGAGATCACGATTGGATTGAGTGGAGGTGGTGGGCGAGGGAGAAAGAAGGGGAAGAGGGGGAAGAAGGGTGTTGATGTTGCTGGTGAAGGTGGAGTTGCGCCCGGGTCTATTAGTGGAGGAGCTGTCCCGACGTCTTTTGATCTTGAAGTGGATCCGTGAGTCGCTCCTCTTCGTCCACCTATCCAATCTCTAACATTGCAAGAAATGAACCGCGTTACTGCTACTGCCAACAAGTCTCATACGGCGAGGTAAGTCCCTATCTCCTATGCCTCTGCCTTCATACTGACTTGCTAGATGATCGGATGCGAGGTAATTTGCTGGAACCTCGTGAAGAATATGCTGACCATTACAGAATGAAGAGTGTCAATTGGAGTGGTTCCATCTTGGTTGTGTGGGCTTGTCGACTGCTCCGACCGGTAAATGGTATTGCGATATCTGTAAGCCTCCTGCGCACAAGTTGGCGCATGGGAGGAAGAAATGACATGCATGATCTTGATGAGGGCGATTCACTTAACCAAATTGTATGGCCTCAATAGCTCGCTCTCTGCTCGCTGGAGTCATGTATGCGAGGCTGTGAGCTCGTCCAGGAGGTTGTGCAAACTGGATACATGTTGAAAACTTTACTCTTTTCGTTCGTCGAGTCGAGACTGCTACCATGACAGCTGAGTCAGGCCACCGTGAATGTGACTTGCACAGTTACTAGCATAATACGGTATCATGCTGTCTATTGCACTCGCAGGCTACCCAGTCAAGTCGAACAACAAGTCTGGAAGAGACGTATGGGTGCCACTTTTAGTGGATGGTCGCCACTGGATCGCTCGGACCTCCTTCTCGCTGGCGCGCCGTCATCCCTTGCTTCTGCCCTTCTCTTCTCTTTCAACCACCACCATCATCTCATAAAGAGGTTATAACAACGACCAGACAGTTCTTGAAGCTTCTGTCTACTCTTGGTGACACCTCACAGCCCGAGTGTCTTTTCATTCGTTCAAGAAACTTGGTCAGCAAATTGAGCATTTAGAGGCTTCTGCTCAGCACAGACGCTTCCAGGTGAGTTCTAGACGATGCTGCGTACAAAGGCTCGCCAAGACGTGTGGTCTCCGACTCTCATCCGAGACGTTTACTACAAGCTTGGCTTCGGAGCCGTGTCGGACTCCAGGGGTTGTGCGTCGCGTCACTCTAGCATTTTCCTTCCACGCTTTCCACTGCGTACAACAAGCTGACTTCTTCAGCCCACACCATGCTGGCGTCCTTCCGGGCGCGTGCTCGGTCACGGACGACAGCACCCGAGAACGAAGTCGATGACGATGACCCCTCTCATCGGTCGATCCTACCCTTTCCCGCCAAACTACACGCCTCGCACGCAAAACTCAACCTCAAAGCCCCACCCCCTCCTGCCCTCCCCTACACCTCTCCCGTTTCGCAAGATGATCCATCCACCAGTGATGACTGTCGTGAACGCTCTTCAAGAGGTCAAGTCGCCGCTCATGGATCGGTCGATATTCCTGCGTATCGACTGAATCTCGATGGGGCTTTTGATGGTGATGACCGAGGTGGTGATGAACCTGGGGGTGGAGGAAAGAAGAGAAAAGTACCGGCCTCGGCTGTGAGTGAATCTTCTTCTGATCCAGAGAGTTTGCCTGGGATGGAGAACCCTGCTGAACGCAAATGTGCACTGTTCGTGACGAAACATCACGAGCCATCAACTATTGCTCGTTCGCACATGTTTCACAAACTCTTGTTCGAGCGTCGCAAAGCGCAGATCCTTCTACTTCAACAAGACGCTCTCGAGCTACTTGAAACGACATCTACGAAATCTAAAGCAGCGTACAAGACGACCCTGATTGACAAACTTGCGGGTTCAGACTTGAAACAGCTCTGGAAGGGGTTGGAGACTGTCGCAGCGGGTAAATGGCCATGGGATCGAATGGCATGGAGAGGCAAAGCAATCATTGATGATCCTTTGATTACCCATACCCCCAATGGCATCGAAGCTTCGCCACCAGAAGCCAAGAAGGCAGCTGTTGGACGCTGGTCTTCGCCAACTTGGAAGAAGGCGCGCTATAACGCCCGCCAACCTCCTCGCAGGGCGTGGAAAAGAGTTGGGTGGACGCCGGAGGGTAGCTTTGAGATTGAATACAAGTCTATCGGTGAGTCCGACTTGATGTGATTGTGGTAAAGGCTGATAGAAACAGCGGCTCAGATGCCTCGGATCAGGCAACAGCTCCTCGCTCAACTTCGAGAATACGTTCAAGAGCTTTTGACAGTCTCGATTGGTCCGAACCCCTCAGCAGCTACCAAACGAACAGCCGCAGCGCATCGCAAAGCCATGAGGCAGCCGCCAGCTAAGTCGACAGGCGTACCAGCCGTTACTTCCCACCCTGCCGTCCCTGCTCCACAATCAGAAAGCCCGACAGCGTCGCCCAGCAAGTCTGCTGCTTCCGACGCTTCTGATGTTGAAAATGCGAGTAACGATGCTGGGAGTGGGGGTGGGAGGAAGAAAAAGGGAAAGAAGAAGAGGAGCGCGCTTGCGAACAACTCGAATCCGCATCATGTTAAGAACTGTGAGTTTTCAAAATGACGAGCTTGTTTTGATATCAGACATCCCATCTCGCGTCGCACCGCCAGCACCGATGCCAGATGCAGCTATGAGCTCCCTCCTCTTCCCAATGCCCACCCGTTTCCTCAACGCCCGACCACCGGGCTCAACAGAAGGTGCCTCCAAAGCAGGCGCAGACGACTTCATCTGCGCTTCATGCGAGTATTCACTCTTTTTCGGCAACAAGGACAGTATGCGTCGAGCAATCGCTACACGCAAAAGGGAACTGAAGCGTCGTGAGAGGGTTTTGAAGCGTGCTAGAGGGGTCATGGAGGGGAGGAAACAGGGGACGAGTGGACACTATCATGGTGGTGCGCATGACGAAGAGGAGGATTGGTGTGATGAGGAGGATAATGGATGCACGTGAGTTGTTTGGGTGGCGTGAGATTGGGTTGGGCTGATGGATAGATGCGGAGGAGCTGCTAGGGACCGCGAGGCTCGTGAGAGGGCGCGCAAGGGGAGAATAAAGGATGAAGTTCACTGAGATCGAGGCTGGGCGCCGGTCGCCTCTTGGTCTCCTTGGTCTTGTTCTCGTGTCCTGCCTCTGTTCACTGTATGTACGACCCTCCGCTCGCTAGCTTCTGCCCTCCCTTTCACGACATCACGACTTGCACTCGCATTTGTGGCCCACACTCTTTCAACCCCCGTATCTCAATCTGTCTTGTTCCGCATGGCAACTTTGTTGCGTCTTGTCTTGTCTGCATTGCCGTTATTGCCTTCTTTCATTCACGTAGCGTGCCACATCCTATGCATTGCCATTTCATCTTCTCATTCCGTTCTAGCAAGCCTGTCACATTTCAATCCGAAGCTGCAAGCTGCTGCAGCTAGCTGCTGCACTTGCTCGAGCTGCAGCTGCAGCTCGAGCTCGACATCTTCACGTGCTGGGCCAATCTCGCGTCTGACGATGCGCTCAAGCCTCTGACGATGCGTCCACAGCATCAAAAATGTTCTCTCTACGATGCCAGGCAGGCAGCAGTACTGCATCACTGGTTTCAAGACGACTGCCATCGCGAAAACCCCAAATCTCTGCGATTCTTCAACATCGCAATCAGGTTCGACTGAACTCCAACTTTCAGCAGAATCGACCTCCTCTGCATGCTAAAGCTGCTCAAGAGACTCCGATTGCCGATGGTGAGGCTGCAAAGCAGCACAAGGCGCCTTTGAGTAGTATGTGTTTTGCGATGAACTGCTTTGGTGGATTATCTGACGAACTCAGGTCGCCTCGCTCATGCTTGGAAGTCTACCCCGATAAAATGGTATCCTATTCCTATTGCTTTGGGTGCTCTTGTTCTTGTCGGCGTGCAGTATCGCAAGCAGCTACGAGATGGAGGCATGAAAGTGCAGTCTCAAGGGGCCGATGGTGCCGTGGTCGATGTCAAGGGTAGCGGGCCTTGGCAGGTCAGTCTCCTCGCAAAGGTCAGGCTCAAGCTGACGAAGCAGGTACAAGTCCTCGGCGCATTGCCTCTACGATCACTATCCAGATTATGGGGCTATCTCAACGGCCTCGTCCTCCCAGTCTGGTTCAGACCCTTTGGCTTCAAGCTCTATTCTTCCATCTTTGGCTGCAACCTCGAAGAAGTCGAATACGATGATCTGGCACACTACGAGTCTCTCGGAGACTTTTTCTACCGTCGCTTGAAGGAAGGATCACGCACGGTTGATGAGAAGGCGGCGGTTGTAAGTCCTGCTGATGGACGCGTATTGCACTTTGGTGAGATTACGGGGGAACAAGTCGAGCAGGTTAAAGGGATGACTTATTCGCTCGAGGCTCTGCTTGGTGTTGAAGGCAAATCGGAGGAGGCGCCTGTGGACGTTGAGTTTGATGAAGCGCATGTCGAGGGTCGTCATGTTGATGGTGATTTTGTTTCCTCTGCTCAGAGCTGATATTCAGACGAGAACTTTGCAAACATCAACGACATCTCCTACTCGCTCTCCTCCCTTCTCGGCACCTCCAAAAAGCTAACGCGAGTCCAAGAAGAAGAACTCGATTCAAACCCTTCAAAACACCCCCGTCCAGCGCGTGATCCTCGCGAACCACACGACGCAGCTCGTCCCGATCCAAAGACCGATACTGTCATGCACGACGCCAGCGTCGCAGCCGAACTAGGAACGACAGCCATCGCAACAGTCACAGGTCCACTTGGGTCCGAAGGCGGTGCAGAGACGGCTGGTGATGGGACAGTCGGCAAGCCTACGCAGCTGCCGTTGATGAATAAGGGCAACAAGCTTTTCTTTATGGTGGTTTATCTTGCGCCTGGAGATTATCATCGATTCCATAGCCCTGCGCCTTGGGTTGTTGAGAGGCGTCGCCACTTTACGGGTGATCTGTTTTCTGTTTCGCCTTATATCGCCAATCGTCTCAAGGATCTGTTTGTGCTTAACGAGCGAGTCGCTTGTGAGTACTTTGGCTTATTGGGGAAAGCTGACATCCAGTGCTCGGTCGTTGGAGGCATGGCTTCTTCAGCATGGTTCCTGTTGGCGCAACAAACGTCGGCAGCATTAAGATCAACTTTGACGAAGTACGCGACCAACCTCCTACTCAACTTTTACTAACAAGCAGGCATTGCGAACAAACTCACCCTACCCAATTCACCCACCCCACACATACACTGAGGCAGTGTACGCATCAGCATCCAAGCTTTTGCGCGGTCAGCCACTGCTCGCAGGCGAAGAGATGGGTGGCTTCAAGCTTGGTTCAACAATTGTACTTGTCTTTGAAGCTCCGCCAAACTTCCACTTCCAGGTCAAAGCTGGGGCGAAAGTCAAGGTTGGAGAGGCGTTGGGTAGCTTGCAGGCTTAGAGACATGCAAAGTGTCAAATGGCGAGTGGTGGGCAAGATCGTGATTGTGTCACTCACCGGTGCGGAATATTGAAGCTGACTGCGGACAAAGCAAGAGTTCGCCATGAGTCACGACGGAATGCTTGCAGATCGTGGTCAAGAACTGAAGCAATCTTGCGATCGACAAGAGCACTCTTTTGGAAGTACAGCAAGCGATCAGAGAGCGCAGAGTGTTCACCAGCTTTAAAGCGTCGAGGACTCAGCTTTCGAACAGTAAATGGAACGCAGCTGATTTCATGCCCCGCAGTCTATCTAAAATCGACCAGCAGCTCGACCTTGATGATGAGCGTTGATCACTTCATCACCACAGTAAGTGCAGTATTGGTACCCTGGACTAAAGTTTCCGTGCGAAGAGACGGCAGTGCAAGTCCTCCTCATGATGGAAGTGTCTTTTCGAGTTCCAGGTGCAGGTCTGGAGTCGGCGCCTGGCTGTGTAACTGTATCATTGCTGTTTACGGAGGCATAGCCTGTAGCACCTGTACTGTTTGCAGTGGCGTTTGACATATTTGCCATTGTGATGGGGTCAAAGAGACTCGCGGCGTCAACCAGCAGCTTTATAGATGAGCTCAGTGAGCAAAAGGGACATTAGTGCATATTAAAGCTGCTTTGATCCGCAATTTTGTTCTTGGCGTGCTGCCAATCTCGTTGGTATTGCGTCAATGTTAAATGGACCGCACAAAGGTCGTCATGGACGTACAGTACTCGAGGAAACTCCGTTTACGCCCAGCAACGTGCGCGAGCCACACTGCGGAAGTACTGAACATCAAGCGGGTTAGGGGCTGCATAGAGTAACGAATACGACCGCGTATCACGAGCTCAAAAGCCCAGAGACAGTATCACTGGACTCATCTACCCCAAGTTGACGCTTTTGACGGTGCATACATGCGAAGGACGTCATAATAGCATGTCACACAGAATTGTTGCCTGCCTTTGACACCGCCGTGAGTCGCGCACTTCGTATCGGTTTGAATGCCTTGAGACGTAGCTGTTGAGACGCCGTGGTATTGTTCTTGAAGGGGTGCCACGCCCCTTCCAGCTGGTTGATTGGAGTCAGCATTTGAAAAGCCCGACATGGAAGACATGGAATTTGTGATGCCCAAGTTGATGCCCAACTTGGGATCTTTGTAGTCGAGCAGCGTTCGACAAAGGTGACAGATGAAAGGGTCCCGGACCGGTGAGAAGCTGATTTCGCCCATGTTGGCAAAGCGCCTTCAAGGGATTTCACGAAGGTGTCGGAGCAGACCGTCTCATTTGACCCCCGCTCGCCGATTCCTGTCCCGACAAGCAACGTACGTACAGCTGCGGTCTGCGAAAATAGTAAGCGACGGAACCCATCCATCACCAGCTATAGGTACAAGTCGAGTCTCTACGTCACTCTCTGTCGCAACGCTTAGCGACCACCCTTGCCACCCTTCATTGCCTGCTTGGAGACCTTGGGGGCGGTTGGGGCAGAGCCAACGGGCTGTCTCATCAGCCTTCATGCAAGTTAATGCCACAAGAGCTCACCTTGGAGGCCTTCTTGGACTCCTTCTCACGCTTCTGCTCCTTGGCCTTGGTAATGGCAGCCTGGCGAGCGGCGTTGCGGACCTCGGGCTTGGTGTTACGCTTGGCGAGGATGGCAGCGAGGTCGGCACCGACAATTCCACGCTGGTGCTTGACGTTCTTGCGCGAGCGCTTCTTGGCAACCTCCTCAGTGATACCCTTCTTGTGCATGCGACTGTCAAGTCAGCTTTGAGTATTCCGGCAACATCTCGACGACCTGGCGGACATCTCAACGTTGGACGACCACTCACCGGAAGACCTGGGTCCATGAGATCTTACGAGGGTTCTTCCTTTGCAGGAAGAGGCTCTCGTTCTTGGATCCCAAGAAACGGAAAGTTTTGGAGTCGATCCGGACAAAGGTTCTTCCCTTGCCGGGGTAGATCTTGTATCCGCTGAAGTCGCAACGTTCGACACGCATTGTTGATCTGTTGGAGGAAGTGGAGGGGATTGGTGTAGTACAAGAGAGTGGATGGTTGTTGCCGATAGACGCCGTGATGCACAATCAAGACACCATTTCCATCATTCCAGTTCCATCATTCCATAATTCCAACAAATCCGTCCAATCCATCCATCATTCCAATATCCATCCGCAGAAAAGTCGAGATCACGCCCAAGATCATAGATTCGACCCATTGAGAAAATCAAAGCATACACCAATACAAGAAGAGTACCTGGTCAGCATGGTATCCTTTGTCTTTCTCCATTCCACGTACGTGTACCGTTAGTTGATCTTGAAGTGATACCTCCCCTTGCCTTTGCTTGGTCCACACTGTGCACCAGCCAACGACGAACGGGACCAAATTGACAATGTGGCGGAACGTCGGTGATATGAAAGTGGCAATTGGTTATCTCCGAAAAGGTCCAAAAGTCGAATGTGACTTTCGGTGGCGATGAACGACACTTGGCAAGACTTGCTAATGTATATTGACGTGCTGGAGTAGTGTAGTAGCTGGTCCATCTAACGCTGTTGATGCGCAAACGCGACTGTCCTCATTTCAACTGGAGTGTGGCACTTGCTCGAGCACCTTCCCACCCACTGTCGGCTTCACCCATCCGTGCGTACGTATTGCAAGCAAGATTGATGCAGGTTGACGGAGGCAGTGATTATGATATGCGAGGAAATATAGACTACTCATGTATGGCATTGTCACATCTTCCAGTGCCTGCTGCAAGAGACTCTTCTACTTCCAAAAGCAAGGCCGACCACTGCTAACTGGCGAACATCATGCGTAGACCGGCTAAAGAGATGTACGAGAACTGAATCAGAAAGGGCGATCGACGTCGGCGGTATCACCTTACTTGAGCTCTCGCGTCTGACTGCCTTGAAGCGCAATTCGTACCTAAGTGGCAACCTCACGCCACTCCTGAAACATGACAAGACCACTGTTCAGGCGTGATTACAGACAGAAAGCCGCACCCATATCATCTGCCATAAAAGAATCTAGCAGACGGTACCAGCGTTGGCAGCGATACGGGGCCAAAGGTCGGCACACTCCTTGGCAACAGGACCCGTGATACCGGAACCCTTCATCTCTCCCTTGGGGTTGACAATCACACCAGCGTTGTCTATTGCTCATCAGCTGCACATCCCAAAATCGATCACAGAAGAACGTACCCTGGAAGTAGATGAAGACACCGTCCCGACGGCGCCAAGCCTTGCGCTGACGAACAATGATGGCGGGCATGACCTTCTTACGGAGCTCGGGCTTTCCCTTCTTGACTTGTTTTTGTCAGTCTTTGCAACGGCGAGGCGCAAGGGATGAACTCACCGGAAGCCATGACCATGTCGCCGGCGGCGGCGGCAGGGAGCCTGTTGAGGCGGGCACCGAAGCCGATGACGGAGATGACGTACAGGTCTGAATGTCAGTAATTGTTGATGCGATACATGGCAATAATGCAAGAATGAAAGAGCGTGAAAAGCAAGGTGCAGAAGCGAGTAGGGACCAAGCGGGACGATGTCATGCCGTCTGACGAGTCCGCGTGCAAGAGCTAAACAGCTCCACACAAAGTGGATGCTCTCGCAGACGATCCTTCGGACAGCGACTAAACCGCCCGGACGTGAAGGCTCACAGCAACATTCGAGCGACATCCCAAGACAGGACTACCAGTCAGATAGAACTCGTCAGGAGGATGACTCAACCTCACGGAATCGCCATCGACACGAGCGGCATGCACTGCTTACGCCTGGCTTGACGTCCACTCCGCCGCCTGTTTGAAATCGAGATACCCCGCACCTCCTCTACACGACGAACAGCTGGAACAGGTTGTTGGTCTCATAGGTGCAGACTCTTCGTCGATGACAGGCGACGGTGCGCGATCTGTCAGGCTTTGCCAACGACTTGCACCTCTGCCTTTGCCGCGCCAGCAGTCTCCAGCGAGCCTCGCAAGCACTGGCCTCGAAGGATCTCGACCAAGGTGCTCTTGCGTTCCTCTAAAGCTCGCTCGCTTATCCTCTGTCGTCCCTCCCAATCTCTCTCATTCTTATTCTCATTCCAACCCATCCAAAACTCACTTCTGGCACCCGAGTTGTCGGCGCAGTTGACGACGGCTCCAACAGGGCACGCTAACATTCATCAGCCTTCCCTTCCCTCATTAAACATCAGAACTCACCAAGGGTCATGCGGAACTTGGTTCCGGTAGCGGCGGCTATCTCATCAGTCTCTTCCCTGTACCTCTACCCATTGCGACATACACTTTGCAGACATTTTTGGCGGTCTTGACGGTGTTTTGGAACCTCTATTTTGGCTTGGATTGCACCAAAATCAGGACTGCACTGTCGGAGTTTCGGGGCGTTTAGTCTGGCTGGTGGGTGAGGGGGTTTAGAGCTGCCACGTGAAATCGAAACGCGTGGGGCATGTTGTTTCAGGCACCGCAGCTCAATAACCGGCGAGCTGTCAACCAAATCCAACGCGAATATTCCACCACTCGCATCGTGAACAAAGAGCTCATCATGGCCAAAGAATTGACTCTTCAAAGACTATCAGCTTACCTGGCAACCCTTCCAGGGCTAGACCACAGCTTGATGCTAATTCAATATTCCTCGCCCATCATCATTGCTCTCCTCCTGCGTCTCGCAAAACTCCGCGCCAAGCTCTCTTCATCCAAGCCCACCATCGTCACTGTCGGTGTACCGCTACTCACAACCGGCTTGGCAGCTCTAGGGAGCTCAGTTGGTGAAGCGCGCGTCATCATGCGTCTTTTCGGTCTGGTACCGATCATTTCGGCGTTGAGACAAATGTTTCCTGCTTTGACGCCTCAGACAATGCTTTTCGCGCCTGCCAAGGTCTTTGCGTCTGTGAAGGGGACAGTACAGGCCAAACCTGTACAAAGCGCACAGCTCGCGGCATTGGCATGCTATTACCCATTGGAGCACGCTGCTTTCTTGGCGAGCAAGGGAGTTTTGCCCCTTGGTGCACAGAGAGCGGGCAAGGCTTCATTGTGGAGCGTCAGGTTCTGGGCGTAAGTCTGTCTCCCTCACCTGCTTACAGTAAGCTGATGGACAGGGCATACGTGATGTTGACGCTGTACTCCTTGTCAAAAACCCGCGAATCGCTCATCAAGCGCACCAAAGCCCTTCGCGCCAGTGCCAGTGCCAGCGCCGGCGCAGCAACACTCCCGAAATCAGGTGCCAGCGCCGACGATGCAGAAGGCTACGAGCTTCAAGAGCCTTCGGCCGAGGAACAGAAAGCCAAGATGCTGGCTGAGAAGAAGGAGCTTGGAGCAGCTTGGGCTGGTTGGAAGAATGCATTGCTCGTTAATGTTGCGTGCGTCTCCGTACTTCTGTGGTGTGCTGGTACGGAAGCTGACGAATAGGTATGCACCACTTACGTGCCATTGGTCAACTATTGGCGGTCTATGGACAAATCCAGTACGTCTCTGGTTGCGACGGGGAGCAATGGATGGACTGACGCGCGCAGGCTATTACGGGTTTCTTTGGTGTGATCGCTGCTGTCGGCCAGATTCAAGCTGGATGGGCCAAGACTGCTTGATATGAGCAAAGAAGAGACAAAAGGCAGTACCAGCAATGCAAGCAATGGAAGATACACAAGCTGTACTTGAGTCTTTTACTTGGCAGTCGTATCACAATGGCAACCAAGTTGCAAACACCTTGCCTTTGAACTGGCTGATTCAATGTGACTTCCCACGGAGTGTTCAGCTATAAGAACGGTGCGAGTCTGATCATGCAAAATACATTGCGCTTTGACGTAAACGTTGACTAGTTGCGGCTTTTGATAGCCTGAACAAGCTGGACTTTACTCCTCACCTGTTCCGTCAGCGATCGACAACGAGCTGGCACAACAACTCACAAGCTCCTGGAATCTCCTCCGATGGCGTTCACTCTCAACCCGTCGTCTCCGATCACTAGGCTTTTCATAAAATTCCGCAATCTTCAATTCCCTCTTCACCGCACTCCTGGTCAACACCCCACCCAGATGCCTAAACTGCTTCGAGAACCCCCTGTTCCCAGACGACGTGATGCTGATGGGGATGGATCGGCCAGAGTATTGATTCCCTGGGTCCAAACGGGAAGAGGATTCGCGGGAACGAGTACGCCACCAGGTGTTGGGGTCGGAAGGGTCGGATGGGACTTCAACGTTTGCAAAGACTTTGTAGATGTCTGCGGATGTTGTTTTCAGTTCGAACGAAGAGGAATGGGGGTCTGTGCGGCGGTGTGTGGGTACTGGGGATGGAGCGGGGGTGACAGCTGCTGGGGCCGATGCAGCAGCAGCAGGAGAGGCTGAAGCCCCTTCTGTGGCTCGTCGAATTGACGTTGAGAATGTTCGAAGTAGGGAAGAGGAGGAGGACGCTGTGTAGCGTAGGATTGAGGACATGGGTGCTGCTGTCTTGAAGTTGATTAACTACAACTTCTAGTCGAGGTCGATGATCCGAGGGAGGGCTGGATAAAATCAAAGAAAGTGTTCGGGAACCCGAGGAAGGGGACGGAGATGATTTCGATCGCCGTTTAGCAAGCAAGCCAGTCACTGTCGAATGATTTCACACCACCAGTCTTTGTATAGCTTCATCCAACATGTTTCGAGCAATCGCGAGTAAGACGAGCAGAGCCATCGTAGGGCAAGTGGCACTGAAGAGGTCTGTACTGCCTGTGCGGGCTTTTACGAGATCGGCGGGTACGTTTTCAAGCTTGCCGTGGACAGGCTGACGTTGCAAGTTTGGAGTCATGGGGAGCTCACGCGGCCAAAGCCCGGCACGGGGTGCGTCGCCCTCATTCATGGGGATCCTGAGCTGATTAGCAAGGCTCAAAGTAACATTTCGCGATGCGAGAGGGGCAGATATCAAGACAGTTGAAGTCAACGAGGGCGACGACTTGCTGTCTATCGCTCACGAGCATGATATTGATCTTGAAGGTTAGTCCTTTTCCAACGAAACGCGATGTAACAGGGGGCTGATATGCAGGCGCATGCGAAGGCTCAGTCGCTTGCTCGACGTGCCATGTCATTCTCGAGCCAGAAGCTTACGATACGCTTCCGGAACCTGATGATGAGGAGAACGATATGCTTGATTTGGCGTTTGGACTGCAAGATACGTGAGTTCTGCTTCGGACTTGGAGGAGCAGACGAGTCATATTCAACAGCTCGACCAGGCGTTCCGTGTGGATTGCATTGCAGCTTGGATTTTCTGATCGCTGAGTCGGGAAGAACCGGGTGGCGAAGCTGCTACATGGTGATTTTTTGTGAAGCGATGGGCTTTGCTGGACAGCCACCAGTAGCAGTAGATATCACCGATTTTGCGGTCGGCGCCGAGCACGATCAGATGCTAGGAAGACGACAGTCTCCCGCTTTTTCTCCGCCAGGAGGGCCTGAGACCAGACATTTGACTGGTTCACTTGGATTTATCGTGGCTTTTGACGAGTGAGTGCGAGCGTCCACAAATGCGCTGTCGATCAAGGCTCATGCTGGCATCATGCTGAAAATCCGTGAGCTGAGCTTGAGTCCTAGCTTGAACTTGACAAGATCGGTATGAGCAAACACCGCGCCCTCAGACCTCTGCGGGAACTCTAGCTGGACTGTGGTCATTTGACCAAGGGCCTGCTGAAGCCCACAGAGCTCTTCTGTTGCACGCAGCTCTTCCGACTTTGAAAGATGCATCTCGTTCCGCGGAAGGCTTCAAGTTTGTCTTCAGGCGCTGCGATGTCATGCATTTGGACTGCAAGAAATGCGAGTATTGCTTCTAGGCCGTGGACGATTGGGATTGTCGATCATTGGCGTTGCGTGGGAAAGTCGCGGCCGATGCTTTGAAGTGGTCGGCTGGGCAAGCTGCGAGGTCATAGACAGTCTTGTGTGAAGCTTGACGCTTCTCAAGAGCGGCTACCAGCAGCAGATGACATCGTTCAGTGTATCTGAATAGTGGCAGACAAAGGAACGCGAAGTCGTGCTCTGGCAACGACTTGCATCGGGCGAGATGTTCGTGGGCTCCCAACACTCGGTCGGCGTTGACACGCACAAGTCGGCTTCCCTGCCGGTGACCGCCAGCAAGCTTTCACTGTTGATTTCTACATAAAATGAACGGATCTACTTTGTGAACAGGCGATACTCAGGCGGGAGCTGCGATGGACTTCGGCTATGCCCTCAGCTGCTTGTCACGCAAGCTACACACCTATTGAGGCGCACGCGCTTTCTCCGGTCATCCGACCGAAGGCTTGATGAGCCTCTCGACGGATTGCCTGAAGGCTGTGCTCGGCGATTTTGAAATGTGTCAGGTAGCTGTTAGCGAGTCTGAACGGGTTTGCATTTGCAACCAACGCTGACTTACCAGATCACGGCTAGGGTGCCAGGTGTACATGACCAAGGAGGTTGATGGGCTGATTGCAACATTGCCGAGCGCCACCCGCAACATGTATGTTGACGGTGAGTACATTCGCTCTTATGAAAGCAGCTGACACCATCAGGAAAGAAGGCTCGGACACATTGAGACGGAGCCGAGGTATCTGCATGCATCATTGTTTCACTTCTCCCGTTCTCGCCCGGTCCTTCAGAGGCTGCGATCCATACTGGTCCTCTACCTTCTGCATGCTGCTCAATTGGCCTTACAGATGTTTGATTGCATGAGCTAAGATCGAGTGCGCCACGAGTCTCCAGCCCGTGAGCACGAGCTACCGAACTCAATGTAGTTAGTCTATTATTAGTCGAGTTGCGTGTTGCTGTTATGGTGCAAAAGCGCTTGAACGCAATACCCTAACTTGTTCGTAACGCTAGTCAGTCCAGATCATAATTCAAAGAGTTGACGTCTCGAATGATTCCAAGGTATTTCAACAGAAGGCGCGCAGGAGCAGCAGCAATAGTACGTACGCGTGTCGGAGCTGATTACGTTAGAGCAATGCTAACGGTGTTGTTGTCGAGTGCGCCGGTGCAAAGCTTAAGCTTTCTATCATCCTTCCTACCCTCAGCTTACAAGCAATCACCGAGCGACCGGGCAATCATGTCTTAACAATACTCCTCTGTGGTCTCAACGAGAACAACAAGATCTACAAGACATGGACACGGATGAAGGACGCACATTTCTCGACTAGATTGTTAAGGCAAAAACGCGAGCGGGAGCGCCTGTGATTGATGTCATTACTGCATGGCGTTTCCCCCCTATAGCTGGGAAATGGTCAAGCCTGATCACACGGCCACCACGCTGTGTGTGCCTCAAGAGGCTCCTATCATCTCTGGCGCAGCGGCTGCAAAGATCGCGCTTGACTTGGACTGGCCTTCCCAAGACGTCGAAGAGCTCGAGACTATGCTGGGTCAGACCGTTGATGAAGGCGTCACTGGAGATCATGGTGAACCACGTAGACTCCGAATGGCGTGGGAGATTCGTGATTTTGCAGCCTTTGTAACCTTCAACATCTCGACACTGCTCCTACCGCGCCTCGACAAAGTCCTTCTCAAAAAAAGCAATCACTGAAGGTTGTCACTCATTCCCATTCCTCAACCTACGACTTTCGATCCGCCCAACTCAGCGTCACTATCAAACTACATAGAAGCAAGATCCAGGCGATCCTGATCGGTGGAGAAGTCAAATAGCCCTTTATCTTGACAAAGGCTGTATTCAGACGCATCGTGGCAATATGTGCTTCAGAGCTTTCATCCTTCAGTCAAGATGAGATTATTGGTGATGTCGCAGAACATCAGACGTCTCGGTATATTCTACGTCATGTTAGTACGCAAACTCATCCTTCGAAAGCTGACGCCACAGGTTTGGACGCAGATGACGGTCGACAGACTTTCACGCTACATTCTGTCCAACGGAGATGCTTTCATCTTCTTCCAATAAACGTCGGCCCGACGAGAGCGAATCTTCGAAGCTCAAGGCCCTGTCGCCTGCTTCGATCATGATCTAAATGCTCGCCAAGTCTCAGAGGTTGCTCCAAGAGCACAGAGGCGTCGTCCCCTTCCGGTTTGCAGCTTTTGTCAGGTCTCCGACCGCGGCATCCGCTCAAGCGCCCCTTTCGGGTACTGCGATCAAGGCTCTCACCGAGATAAGATGGTGCACGAAACTTGTAAGTCAAAACACATAATGCCGCACTTCTGACACTTAGGCCTCGCCGATCGCTCCAAACGAGGCCAAAGTGTCGATGAACGACGCTCTGAATCTCTTGGCTGGCTCTCGTCATTACCTGAGGAAACTGCACCCTCGCCGACGTTCGTGAGTAGTACGATAGCTTATTCGCCTATATCCTCCTCAACGCCGACCCCACCGAGCTCCGCCTTACGGCGTCGACTCTTCTGCATCGCTCCGAGGTCGTCACTGTTCGTGATGTTTCAGACATGGTGTACAAGGAGGTGAGGTTCCTCGAGATTAACGAGACCTCCGACACGATCGCTCTTCTCTCCGTGCGCCGCCCAGTTGCGCCACCCGTTGCCGCTCCCCCTCGTGCCAACTCCAACTCCAACAACTCTCGTCGTGGCCCTGTTCGTGGCAATGGCCGTGATGGCAAGCCAATGTTGGGTGGTGATGCTTCGTCCAAATGCACGTGGCATGACTGCTAGGGTCATTCAACGGCCAACTGCGTTGCTCGCCTCCGCGCCGATGAAGCTGCTCGAGCTGGCTATGTCGAACCGACCACCACTTCCCTCGTCGTCTCCGTTGCCCCTCCCACTGTCGCCACTTCTGTTTCTGTCCTCGCCAACTTCCATGGCCGAGGAAGCCGACGCAGCCGATCTCGAGGGTACCAATGCTTCTTCTGACCTTTTGTGTTTCGATGACGACGTCTCGCCTACTTTTGGCGCTTGCGTCTCCCACCAACGTCACCGTTGCCTCGTGTTTCCTTTCCCGCGCCACCTCCGACAATAACCTCTACACCACTGTCGTTGACGACATGTTCGGAGGAGCCGGAGTCGACGACAATCGTGTAGAGCTTGTCGTCGGAGGTGGCGCGGGAAAGGAAACACGAGGCAACGGTGACGTCGGTGGGAGACGCAAGCGCCACAAAAGTAGGCGAGACGTCGTCATAGCGATTTCAGTGGTGATCTACACCCGGCAAATCTGGAGGAGGCTAAGACTGAGGGTCTCACGCAGGGGAGGATACAGATCATCCTACAAACTCACCTCGGCTCTGGCTCCTGCGCCGACGTCTTCCGCGGTCAGATCATCACTCGCCCTCGCACCGAATACGGCGCTGTCATCAACGCAAGATTGTCCGCGCTTACACCTTCTACGGACCCCGAGACGAGAGATCGCCCTGCGAATCATCTGCTGCGATGGACAGGCTTCTTGATGAAGCAAAGTTGATGCGCAGACTCCATTGCACTGGAGCGGTGCCCGCCGTGTTTGGTGCTTGGCATTGCCGTGTTGGAGGGCAGATGGGCATCGTAGCGATGGAGGAATGCGGTGAGGCTGCGTCGACTGATTTCCCGGAAGAAGAAAATTGAGTGCTGTGTAGAAAAGGTCACTGACGCGCAGAGGCAGTGGCTTCTCTGTGCACTGCAAAAACTTCACCAGGCGGCCTATGCTCATGGCGACATGCAGCTTCGCCACTGCCGCCGCGCCCTTGACGTCAGTGGTTCACCCATCCCTCGGTCCTGGAAGTTCATCGACTCGAAGCATGCTAGTGTAAGTAGAGGCTCCAAGATTCAGATAGAAAGGCGGACGTTGCGAGTGCGCCCCCACGAAGACCGATGATGACTTGAGATGTATATACGATGTCAATACCGCTGTTCCAGTCTGCACTGGTATTACGCGGGCCCGCTCTCACATTCGCAGTTGTTGCTAGCATTTCTAACGTGAGATCTGGATCTATCTGCTCGACGACTTCGACGTCGACTTTTATCTTCGACAATCACCCATCAACAGCATGCCAGCAACAGCGAGTTTGTCAACAGCCGGAGCGCCGCGGAAGAGACGAGGTGTACAGTCTTGCGTGAGATGTCAGAAACGCAAGATCAAGTGTGTTCCGCATTCTGGCGGCGGGCCGTCGTGTGCGACCTGCGTCAATTCTGGTAGCGAGTGTATCTTCAGCGAGAAGACGCCGCATGAAATCTTTCTGCTGGAGTGAGCTATTCCTCAATGTAGTGAGAGCTGATGGGTAGATACGTTTCGCAGCTTGAGAAGAGAATCGCCGCTCTAGAATCCGAGCTTGCTCTCCGAGATCCAGACAACAAGTTGACGACGGACCATCTGCAAGCTCAGCATGCAGCAGTCAATAATCTTGAGCTCCAGTTCCCGCAGGGACCTTGGTTGCCAGAACAGAGTCCCACGTCGGCTGAGAAAGGCAAAGCAGTTCAGAAGGAAGAGCCTTTGGATACGGAGATCAAGCAGGAGGAGGATGATCTCGCGGCAGGCATTGGACTTTTGAGTCTGCATGGCTCGGCTGAGCCGCTGTATGTTGGGGAGAGCTCGGGCATAAGCTGGGCTAGGGTATGCGCTACGTGAGTATCAGCTTGCTTCACGCACAACTGACCTCAGTGCCCTTCGTCGCGACCGTTCCACCACTTCAGCCCTTTCGCGCTTCGCCTTTCTCTCACCACCATCAACAGCAACAACAGCTTCAGCTCTCAGCTACTCCTTCCACCACCCATCCCCCCAGCTACCACCGCCAGCACTGAGACAGCACTTCCTACACACGGCCTACATGCACATTCAGGCTCGCTACTGCTGCGTCGATTGGCCGACAATCTACAGGTGGCATGAGAAAGCTGAAGAGATTTGCTTGAGGCGCCCGACGTGGGGTGCTGGAACGGGAAGCGATAAGAAGCGTCAACTTGCAGCGTTTACGCTTTGGCTTTGCTATGGTTTTGGTGCTAGATTAACGGAGAGGCAGAAGCTTGAAGGAGCTATATCACACGAGGTACGGTACGGCTGAAGATGAAGCTAATGAAAGGTCTACTACAACTCGGCCGTTGCGTGCTTGTCGACAGTCACATCACACCACTCACTCGGCACAGTACAAGCGCTTCTGCTTCTAGCCATCTACTCGTTCAGACACCCTCGAGCCGAGCTCAGCGTCTGGCAAGTGGCAGGCTTAGCTCTTCGCACAGCCATTGAACTTGGTCTGCACCGACGGATCCGGTCCAAAGCGGGACGCGAAAATGATCCGTTTAAATATGAGATGCGTAAACGAGTTTGGTGGACGGTCTACACTCTTGATCGGTGCGCTTTGACCGCTCCTCGAAATAATGCTGACGTGGCAGGATGATTGCCGTGCAGCTCGGTCGACCCGTCGGCATCCACGACCGGGACATTGATATCGAGTTCCCGCTGAATCTCGACGTAGAATTTGATGATGTTGAGACTATCAAGACGTTGCAGAGGATTCAGGCGCTGAATGCGGCGGCGGCTATGAAGCCTGGGGATGAATATGCTGGTGGATATGAGGCTGTGACTTCTGTGAGTTTGGTTTGATTGAAGGTGAGATGTGGCTGATGAAATAGATGACTTCGTTCATCCACAACGTGCGCTTGAACCAACTCAAGACATCTATCGAGTACGTACACTTGTGAGACTCATTGCTGCCTGCTGACGCATCTCAGAGAGATCATCTTCCGACTCGACTATACGACCGTCACCCGACCAAAGCCAACAGCTCACGAAGTCGACAAGGTATTGGGAGATCTGCTTGCTTGGAAGAATGCGCATCCGATGATCCCACCGGGTACGCAGCGCCATGTGCCGATGTTATCCAAAGAGCATCTTGACATGGAGTACTACAATGTGAGCCCGTTGTTACTTTCAAGCTAACGCGCAGTGTGTGCAAGTGCTACTTCGACCTTTGACGTCGATTCAGGATCCCGAGATCCGTTATGTCGTCGCATGTGCCGAAGCTGCAGCTGCTCTTTGCGAGGTGCGTGATGATTGTGATCCGTGAGAGCTGACCATTAGATTCAATATCAGCTGTTGCATCCTCTACCTGCTTTACCAAATGTCTCGACTTGGGCGCTATACAGACTGTTCCTCTCCGGCCTCACTCTCCTCCACCTTTCCTCAGCTCATCAGCACGCCTTTACCCAGCCTCCGCTAGACCGCAACCGTATCCGTCAAGCCCTGCACCAATGCAGTTCTTCTCTCGAGTTCTACGCCTCCAACTTTGAACGTGCTCGCGGCTACGAAAGCTGCTTCACCGAGCTTCTCGCTGCGCACGAGGAACGCTTGGGCTCGGGTGTGGCACCTTCATTGGACGTCATGAATCATGCGATTCAGCCCCTGATGAACTATACGGCGCAGACACCTGATGCAATGCAGGTGACTGGCAATCAGGGCTTTTCGCCTGGGCAGGGATTGGAGTTTGATTGGACTGCGTTGATCAATGGCGCTGGCGCTGGAGCTGGAACGCAAGTTGCGCCGTTGATGGGCCTACAAGAGCAGTTGGCTGCTGCTGAAAGCATGACGCAACTTGGTCAACAAGCTGTCCTTTCGCGCGGTGGCGCATCGCAAGGTGATTGGCACGGGAGATTTGGTGAAGTAGGCGGCATCATCAGTGGTGGTTCACGAGATGATTTCCTTGCGTACGTCCTCATTTGCCGCACGCGCACGTACTAACGACAAAAGCCTCATGTCCTCGTTTGGACTTGATTCAGTCATGCACAATCTGGCTGACTCTGTCCCTATGAACATTACAGAACAAGGGGCTTATACAATGGAGACGTTTGAAGAGGCTGAAGCGGCTGCTGTTGCTGCGAACGCTGCTGCGAATGCCGGGGAATCGGCGGATAGGCAGAAGGTGGATGAAGATGAGTGGAATTATCCTTTTGCTTAGCATGTATAGGATACGTCGCTTTGATTCTGACTGAGTAGCCTTTGAGGGGCAGAGCCGAAGATTGCCAAGATGAGGAGCTAGCTGGGTTGCATGCACGGTGCCACTTTTGTAAAATGATGCCGTTGCGCGTTTCAGAATGGAACGCGTCGAATAAAGTCAAAAGTGCAGATTTAGCAGGAAAGCAGAAATCAGCAGGTCTGATACCAGTCAAGAGGGTAGTAAGAGAAAGCAAGATCAAGAGAAGCGCAGGACGTTATCATCCGGATTACGCGGAGATTCAAAGTTCTCAAACATCTACTTTGTTCCCCTTGCCCCTTGCCCCTTTCCTTTCCGTTTCGCTTGGATCGCTTGAGCAAACTATCCTATCCTCAACGCAGCAGAGCCATCATCGGCCAAAGGTTTGCCGATCTGAGAGATACAGAGGTACAAGGCAGGTCCCTGGGTCTACAATCATTCGCCAAGGGTATCGTGAAACGCGCGCAGGATACGGATCCTTTGATCGTCAGACGACGGCGCGGTTGAGACAATAAGATTGAGCGGATCGGACAGTGTGTGAGTCTTCTTTTCATCTCCCATCTTCTTTTGAGATCTTCTTTGTAGCTGCATCCGCTTCTTTGGACGCGGGTGCCAGCTTGTTTGCATTGTTTCGCTGACTCGCTTTAGTTTCTCCTTGTTCACCGTCATTACGTCGCCACACATCACCATCGCCGAGTCTAGCCGATAAGACCTCCTTTCCTTCCGACAACAAAGAGAAACTCATTTCATTCGTTCATCCTTTCATCGGGGGCAGTTGCGCTGAGAAACCCTTACCATGCCAGTCATGGTCACGCCCTCTGGCAGTGGTGTTTATTGGGCTGAACTCGAGCTCGCTGCGGAATCTATGAACCGCACGGTCCCCGTCCTTAACGTCGCTGCTGCAGCTATGGAGACGTCCAATGCCACGAGCTCAGAGATCGCTGCAAAGGCCTTGCAGACGTTCAACAATGGTGAGTGGAGCTCAAGCAAGCTGCAAAGGCTGACAACCAGTGACTCTGCCAAGAAACTTGTTGCTGTCAATGTTTGCGCTTTGGGCACTGTGCATGGCTTTCGTTCACCCTCGTTTCCTCGCTCGTCTCTTTGCCTCCCTCTCCTCTCCATCCGTTTCTGCAAACGATCGCAGCGCAAGACCAAAGTCTGAATACGCCATGACTCTCCAACCTGGTCCAAAGAGAGTCGTGTCGGGTGGCGGACTGTTCGAAGGCTGGTTTCTCAGTCCAAAGCGCAAAAACTCACATTTTGTCCCTCAGCGCACGACACGACGACAAGATATCCAGCTCTTGACGCCTCTAGAAGAGAAGCCAATACTAACATTCAATACTCCTCGACCTGCACCGACCCCCACAGCAGCTGCACCAGCTCCTTTCCTCAGTCCACCACCTCATCTCCCTCCTGTACTGAGCTATCTCCCCGAACCATCTTCATTGCTCTACACCCCGCTAGAGCGTTTCGGCATGTCACATATCACAGTACCAGACCTCTACCTCATCGTCACTTACCTCGCCATCATCGCCATCGCTCTGACGTACAAAGTCGACTTGAGCGACGTGACAACAACCAAGCTTACTGGTGCCGACTTTATGCGTTCGGGTGGAGTCGCAATTGCGCAGTTGCCTGTTGTGGTTGCTCTGGGTGTGAGAGGGAATATCGTGGGCTTGATGGTGGGGAGAGGGTATGAGCGGCTCAAGCTATTCCATAAGATTGTCGGGAGAGTCATCATTCTGGCTGCTACTTTGCACACTGCTCTTTACAGTACGTTGCAGCGATAAGACATTGACGCGCGCTGACGTTTCAAGTCCACAAATGGGTCAAGCTCGGTACCATCAGCACATCCTCGACAACACAAGTCGCTGTTACAGGCTACATTGCCTGGGCAGCCTTGCTCGTCATAGGCATCACCTCGATCCCTTGGATCCGTAAATCCTTCTTTGGCCTTTTCGAAATCTGTCACTGGTTCGGCATGATCTCCCTTCTTGGCGGTCTAGCATGGCACACCAAAGTCGCCGTACCCTGGGTAATCTCAACAATGGTCATCTATCTTATCGCCATGCTTTTCAGCCTTTCCAAGACCCGAATCGCACACGCATCACTCACGCCTCTGCCTGGTGCCGACACGACGCTCGTGAGTATACCGGAGTTGAAGAGCGGTTGGCGAGCTGGACAGCATGTGAGGATCAGGATCCCGGGATTAGGGATGAGATATGGCTTTGAAGGGCATCCGTTTACAATCGCAACTGCTCCTGATGGGGAAGGATTGGTGTTGATGTGTAAAGTTGCGGGTGATTGGACGAGGGAACTTTATGCTTTGGCGGTTGATGGTGTTCAGGAGGAGATTGAGGGGAGGTGGGGGACCAAGGCGACTGTCATTATCGAGGGACCGTTCGGTGAGTTGTTGCTGTGGGCTGGAGCGTGACTGATGAGATAGGTGGTCTGGGCCATACGTTGCTACCTTCCTTCTCATCTGTCGTCTTGACTTCTGGCGGATCAGGCATCACTCACTCCCTCTCTCTCGCACACGACTTGATCCACCGCTCTCCATCCGGTGTCGTCCGGACAAAGCTCGTCGAGCTAGTCTGGATCGTCCGAACCGAAGAAATGGCGCGGCCCGTCATGCCAACACTTCTCGCACTCGTCAACGACGCTAGAGAGTATGAGATTGCGTGCGCTCAGAGCTCTTCGGCTGCGACGGCTACTGGCTTGCGCGTCCGTATCTTTGTGACTCGCTGTCCGTCTAGCTCGCCTCTGACGCTACTGCCTCTCGATGACTGTGCTTCACCCGGCGGTTCGATAAGCGACAAGACTGAATACGGCGCCGAATCATTCATCCTCTCCCGCAGCGCCTCATCAGCATCCACATTCAGCGTTGCCTCAACAAGAACAGGCAGACCCTTCAAACCTCTCTCGCAAATCTCTGCTCACCCGACACGACCGAATTTCGACGCTCTTGTGCGCGGAACAGTGAATCGGACAGGTCAAAGCATGCAGCGAGGGGAAAAGGCTTGTGGAGTGGTGGTGACAGCTTGTGGCCCTGATGGCATGATTGCTGAAGTTCGTAAAGCTGTTAGAGGCGCGGTTAGGGAGAATGCGGGTGATGCTGTTGGTGGCCTTGAATTTTACGAGGAGGCTTTCGGGTATTGAGCTACGTGAGGGAGAGAGAGCATTGTGATTTTGGGTGACACTGGTTGTCTCCTGCATTAGTACACTTCATCATTTTATATCATACGCATACTTGTCATCTATAGACGCATGTAAATACCCTTCACTCGACGTGGACGGACGAGGAAGGCAGCAAAGTGCCACTTGTCGCTTAGTGACGGACGCCGATAACATTGCGGGGTGACGGTGAGCTCGAGCGTAGCTGTGGACGTAGGTATCATTGCCTGTATCACGTCGAGCACACACCATGATCTTGCTAGAGGTGAGAGGGGATAGGCGAGGTAGTAAGTAAAGCTGATATGATAGAACCACAGCGTCATCATTCACGATGTCCTCACCGAGCGCTTTGTAAAGTAAGCTACAAGTCATCAGCCCGCAGCAACACTAACTTTCAGGCCATCCAAGCTCGACATCCAGTTTGTCGACTATGACAACGTCCGCTTCCATCTCTCCACACCAGCTTCCAAGACCCAAGTTTTGTTGTCGCTTGCTATCCAGTGCTGGCCCGACATCCAACGCTACGGCGCTCGCCAGCACCTTGAGTCCGAATACGGGGAATGGCTCCTTCCAGAAGCTGAGACTGAGCCAGAATACAATGTCAGCTTGGTGATTGACTTGGAAAAGGTGCCTGAGGAGGGAGGTGAGTGCTGCGGACTGACAAAGGCTGTGCTGACAGTGGACAGAGGACCGCGTGGCTCTCATCCAGCATTTGTCGCTTTTGAAGCGTGCTGCTCTCAGTGCGCCTTTCTTGCAGGCTTTCGAGACTCAGGGCAAACTGCAGACTTCCTTTGCAGCTACCAACGTTCCGTCACAGCAGGAACAAGCGGCACCAGAACAAGGCGAGTTGATGCAGGTCCGCCCGCGCGAGGACGAGGCCATCTATATCCAGGCGAGCCATGATCGTGTCACCGTCGTCTTCAGTACCGTATTCAAGGAGGAGACGGATCGCGAGTTTGGGAAGATCTTCCTTCAAGTGAGTGTCGATGCCAGGTCTGTGGACTGCGCTCACGTCTAAATAGGAGTTTGTCGATGCCAGACGGCAGCAGTCGATGCAGAATGCACCTCAGGTCATGTACTCTTCTCGCGAGCCTCCTCTCGAGATCCGTCACCTCCCAGGCTTGAAGACTTCCGAAAACGTCGGCTACGTTACATTCGGTACTGTTTACCATCCGCCAGCAGCTAACGCACAGTCCTTTTCCCTCGTCACTTTGCCAACCCCGCCCAAGCAATCACAACCATTGCGCGCATCCAACTATTCAGAGACTATCTCCACTACCACATCAAGTGCTCAAAGGCCTACATGCATTCGCGCATGCGTCACCGTGTTGCAGAGTTCCTCAAGGTCTTGAATAGGGCAAAGCCCGAGGTCGCGACGGGTGAACGCAAGACTGCGAGTGGCAGGACGTTTAGGTCGCGGTAGAGCGTTGAGGAGAGAATGAGGTTGTACGACTACTCGATGAATTCGATGTCTGCTGATGGAGTGGGGATCGTGGTCAAGCATGAAACTCATATAGTCAGATTGGTAAGTCTATGATGTTGATATCATCTCTTTCACGCGGAGCTGGCCGGTCTTGCATCCTCGCTGCTCAGCACTGCCGGATACGGCACACAGTGTCTCACTGTCGTGTCATGAGCGTGACATGCCTGTACTACTTGGCATGTGTATCCCTGTATAGGCGTGTGCAGCGGGCGTCAAAGGCGTGAGGGTCAGCGACGCTTAGCACTTGCTCGAGTGCCCAGTAGAAGTAAAGTCATGGACTTTACTCCCTATCGTTGAACCTCGTTTTACCTCGCCCTGATGAGCCTCTTTGAGTCCAAGCTGCACTCCAGCTTCCGATTCCTTTGTCCGGAGCGCCTTCTGCAGCCGCTTGCCAGTCAGCTGCCTTTCTTGCATTCAAGATTACCCACTTTCAGCTCATGGGCGCCTCCGGCTCCCCTCTTCCATTCATGCGGCGTCCCAATCATGGAGGGCATACCGAGAGCGCTGCGCCGCCTGAGATCCCGAGAGCAGTGTAGACGTCGGGCTTGGCGCTTGATGGGATCAGACCGTGTTCAGAGGCGAGAATCTTGAGGACCTTGCCCAGCGTCAGCATGCTTGAACAGAAAGGCGTGGGACGAGCTTGCCCGCTGGTTGGCTTCTGTGTCATAAATGTCGCCCGTATACGCGCAGATGAGGTACTGGAATAATGAGCTGTGCTTCGAATCACGCTTCGAGAGGAAGATCAGCCTACCTGTCGTTGCCTCTTGACAGGTTTCGTCGTCGCGACTTTGCACAGCTTGATAGTCCCGTCCTTGCTCAACGGTCCCCCGGCCACGGATCGCGCAGTGGTAGCAAACGTCCAGTCGACCGACTTGACAGATATGAAGAACAACCTGCCATTGTTAGTACAATTGTCAGAAGTAGACGAACCATTTGCCAGCCGTGTACCTGTGTTTCTTGGCGACGCGTTCAAGGTGCTTGGTGGCGGTCTCGGCCGCCTGAAATCAGCAAGGCTCCGTGATTTTTGGCTAAACGCAGAGACAGAGACTACTTGCTTTAGCTCGAGCATATCCGGGTTGTTTGCTGTCTTTGGGGTACTTGATGTGATCTTTCTGGACCCTGTGAGCCACTCTCACTTGAGCTGAGAGATCTCACGTCGATCTTTTTAAGCTTTACTTGGAGAGTCTCGTCTAGAGGTTTCAGTCCTGAATCAATTGTCAGACTTGCAGATGATTCTTCCCTCCGTGATTGCACCCTCTTCGTTCTCCTCTTCCCGCTCGAATTGGGGACCGGCAACCCAAACCCATTGCGAGTCAGTGCAACTCATGGCACAGCTGATAGCGTACAGCAGTAACTTTATCATGACACTCTAGAACGGAAGGCTTGCACTGATCACGTCAACCTGACCCATTCGATTGGTCAAGACACTGACCTCCTGTAGAAAGTCATCGAGTGGCTGCTCAGATTCGGAATCCCAGTAGTATTGGTCATGCGTTTCTTGATTAGTCTCAGGGCTATTCATCTCCGAGTCGGTATCAGAGCCATCTTCGCTAGCTGTGCTCAAGACCGAGAAAAAGCTCATGGCTGCTGTTGGACGCTTGCTTTCGAGGCTAAGGGAATCGGGGCAAGTAACCCTCTAGGACATCCGGGAATGTCCGAGAGTGGCACTCGCAGCACCGCAAATGCAATTCTATGTATTTCTGCGCCCTGGAAAAAGAGTCAGAGACTGAAGCTCTACTATAGCTGCTACGCTCGTCGACCCTGCCTGGATCATGCAGCACTTCTTTACCCGTACAATGACCAAATGCTGTGCATGGTTGCCACTATCCGCGACAAGCCATCGGTTCAGGCACGACCACCTTTCACGCCCGCTTCT
Organism: Holtermanniella nyarrowii; assembly: GCA_001600035.1. Taxonomy (NCBI): domain Eukaryota; kingdom Fungi; phylum Basidiomycota; class Tremellomycetes; order Holtermanniales; genus Holtermanniella; species Holtermanniella nyarrowii. Next base: position 560,797 of record BCIT01000008.1, read on the forward strand.
CAGCCTTCTTTCGTTCTCTCTTTGACATATAACTTGATTTTCAAGGTGTTTTCACGCGTTCTTCGCGTTCAATTTAACCTTTGGTATCATGGAGATGATGCTAGAGTTATTGAAACAACTAATTTCAAGCTGGCATTCGAAAACTGATTATAAACGCGCGTTTCCTACATGTTCCACTGGATGGCTGACCGGCTCGTGGCACCGGAATCAGATCCAAACCGGTAATAGGCAAAGCTATTAACTTATTCTAACCATTATCACTGACAACCATCATCATTGACAACCATCATCACTAACAAACATCATGTTCTTACTGTTGCCACCTCTGCTCTCTTTGAGCCTGCTCCTCCTCTGGATAAGCTTGCCCGTCATGAGCACGCTCGTCACCATCGACGTAGCCATGTGCTACTTTGTCGTTGCGATTGCTTGCTTCTACTCTATCACCCACCTCCTCTTCGCCGTCATGACCGCCCTTGCTATTCACTGCTCGATGTAAGTTTGCCTAGCCTGATCATTGCTGACAACAGTGCCATCTGCATCAGGCTTTGGACGAAAGCTAGAGCCTGTCACATCCTCCTTGCCCTCACCCTCATTGGCACTATCTATCGCCACCGCAACTTCCAATCGATTTTCGGATCCGTCTTTGTTCTCTACATCTACATTGTAATGTGAGTCACTGCTTTTGCAAACATCACGTATTGACAGGGCAGCGTTCGTGCAATCAACCGCGTCATTCGCGGGTGGCGACGACATCTCCAAGGTTCAATCAATTCTCAGCTTTGGATTCCTCGAACATTGCCCACTGTCGGCTGGGACGAGCCCGAGGAGCCCGCAAAGCCATACCGCTGGCGCAGGCCCATCCAGTCACCCACCACGGTGACAAACAAGTCGACTTTGCCGAAGCCCTCCCCCTCCTCTTCCCCTCTCACATTCTCCAACATCTCGCGTCACGGAGACTTGGCACGGCTCAAGGTCAAGCCTCAGACTGTGCGCAAGACCGAGCCTGTCAAGAAGGCCGAGCCCATCAGCAAGGTCGAGCCCGTCATTGCACCAACTAGCGGCGAAGAGCCCAAGGCTCTTCCACGATGCTATGATGCCTTTTGCGGGTGTCGATTCTACCTGACTGCTAACAACTGCCCTTTGGCCCCTCGCCGTCCCGTGCCTCGAACCAAGCCTAACCCTTTCCATGCCGAGGTCGACGATCTTGTGAAAAGGGTCATGAGGGGCGAAGTCGTTCATCTCCCCATACAAAAACCTGTTCAGCTGAAGTTTCCGGTCGTCCATGAGACGCCGAAGCGAGCAGAGACTGAGCAGGTGCAGGTGCAGGAGCAGGAGCAGGCTCAGAAACTCGTGCAGAGGGAGACGCGGGAGCTTGAACAGGAAGTGGCGGAGGAGCATGAGACGGGGCCAGAACAGTCGAGTGAATCGTCAATATCAACTACACCCTCTACACCCTCTTCTCCCTCCATGTCCTCTACGTCCTCTACATCCTCTACATCCTCTACTCCTTCGACCGCGCCACTCTACACACCCGCTTTGCTGTCCCTCGTTTCGCCGGTTGGTTCATTGGCCCGCGACCCGTCATTGTCGAGCGCGAAAGCTGATGACGAGCAATCTTTGCTCAAGGGTCTGGGTATCTTCGGTGTCTTTCCCTCTTCACAACCCCCACCTTCTCCATCTCCGACACGCAGAGATCTCGAAGACTTTCTCGAGCAGGCCGATGTTTCTGATGTCGCAGCTCAGTTGCAGCAAGACGCACTCTCCGGCTCTAGTTGTACGTCCCCGAGTGTATCTTTCAACGCTGACGGTAAAGCAGCTGCTACATATCTTGCACTTGCAGAAGAGGATGGCGCGGTGTGCGGCGGTGACATCGCTCTTCCTGCCGGATTCGACAGTGTCGAATCGCAAGAGTTGTTGGATACTGCAGACGAGATGCTGATTGAAGTGATCGGCAGTGAGCTGCTCGCGAGATCGGCTAGCCCGACGCCTTCGAGCGGGGCTGCTGAGCACCAACTGCCGCCTCTGACGCTACATCTCGATGATCACGGGAGTGAGCCATCCGCACCATCAACCGCGTCGCTTGCCGACTCTTCATCTCCATCCTCGCCATCGCCCATCTCACTACCGTCATCCCTTGAGTCTCGTCTTTGCGAGCTGCCACCGCAAGACGCACTGGAGGTCAGGACACCCACAAGCCTCCCAAGCCTCCCTTCTCCAATTGTTGACTCCATCCCGCTTCCGCCATCCCTATCATCCGAACTGCCGGACTATGTCGAAGAGGAGAACGTCGTTGACGTCGCATCTAGCGACCTTGAGCGAGAGATGGCTTTGCTTTTCAGTGGTGAGTCTTTGTTGGAGTTCTTGACAGAGCTGATGACAGATGTGGAAGCCTCAATTGCGGACAAGGTCGACGATGCTCCTCCTCAGGACATCAGCCATCGTATCTCCGCCTTCACCTTCAGTGCCGTCCTTCCTAAACCATCGAGATCCGTCGCTTCTCTCCCGGCCAAAGTGCGCAAGCAGTGCAAGCCAGTATCTGCTGCATCAATCCTCATCTCGAGTCCTCCTACGTCGACAATCTCTGGTCCTTCGTTTTCGCTCAGTTCCGCGCCTCCGCCATCCGCTTCCTCCTCGGCTCCAGTGCCTCACGCTCCTCAGCCCCAGATTTCCCCTCCTCCCGAGCTCCCATCGTTCATTACCCCTGGCAGGGCTGCTCAACCTAGCTTCATTGCCGATCACACCCTCGTCTCTACGCCTGGCTCCGACATCTTGTGCACTGAGATGGACGTGTCCCATTCACACCAAGCGCTCCCCTTTACACCTATTGCGGTCGACGCTTCATACTCATCACTGCAGGCTCAGTGGAAACAACCAATGACCTCCTCCTCGATCAGCATGGAAGTCGAGATGTCATCTCACGAGGCGTTCTTGGGCCCATCCTTCCCAATCGAAATCGAAATCGCCACTCAGCCGAGCAGTGAAGAGCTCGATGCTGAGATGTACATTGCCAGCCATGCAGTCGAACCTCCTTCCTTTGACTGGGACCTTTTCTCTACACATGTCCTGCAGCCCGACTGGTCAACTCTCGCGGCACACCCGAACGAGTTGATTGAGGTTGGTGATGTCCTCGGTCGGGTCTTGCCGCGCTGGATCACATGGGATATTGAAGCTGCGTTCAATATGGACATGCTCAACATGAGCCCAGAGCTGGCACAGCAGCGCAAGGCAGGCTTGTTGGAGGAGAAGCTGGCTATCAATTGGTTTGTCTCCACGCCTTTCGCAGAGTCGCCAGATGCAAGTGGCCATGTGCCTACAACTAGCACCAGCGCGCCTGACTGGTCCATGGCCGACCTATCGACCATGGTGATGGACACCACGACTCAGGCAAACACAGGCCAAATCATCGGTGATGGTCTCAACCCTTCCGAGATGGTCGATATCGGCGACAGTCTTGGTCGCAAGGTACCGCGCTGGGTGATGATGGAGATGCGGAGCATCTATGACGCAGACTGGCCGACCCTCGGGTACGAAGAAGCGGATAGGCGATGGGAGCAAATGGCGGCCCAGCAGCTGGCGGTTGATTGGTCTGCGCCAGTCGACATGGGCATGGATGGCGTGACGAACCAGACGCTTCCGGCTCAGGACTGTGCTCTCAACTCCACCTTTACCTTACAAAACCAGTTTCCACCTGGCCCAATCATCAACAACCGAGAGCTGCTCGCAGCTAGGCGTAAAAAGCTATCTCAGTCTGAATCGCATCAGCTGCCGAGCAAGATGGAAGAGCCCAGGCGCAAACGGCGGTTCGACGATGCAGAGACTGAGAGTGCCCTTGACGCCCGCTCGAACAAGTTCGATGTTGGCATGCTTGCCTCTGCTTCCGGCTCTGCCTCCAGCGCGACGGTTCCAGAGGCAAGTTCCCACTTCGACTACGCCGCTTTCATCGAAGACGGAACGGCGGTCGAGTTGCTCGACGTTGGGGACGCACTTGGGCGTCGCATCCCGCGCTGGGTTGCTGGCGAGATCGAGATGACGTACCACCAAGATGTGGCAATCTTTGGCGTGGACGAGGCCGCCAAGCGAAAGGCAGCTGCGCTTGCCTTGAATGTGACCATCGACTGGAATCCCACCATCACGACAACAGCTCATGCCGAGGAGATTGAGGCGATCGACCCCGCCACTCTGGCCGCGCTGGCCGATATGATCGGCGCGACTTCTTCTGCTCCATTGGCTGCAGACGCCGCGGCTCAAGGTGGAGTTCGGGAAGAGTTGGCTCAGGTGCCTCAGCAGGCTGCAGGCGGAGCAGCGGCGAAGAGTAAGCGGAAGCGGGAGACGGACGAAGGTGGCGAGGTCGTTGAGGGTGCTCGCGCAAAGAAAGCATCTCAAGAAGTCTAAAGAGTGAGTCTTCGTGTACCCAGCTGACTCTCTAGTTCTGATTTCGAAAATCAAAGTGGTTATTGTATTCCGTGTGGTTGGTCTGTTGAGAAACCTTGTTGTGCAGTCTGTAATGAACATACCTGTATCGGTTACCTATCGAAGCGATGAAGCTCGCGCCGGGTAGTAAAGCAGTCGCATTCACGTCCAAGTACAAGCAGGCGGTCTGTCTTCGTCATGTCATGTCATTTCATCGCATCGTACTCTGAAGAACGTGAAGATATAACCTAATCGGACTCGCTGCCGCTGCCACCTCCAAAGATGTTGTTGGCAGCTTCAATCTCCCTGATCGTCAGCGAGTGTCCTGTAGACCAATGACCCACTTGGCAGTCTTCTTAACGACAGGACGGGCTTTCTTGGTCGGCTTGGCTTCGGTGCTGCTTGCAACCGCACGCTTCTGACCAGTCTTGGCAGCCTCCTGTCTCTCGTCTTCAGAATCCGCCTCAATCTCACGGCTAGCCTTTGGCTCAGCCTGAGGTCCCTTCTTGTTCTTCCTGTACTCGTTTGACAAAGCCTTCGTAATCAACTTGCGTTCGGCAGCAAATCTCGAAAATACAACTCACAACCAAAGTCTGCTTCCCACCTTCATCCTTCATCCATACATCTGGTGTACCAATGCTAGTCTTCATACCTGGTTCGTTTTCAGAAGTGATGCCGAGGATGGTGTACAAGTCGGGTTTGGCACTTGATGGAATGATGCCGTGGTCGCCCGCGAGGATCTTCAGTACCTGGCACGCCATCAGCACCACCGACAGATTTTGGTATCACTCACCCGCTTGTTGGCATCTGGGTCCCAGATGTTGTCCTGATAGAGGCACAGTACATGGTGCTGGGGAATCAGTCGTGTTCAGGCCTACGTCAAGAAGACTCACCTTGCCCGACCCATTTGAGGTCGCAGCCTTGCAAAGCTTGACTGCCCCATCCTTACTCAGAGGACCCTCTGCGACCGAGCGAGCAACGGTCGCGAATTCGGAGTCGACTCGTTCAGGGTCGGCAAAGATAAGCCTATCGAAATCAGCGCTTCATCCACCCTCGACCAGCTTCACTCACCATTTGCCAGTGGTGTACTTGTGCTTCTTGGCTGTCTCTTCGATGCCCTTGGTAGCGACCTCGGCAGCCTATGCGAGCACAGTGTCAGCATCTGGTCAAACTCGACATATAGCTGCTCACTTCGTCTCGAGCAGCCTTGGCGCTCTGTCCGCCCTTCTTCGCCCTGGTCGGGTATTTGGCGGGATCGCTCTGGTACAGCATGAGTATGTCTCCAGCAGCTGACATTGCATCTCACCTTGATCTCCTTGAGCTTCGTTTGAAGCGTTTCGACTGAAGACGTCAACACAGGGTGACCTCCAAGACATACAGATGACTTTTGCCTCCTCAACGGCCTTCAACTGATCCTGCTCCTCTTTCTCGCGGTTCGGACCCGCGACCCAAACCCACTGAGTGTCAGTGTTACTCACAACATTCACATACGTCAGTACCAGGGCCCTTGAACTCGATCATTGAAGGCTTGCTCTGTACGCGTCAGCCGGCTGAAACGCAGGCGCTTCTCGCTCACCTTTTTGAGAAAGTCTTCGAGCGACACGTCGCTAGAAGGAGTCCAGTAATATCTGTCTAGATCCTCTGTGATGTCTGCATTATCTGCGTTACTGTTGCTCATATTGTCTGATGTTGAGGATGATGAGGAAGACGCAAAGTCACGACGTGCATCAGAGGAGCCCCCCGAAGGACATCACACCATGTCCGTAGGCGGCAACTTGTCACTGCCTGACTGTCATCTTTGAAGAAAGTCAAGAACGTTGTTGCTGTCTGACTAAAGTATATGAGATGATGCACATCAAGATGGGCCACAGAGGTCGTTGAGTGTTTGCATCATGGGTACAATCGGATATATGGCACATGGTAGATTGAGGTGGGAGGGGTAGTCGTCACGGCTGCTTTACGCTTTCGCAGGCGAGATCTTGGCCGACGAAGGAACCTTACACTGGTGAGCACCCTATCCCCAACAACAGATCTTCACTCACAGTAGAAGCCGAGCCAGTTGTCTTGGCCGCACCCGAGTTCCCACTACAAATCAGCTCTTGTCAGCTGAGCAATCACATACCTCTTGAGCTTTGCAATCTCACGCTTCTTGGCTGCGAGCGTCGCCAGATCAGGTTTCGACAAGGAAGATCCCTTGGATGCAATGGTTTGCTTGATGTAGCTTTCGGCCGCTCCATACTTTTCGAGACCTTTGAGGGCATCGACCCTGCGGACCATGGCTTTGAGGTACAGATCGTTGAAGTATAGGGCCTGAGTGGAGTGTCAGTGAGTAGCTCGAGTCTTATCCAGCTGCACAGTCCAGCATCCGGAAGACAATGCAGCGTCGCACATGTGCAAGACGCATCCGGTCGTGAACTGACCTTGTCGGAATGAGCAAGCGCCCGTTCAAATTTGTTCTGCTTGAGCATGCAAAGAGCGATATTAGCATGAACCAAGCAAGTCTGGTGCTTGAGTGAAGTTTCCTATCACACGTCAGCTACCCCTCTTTTTCCATCAACACCACGTACGTCTGTCACTGTACCCGTCTCGACTGTTTCGCCCCTCTTAGCCGCTTCTTCGAATGCATGAGCGACATGGGTCCTGTTGGCCATGCCTGTGAAGAAGGCGATGGCTCGGTGGTAAGAGGCGAGAGCTGTTGGTCAGTTTGGTCATGCTGCACGGACGTGCACGGACAAAAGACGAACCTTTGGGGATGTCATCGTTTTTGAAGGCTTCGTTGCCTTCATCTTTGTGCTTTAGGCCGATACGGATCTTCTCGCTGAGTGCGTGAGCTGACCGAGAGGGTACAGAGAGAAGAGGGGCTCAGTGCTCGATGTTTCACCATATCTGGCTCAATATCTGAACGAAGTTGTAGGTTGTGTGAGACACCATTGCCGGACAGCTTTCTCTTGGGTCATGCTTCAGCTACCTGTTACTCTGGAGAGCAAAGCAGACGCAAGTCTTCTCCTCCCCAAAGATCCTAGGTACAGCTAGAAGTACGGGGTTGACGTGCACAGACACAATCACCTTGTACTCACATGATCCCTACGTTCAAGCTGCTCTCTCCTGACTCAAGTACCATGATGATGATTGGTTTCGGAAGAGATTATTGATGGTATAGGAGAGAAAGCTATGGCCTCAAATCCGGAGTGAGCGGACGAAAAGAGGGTGGTGAACACTGTTTAACCCTGAAATCCGGAGATCTGCAGTCTATCCGCTGGTCAGGTACAGGCACACTGGAGATAGGAGGTGGCCCCTTTGGCGTCAAGCTAGGACTGCAATCTTCGTCGAGATCAACTGCCATGACTGCTGGAGAATGACCCAGATGGTGCACTTCAGAGTGGTGCTCGCGATCATCCTCGCTCAGCCTTGAGGCAGAAGTCGTGGGGTAAAAGAGATTCAGCATCGCCGTTCAAGTTGTATATTTTGATTTTGACGTCGTCGTTGATCTCGACACTCTCGTCCATGGTTAGCTGTTGAGAGATGGGCAAATTGAGCTGGGCAGTCCATATGAGGTTCACACGCCACCGGGCCATGCTGTTGTTGAACTTCGTGGGGCAGACCTTCTCGAGAGACGCCATTGTTTGATTATAGCTTACTTGATTATCTTTGACCCAAGGGGCATCAGGCTCAGCCATTAAGTCAGCTTGCTATCAGAGAAATGTGGCAATAGCTGCAGCCCAGATCATAGTCCGAAAGACGCGTTTGAATTGCTCCCGCTCGGTCGATTGCGAGCTCGAGCTCCGATGCGCACATCAAAATAATGGTAGATGAAGATAGAGTTTTGCGAGGAAAGGACAACGTGGATCTTGGACTCGCAAGTGAGTGTGATGAAACACTGCGAGCAGCTCTGATGGCGTAGAACGGCAAGGCAGTAAATCGTATGCAGGTTCGGCATATTTCGATGGCTTGGTGAACTGACATTGCAGGCATGTAGACAGAAACTCAAGCTCATCAGCATAACAAACACATACATTGCTCGACCTCCTTCATCTTCCTTCTCGGAATCCGACGGACCATGCGACGCGCAGTGATGGAGCACATGGTCGTCTGCGTTCTCGAGCTATCAGCAATGCTGACGCTGCTGGCTTTGTGCGTTACACCGCTGTTCGGCGTTGGGCGGCTGCAGCGTGTCATCAGATGCAATAGCAGCTCGAGATTACAACTCGGCTCCAAAGCCTAGATGGGTATCTTGAACTGTTCTTCCGCTCGAGGAACGTCACCATCCGGACATCGATCTCTTGATTGGAGAGGGCTGCAGAGCTATCGAGCTGGTCTGACTCGGTCAGCTTCACTCTGTCTGACGCTTCTACAGCCAGCGTATGGAAATATCGTTGATTTCAGAAATCAGCTTATCCTGGAGGAGCGTTGAAGCACTTGGTAAGGTGGACGCGGCGGTCACCCAAAAGTAGACACACACGCTGAGGCATGATTCTGAGGTGACACGGCCCATCTGCCGCTAGTCTAGTGCTTCAACCCTGCTACCAGGTCGACTGATTTCTGGCGTTGACGTTTGCCCGCAAGTTTGCTGGAGAAGCGTCAGCCGGCGTGAAGCTCATCCTGGCACGCTCACATGGGTATCGTCAGTCCTGCCAGTAATCCGCTGGAATCAGAAATGACATCTGTGGTGATGTCATCACGAGCTTGCCGCGTTCATCTATCCCAGCATGCGCAGAGGTCGTCCAACAGCAGTATCGGCCCTTGCTTGCTTGTCGCGCTCCCTCTACGCTCTTCTCACCCTCGTTACGCCTCTCACGCAGACCGGTTTCATCTGTCTACTCGTGCAGGTCACGAACAGTGTTCAAAGGCGGCTCGACAAGTCAAGATCAACATCGTCAGTTTCTCGCGTGTCAAATCTGAATCTTTGGGCCTCGCGAGACGAGCCTCGACATGATGGCAATCAGGTCTCTTCACCTTGCAGCTTTGTGGGATTTTGTCGCTTCGGTGAGTGGGGATGTTAATGAGGTTTATCTTTGGAGGTATCTCACGACGACTTCGCACTTTCTTGCTTGCAACATCTTTGGCGTCAGCTATCGGTGGAAAGCTCTTACAAGGAAGCGCATGCTCAGGACTACCATGTCGACACACCAGGTTAACTCCAATCACCACTGCGGCCTCGCTACCCTTTCCGCGACGCATCGGCAATGCAGCAGACAAGATCAATGCATCTCGGGCACTTCGAGAGCCCTTTGTGTCAGCGGCTGAGAAGAGACGACATCGGTGGTGCGAAAAGCGCTCTTCGTCTGCTCCTGCGACATTGGCGTCACTCGCTATAAGCGACGCTCAATGATGGCACGGCATCACCAGTGGCGAATGCGCTCCACTTCTTCCCACGCTAATGTGGAGCTTGTCGCGGGGCCCATGTTGCGCTTCCGCGAGCAGAAGCTCAAGTCGCCTCCCGGAATGCCACAAAAGGCAGCTGTGACACCTCTGTTGACCGAGCTATGACGCCTGCGCACGTCCAGATGACGCATTTTGAGTTGCTGCTATGGGAAAATCTGGTCGGTCAATCAGTTCTACCTCCACTCCGCTATATATATACTCGACTCGCCGCCCATTTCCTTCCATCTTCTCACCAAGTCTCTCATCTTCTCACGCCACCCATTCATTATCAGCCCTTGCCTCACTGCACAAGATCAAGGCTATCGAAACCCTGCCTGATCGCTCGATATGGTCAGTCTCTTGTATGCGCGCAGTGCTGCGTGTCCGCTGACAATGACCAGGCCCACGCCAGAGAATTTCTTCTCAGTATTCTCGGCGACGACTTCCCTCTCAATGAGATCCTCATGGACAACGAGGACAACTGGCATATTGTCTTTTTACGCACCGTTCTTCGCCGTCGTCCTGCCATGTCCGATGGTGCGCTCCATTGGGTTTCCAAAGCCTTTACGGAGTGGCTGGAGGACGCACCACACGAAGGCTTGGATGAATACGCACGGTCCTCACTGGCGAAGTTCTTGAGTCTACCTTGGGTGAGTCATCTCACTCAGTCTGTACAAATTGCTTGCGGTGATGTTGGCTCAGTCGAGTAGCCTGACGAGGTTGCTGGGCTGGGTCGGCAAGTTCGACTAGCGTGTTGTGCGATGTGTTTGGCGCGGGCTTCTTCAAGAGTGTCTTGATCACGCCAATGGCGGAGGCTTGTAAGCAACCGTCGACTGAGCTTGCAAAAGCGATGTCCAAGGTGGCGCTGGGTATCAAAGAGCTACCGATGTTCAGAGACCGTCCACAGCGCCACGCGAGATCAGATGACCCTGAAGCGGCTGCCTAGGCTTGGCAGGTGTTGTTGGGCGCTGGATGAGCTCAAGTGTGAATCGGGGCGAAAAGACTATGTGGGCTTGCTGCATATACTCCAACGGAATAGAGCAGTCCACGCTGCTCTCGCAGCGGGTCGTTGTGTGTGAACGGTAGAGGGGCCTCTCCGTACACGGAGCAATGGAACCCAAAGCCGCGGGCAATGACCTAGCCTGGAACGCATTTGGGCTCTAGCATCCTGCCAAGTCGGCACATTCGCCTTCGTGTTGGAAGGATGAGCTTCCCAAGCGATTGGCTGATCCCAGCTATGCCAAAGACTGACTTTACAGAGTTCCACCTGGGGCAGCGCGCGAACGACGGGCTACATTGCGTCCATCAGAAGCGGCTCTGCCCCTGCTCTTCGCATCCAGGATCCTTATACTGCGTTTGCCACTACACCGCAGGCGGAACAAGATCGTCAAGCTCAGCGTGAGCGATATTTCGCTGAACTTTATCGAAAGTGAGTGCAGTGCTGTCGTCGAGCAAGTTGACGATTACTACAGTGCTTCTTGCGATCTTTGCCCACGACTTCTGCGGCAACCGTATATCACTGAGTGTGGTCACATGGTAAGTTCCCAGACCATCATCGCTGATATCTCAGTATTGCTCTTCTTGCCGTGACATGCACCTCGGACGCTGGCAGGAACAGTTCGAAGCTGTACGTCCTTTTGTATTTGGATGCGAATTGCGCTCACACGATTCAGGCCCAATCTTCTTCTCAAACCGGACCGGTCTACGTCCCTTATCGATGCGCCCACTGCTTCAAAGAGTTGATAGAACTACGCCAAGAGCAAGAGTGGGCGTTGGGCCGACTCGGGGCGGCGCTTGCCGACTCGATGGACTTTCATCACCAAGTCCTTGACGAGTCATCAGCCGACGCTACGAGGCGCGCAGCGGCATTTGAACTGCATGGCTTGCGGGCAGAGAACTTGCGTTTCCGCCAGCTGGCGGAGGGTGAGGTCAGAGCAGAAGTGGGCTCACGTCATGCCAACACATCCACTGCCGCGGTCGATGCCGAACAATCGCCGCGCTTGAATCGAAGCTGGCCGAGTTTCGAAACTGCTGCTTCGGAAACTCAACAATCGCCGCCTGAGACCGAGGCTGAGGTCACAGCTGAGGCGGGAGCGTGCGAACCAACTGTCTCTTCTACCGATGCCGGGACGGGCAACGCAGATGCGCTTAGTTCTCGCGCGAAGGGAAAGCAACCCGAGGCTGCAGTGTTGGCGGCGCGTCGAGCTCGTCAGCAGGAAGCAAGAACACCTGGCGCTGGCGTTGAAGAGGCTTCACCAGGCGAGGACTCGAGTGATGCGTCAGGCGAGAACTCGGGAGAGAGACGCAAAAGGACAGCAAGCGAGTCAAGGGGAGGGCCCGGCGGAGCAACGTCTTCGAACGTCGGACCCCACTCGACCCTTCATCGGTGTTGGGAGGTTTTGCCAATCATGTATTATGCTGCTCCGACCGAAAGGGATCTTGTTTCAGCCTGTCAAACTGAATAAGATTCAATCGAACACTGGGAATGTGGCGGTGACCGTTGTTGTATCTGCACGTGTGGCATTGTGTATGCATCTGAGCTTGTGTATATGATCGGTGATCACTTTAGCTGCAAACTGCGTTGATTCGCTTGAACGCATGGATAATTGGTTGATGCATTCCTCTTCTGGAGTTACGAAGGCCATCACAGACCTCTCAATAACGCCCGTGATATCATGTAGCTCATAGCTGGACCTCTTCTCGAAAGCCAGCCTTCATGCCTGTTAACCCTTCGTTCGACTCTGCCACAGACGTGCTAGCAGGGTCAAGGAACGTATTGTAGAAAGACGTGGCAGGAGTCCATCATCATCCCACCATGCCATGCGCACCACTCGTCGCCTTCTTGTTTGCCCTCTTCGCAGGTCGGTAGATTCATAGCCAAGGCCGTCTTGAACTGCCAGCGAGACCCTCACGGCTGCTCGATTCCGTCAAATGCAAGCTAAAAGTGAGCACCTTGGCTACCTCAACTCTCGTTCCGTACTTCTGTGCGAGTAACTAAAAAAGCGCGATGTTGTGTCGTGAGGCGTAATCGAACGTTTCATCGAGTTGCCGGTACAGACATTGTAGCCAAAGCTCGACAACGTCTGCATCATGAAGCGTACGAGCTGCTATCAGCCTTCCTGAGATGATCAGATTTCTGAGGGCCGTCTGAGGTCAGCTCTCGATCATGTCTTTACTCACGAGTGACGCTTCAGCACGCCAGAGTGCACACCTTAGAGTGATTCGTACGGCCTTGGCAATCATTTGCCTTGAGGCAGAAGTCGGCAGGCGTCTGGTTGCGGCATTGGACCCACCCTGAGGAAGAAGATCCGAATGACAGCGCTGTCGCGTCATCGCCCGTGTCTGTCTCGCTTGCCCTCGCTTCATCGTCCTGCACCCTCATGACTGTCGTGAGAACCATCGTCTTCCCTCAAAACACTTCAGCCGTCGACTGTGGCGCAAGATGGTTTCACTTCAACCCCCAAATGCAGCCTCACTGCGTCACCATATACATCTCGCATGCTCCAGTTTTACAACGGCATCTTGAACGCCGCCAACGACGCCTCAATTGCAGACGAAGCGTCATCAATCGACCATGAGAGGGTGTCCCAGGGGCAAATGATAAAGCCTTCAACCCTGCCGGCCCTGCGCCTTTCTCTTCTGCGGCCAACATCGTGTGAGGTTCAAAAGCGTTCCAAGGCGATAGATAAAGAAAGAAATTCTGAATTGTGCGCGATCTCTCGTGGAGGCTACCGCGATGGTTGTCTTAGACAAAGCTTCCAACCTTGATGGCTACGGCCATCTTGAAGAACCAGACGAACTCCGCCGGCTTTCCCTCTCCTGATAGCTAGTCAACACTGGGCCGTACGCAAAACTATCGTAGCCGCATGAAGACGTCAGAGTGATGGATGTTAAATACAGAACCAGTAGCACTTTGTTGTTACACGAGCGTGTAGATGACCTAACGATCAGCTCAAGCTGAGGGTACCCACCTCGACTCACGGCGCAATTGTACTTTCGTTGTGTCTCGACATCACTGTGACGCTGCTTTCACCCGCAGCATGGTGGCTGACGAAAGGGACCACGACATGTCCAAAGCTAGGTTGCCGTTAAAACATTTGTCATAACGTAAATTATAAGCAGCCAGAATTTTAGTTCAACCAGGTCCACCAGCTCTGCAGCGAGCACTCAACACCGTCAAGAACACCATGGCGAACCCCCGGCAACGCAACAAGGCTCGGTCCTCTACGACCAAGAGGCATTCCACCAACTCGCTCCGTCGTCTGCACCAAAAGTCCCGGCGGACAAAGCCTATGCAGGGGCCAAAAGTGCTGCAAGAGGGATGGGACAAGAAGAAGACTGTCTTCCAAAAGTGCGTGACACGACACTTACTCGTATGTAGCTGACAGTTCAAGCTATGCTGCTCTCGGCCTGTTGTCTGAATTGCCACTGCCAGGCAAGGCTTCGACTTCTAGAGTCCAGCTACCGTACATTCCTCCGTCGACCGATATGGACGTCGAGACAGAGAACGAAATCCCATCAGGCTTTGGGCGGATCGTGCGCGATGAAGAGGGCAATGTGATTGATATCATCCTCGCCGACGATGATGAGGATCAAGCGGCAGGGTCAGAAGAAGAGGCTGAACGCGAGGTACCAAGAGTGGAAGGAAAGACCGAGGTCGCCAAGGGTAAGCCACACCTCTACCATATCACATTGGAATTACTAGCTTACTGTTTCAGCATTGGATGAGCTCGCATCCCTCTCAGCTCCAGTCCACCGCCACACCTCGTCTCAAGAATTGACATGGCTTCGAAACCTCGTTAGAGCTCACGGTAGTGATACCGAGGCCATGGCCATGGACTTGAAGCGTAATGTCTGGCAGAAGACGAGAGGCGAGTTGACGCGGATGATCAAGAAGGCGGGTGGCGTTGAGAAGCTTAGCCGATAGAGCGTGTTCATGTGCATGTATCATAGGCTGTTCTGCATTGCATCCCTTTGCCTGACTTGTCGGTGCTGGGCTAGCCAAAGCTTTTCAGAGGATGGTGGATGCCGCTCGCACAAGCGAAATCTATTCAAACGGATTCAGTTATCGACCTCGGCGTCTGTGAGCTTGATGAGCCCAGTGGTCCGCTGCATTTTTGTGTCATCACAGAGGCGCCAGCTGATGAAGTTGTTGTCTTGGCCCTGTTGGTGATGCTCTCTCGCCGCTTCTCTTCCAGCGCAGTCCCAACGGCTCGGATGTGAACAAGTGAGGATTCTTCACAGTGTCGCTCGCAAATGCTGGTCGGTCTGTTCCATGACCACATGCACGACGGCGCGATCCCGTAACAGATCCTTGAGTGGCAGATCGATTCGCTCCGGATAGGAATGTGGCCTCGATAGCATGCATACAACACCCAAGAATCGAGCAGCATGCTCCCTAATTCCAGTGACCCCTATCCTGAGCGGCTGTCAGCAGATTCAACGACCAGTCTTCAATACTGACCATCATCCTTTCATCCTGTTTCGTATTCGATGTTTTCCGTTCAGCCACCAGCTTGGCTGCTAATTGTCCCGATTTAGGATTAGAGGCATGTACACCCTTCTTATCTGCCTGCGCAATCTCAGCGCGGCCCGTCACGGCGGTGTAATGGAGACATACCGCTGCTGCTCGTTGCTCTGCCGCTGCTCTAGCCATCTCTCTTGGATCTCTTCCCCTATTCACATCTTCAAAGCCATCACCGACTGGTCTCCCCGGTTGAACGGCTGTTCTGGGAGCTGCTGATGCAGGCGCTGCTGGTGATGGTGCTGCAGCTGGAGCAGCGCCTAGGGTGTGACCTTTCGATTTCTTGGACTTGGCGTCAGACGAGGGGTCCGAGAAACAATTGCCCATTGATCTGAGGCGTTGACGAGCAGCAAGAGAAAGGCAATTACGCTGAGAGTGAGATGAAAAGCTGTCTTCTCGATTACTACTGCCAAGGGAAGCTGTCCTCGTACCCTGGCCGGAGCCAAACAACCCGGCCTCGCCGAGTATCAAACCTCAGACTCATTTTGCCACGTCACTTCAACTCTGCGGGGTATCACGGTGGAGGTCCTCTACTGACCGTCATATCTTTACGACGTCCAACTTTTATGCTCCACCTTGCTTTACCTAGAATCAGCAGAGTATTCTTAAGATCGTTTACTAACATGTCAACATCACTTCCACCCCTCAAGAACGTCTTGGCAAAGTCCAAGTCGCCCTATCTGCTCCAGCACGCCTCGAACCCAGTGGCCGTGAGCTCTCTAGCGTGGTTTAGGTCCAAGCTGACACACCTCAGTGGCAAGAATGGAACTCGGAAACTATTGCCAGAGCCAAACAGGAAGACAAGCCAATCTTCCTGAGTATTGGATACTCGGCTTGTCACTGGTGCCATGTCCTGGCCCACGAGTCATTCGAGGACGAAGGTATCGCCGAAATCATGAACAAGTACTTTATCAACATCAAGGTGAGCCCCGTCTGTCGAGCAATTGTTGACCTATCAGGTCGACCGCGAAGAAAGACCTGATGTTGACCGAGTCTACATGACTTATCTGCAGGCGACGCAGGGCAGTGGAGGCTGGCCTTTGTCAGCTTGTCAGTGGCCACCCCCACCAGTGTAGCTTGACTGACAACCAGTCTTGACACCTACTCTTGAACCAATCTTTGCAGGTACTTACTACCCCAAAACCCGCTTTCGAAGTGTACTCGCCAAGATCGAGGAACTGTCAGTGACCAAGCGAACCGTGGGGGCAGAACATTGACGACGAAGCTGGGCAGAAGACCGTGAGAGAGTACTTGCAAGTGGCAAAGACGTCATGGCGCAGCTGAAAGAGATGAATTCTGGGGTACGCGTGACGTCTTTGCGGTTCCATGGAGCTGATGTCTTAGGCGTCACGCGCATCAGCATCGCTCACCGAAATCCTAGCATCAAAGCCAGCAGACAAAGTCTACTCCCATCTAACAAAGACTCATGACCCCCGCTACGGTGGCTTCTCCCCAGGCGGCGTTGCCAGCCGCGGACCAAAGTTTCCAAGCTGCAGTCTGACCACCAACTTCCTCGCCCGCGTCGCCATCATGTCACCCGACGAAGAGCGCCAAGAAGCAGCTCGACAAATGTCACTCAAGATGCTCAAATCCATCTGGACGGGTGGAATCAGGGATTGGGTTGGAGGAGGGGTCGCGAGGTATTCGGTCGATGAAAAGTGGATGGTCCCACATTTCGAAAAGATGCTTTACGATCAGGCACAACTTGTGACTTCTGCACTCGACTTTGCGCGGATTACTCGGCCGTTTACTTCGGAGGTGGTCGACTTTGATGATCCCAAGACGGAAGTAGACAAGGACTATGTGACTTGCTTGGATTTGGCAGCGAACATTCTCACGTATGTCTTGCGAGATCTGAGGAGTTCAGAAGGAGGGCTTTTTAGTGCCGAGGACGCTGATTCGGCGGAGAGCAAGGGTGGCAAGAAAGTCGGTGAGTGGCGAGTTGGAGCGCTTTTTAGCTGATCGTCACAGAGGGTGCTTTCTATGTTTGGACCTCGAAGAAGATCGAGGAGATTGTACCAGAAAGCGACGTTGCTATCTTCAAGCACTTCTTCGGAATTGAGGAGGATGGCAATGTGGATCCAGCACACGATATCCAAGGCGAACTCGTCGGAAAGGTCAGTATCCGACATGTGCCGAGTGATGCTGACAGTCACAGAATATCTTGTGTCGTGCGAAGTCCGAGGAGGAGACGGCCTCAAAGTTCAAGACTGATGCGAACGCTGTGCGGATGGCTATCAAGCGGGGATGCGAAGCTCTGAAGACTCATCGCGATCATCACCGCGAGCGACCAGGTCTGGATGACAAAGTGAGTTTGTCTTGAGCAGCGGATCTAATGTTTGCAGATCTTGACGAGTTGGAACGGCTTGATGGTGAGTGATTCATCTGTAGTGGATCTGACTTGGAGCTTTCCGCTTTCGCTGCTGCGTCAAGTACCCTGCCCGAAGCGCGCTATCCGATCGCCAAGCAAATGACCTCGGAAGCTGAGAGAGTCGTCAAGTTCATCAAATCTAGCTTGTATGACAAAGAAAGCGGCAAGCTTTTTAGAAGCTGGCGTGATGGACGCGGTCCCGTGAGTTTGCTTCGCTGTTGCGGGTCCCTGACGAAATATAGACAGCGCAGGCAGATGACTATGCTTTCCTTATTCAAGGTCAGTCGAATGGTCTGCAGTGTAGTTCAGTCTGACGTTCAGGTCTGCTCGACTTGTACGAAGCTACCGGTCGCGAAGACTATGTCCTCTTCGCCATCGATCTACAAGCAAAGCAAGATGAGCTCTTCTACGATGAGGCTCATGGCGGCTACTTTGCCAGTGCGCCTGACGAGCACATCATTGTCCGCATGAAAGACTCACAAGTACGTGTCGGAAGTTTGAGTAACACGCTGAGCATCCAGGACGGGGCCGAGCCGTCAGCGACGTCTATTTCGGTCCACAACAACTCGAGACTGTCTTTGCTGGCTTCAAAGGACTTTGCCAAGTATGAGGAGCGAGCGGAGATGACTTGGATTTCGATCTCCGATGAACTCAAGCAGGTTCCACGTGCATTCGCAACCAGTGTTGCTGGGCTTATGGACCTTGAAGCGGGGTACCGAGAGGTATGCGATGCTTTCAACCATAGAGGAATGATTAGCTGACTGTCACAGTTCGTTGTTATCGGCTCGGCATCAGATACCGATACCAAGAAATTACTCGAGTTCTTGCGTAGCGAGGTGTACATGCCCAACAAAGTCGTCATCCACATCGACCCAGGTGTGCCGCCAATCGGCCTCGCAAAGGTCAATGACACTGTAGGGAGCCTCCTGAACGACTTGGCGGTGAAGCCTGGAGTGTCGTTGAGTGTCTGTGAAGGGGGACAATGTGGTATGCCAATCCATGGCTTTGAGGAAGCTAAGAAGGCGGTCTTGGGTAATGATGAGTGATGAGTGATGCATTATTGCCGGCCGTTGCTGGAGATACGAGTTTTGCCACCCGTCATGGTGCCTAGCTCGGCACGTGAAGCTGCCCGATGATGACGATCGTGCGAGATTTCAGAAAGTTATTCAAGATCGATATACCTTGAGCAAATCCTATGCCACCTTTGCATCCCCTCAAGGGAGCATTCAGAGGGTACAGTACTGCATCTGGATCCAAGCTACCCTCAAAAACACGGATACAGAAGTATGCGCGGAGAGCTGCGATCACCGGCGTTGTTGGTGGTGTCATCTATGTTCTTGACAAGGAGGTCAATGCCTCGGCATTGTCGAGAAGTTTGAGAACTGCTTGGATGGGGTAAGCGTCTCAAGTTCGTGAAAGTAGCTAATAATGCAGACTAGTGTGCACAATCGACTGTGAGTACACCTCATAATGCGAACACCGATCTAATGATGCCAGATAAGCTCAACTTTGTGCCTGCGAATGGCAGCCAGATTGATGCTCTGCATGAGAGAGTCGCGGCAAGGATGAAGTATACAATAGATACGAATCAGGGCTTGTATTTGAAGCTAGGGCAAGCACTGGGTCAGTCTGCCAGATTTGTATTGTCACACCGTTTCTGACGAGACAGGATTGCAAGCGATGCTCTTGCCAAAGCCATATCGAGACGCCTTCTCCCACATCTTTGATAGGGCACCAACAGTCTCATACGCCGAAGTCGAGAAAGTCTTCCGTGACGATCTCGGCGTCGGGCCGAAAGAGCTTTTTAGCGACTTTACCGAGCAGCCGCTAGCATCTGCGTCAATAGCGCAGGTACATAAAGCCAAGATCATGGTGCCTGTGCTTGACGCGCAGGGTGTGGACACTGGACGTAAAAGGGAGCAGGTTGTGGCTGTCAAGGTGCAGAAGCCTGCTATCGGCAAACAAATGGAGTGGGACTTGTTCAGCTATCGGTGAGTGCTACAAGATTCGCAAACAAGTCGTCTGACTCCCCCAGAACCCTGATGTGGCTGTCTGAGAAGCTGTTTGACATGCCGAGTAAGTGCTTTTTAGCTTGAAGATCCAGCGCTAATGAAACAGTGTACTTCGTGTATGTGGACTCTCGCACCCCTCAAGATGCTAATGACCCAGCGCCTCATATGTGTCTGATCAAATGCGATTAGAGACGTCCTTCAAGCATGAAGCTGCAAACGCTCGTAAATGTGCCGAGCACCTGGAAGACACTCCTGAGCTCGTCGGCGACGTCTACGTCCCTCGTGTCTTTGGCGAACAGGAGGGCGTGAGGGAGAGTGACCGCGTCATGGTTATGGAATGGGTCGATGGCTGCAAGTACGTTTTTCACTAATGTGAAAGAAGCACGGAAGCTTACGGAAAGATTGAATGACATCAAGCAGATGGAAGCTTGGGGCATCAAGCCAAAAGATGCGATGGACATTGCTATCAACACCATGTCAGCTATGGCTTTCACATGGGGCTTTGTGCACTGCGATCCTCACCCTGGCAACATTCTTGTTCGCCCTCACCCGACCAAGAAGGGCAAACCGCAGGTTGTGAGTGCATTACGCCTGCGAGCGATGACTGATTGCGTAGATCTTGATCGACCACGGCCTATACATCTCCTTGCCCAAGGCATTCCGGGAGCAGTACTGTACTCTTTGGCGGTCACTTTTCGTGCTTGACGTCCCTGCTATCGAGAAGATTGCCGGGCAATGGGGTATTGCGCTCGACGCCAATATGTACGCGACAAGTGCTTTTCAATGCTGACATGCAGGTTTGCCTCTGCCATCCTTCTTCGCCCATTCCAAGTGAACAAGAACAAGAAGGACGCCAAAGGTGTTCCGGAGCCCGTCAAGACAGACTACGAGAGACAAGTTGAGCTGAAGACGCGCCTGAAGAGTATGCTCGAGAACGAGCAGCTCATTCCGAGAGTGAGTCGCGCAAGCTGGTTGACGCGGCGGCTGACACTGTCAGGAACTGATCTTCTTGACGAGATGTCAACGGATGATGCAAGCCAACAATCAGACTCTTGGCTCTCCATCACCAAGAATCAACATCACCGCGCACGTAAGTCCAAACCATATTCAGCAAGAGTCATCCTGACATCACAGTGGGCGTCAAAAGGTTACAGCCAGTCTTTGACCCATTCCCGCTCCCTACTGGATGTCGGTCTCTCCACATGGCTAAGAGACAGATTCAACGTCCTTGTGTTCAGCTTAACACTCGGCATCGTCGATCTCAGCTTTTGGGCCGCCAAAGTTCGTCAACGTTTCAGCAGTAGCAAGAAGGGTTGGGAAGATGAGTTGCAGCAGCAGTTTGAGAAGATGGCCAAGGATGAGTTGGGGATTGAGATTGATGATACTGTCTTCTTGGGTTAGTTGGTCTTCGGGGTGTGGCGTGAATGTTGTAGATTTAGTCATGGATTGCATGCATGCATCATAAATCCTTGAGCCGAGGCCCGATACCAACTTCGCCTTCTAGCCACCAGTTGTCTGCTTCCCACCCTTCGCCTGCTACTCTTAGCCACTTGACTCCTTCGCCAACTTCAGAATCGTCCGCCTCGATGACTTTGTAGCCACTTCCATTGCCGGCCTGCCGCACATTTTGCCCCAGTTCACCCTCGATAAAGAGGTGATAGTAACGATGATAAACCTTGGGCTCTTCAGCTGCCACTGGCTCGACTGGCGCTGCGACTTCCTCTTCAACAGGGGGCGAAGCAGCCTCCCCTCTGAACTTTCTTGGCTTGAGGACCTTGTCCTTCTTGACCGCTTTGGGAGTCAAGACCCACGGCACCAAGACATCCTGAACTTTTTCGCCCTCTTCAGCAGGAGCCGTGGCTTCAGCCGCTGTCCCCATCTTTCGCTTGGATCGCTCGCCTTGCTCGTATGCCCAAACATAGATGATGAAGCGCGAGTACGGCGGACTCGTGGCGTGGAACAATGGTGGCAAGAGAGCCTAGCGCGTCAGCTTGGTAGTCAAAGTAGATGTACTGACTTTCATGGCGTGTATCCGTCGATCAGCGGTGGTAAGATGATGGATCGCTGCGACCGAGATGGCAAAGTCCTTCGTGTAAGCCTCTTTGCTGAGTATACTGTGCGTACAAAGACTCCAGGGCGCCACCCAGCCCAGCCCAAGTCTCCTCTTAGGCACTCCATTCCACCCTGTTCCTCCCACGCTTGAGCTTTGGCATGCTGAAGCAAGCCTAAACTTCGGTCCAACCCCAACATGACGGACCCCTTCGGCAGCACCAGCGGCAGGTATTTGCCGTTACCCGTGCCGCTATCCAGACCAAAAGAATTGGCGGGAAGCGAATCGATGAAGTTGCCAATCAGTGGCCATGGCTGGAAGACAGTCAGCTCCATCGTTGAGGAAAAGGTGGACATACTTTGAAACGTGTCTGCGAAAAGTGCGGTGCGATCTGATCATAGACTTCATGTACGTTCTTCTCCTCTTCGACGCTTGGATCAGTCTCTTCTTGCTGTCGATATGGAGTAGGTATAGCTTTGGGCATTGTGCAGGTATTCAACAGAGTAGCAGAGCAGAGCTTTGACTGCAGCTCGACTTCTTGAGCGGAGATGCACGCGATCTCCGCCGGTCGCGTTCGAGGCCATGGTGTCGACAAGACTTCAAAGACCTCCTTCTCACACGATGCTGAGCTTGGACACGCTGTCCAACTACTCAAGCCTCTCTCTGGCAGTAGTTACCGCCCTTTTTGCCATTATCGTGACATTCGCCATCATGCCGTTCTTCACCAAAAAGTTGGATGTCAAGGGCAAGGTGCGTCTTAATTGCAAGACCTCGAGCTGACAGTCAATAGCACATTTATATCACTGGAGGATCATCAGGACTGGGCCTCGCATTCGCAGAGAAAATGATCGAGCAAGGAGCGAATGTCACGATCGTTGCTCGTGACCAGCGTAAACTTGCCGAGGCCGAACTGAAGCTAAAAGTCAGTTCGAAACACGGCGTTGAGCTGGCACTGACGATCAGAGTCGGAGACGGGATGTCAGCCAAACTGTTCAAGCAATATCTGCAGACTTGACATCGGCTTCATCATCTCAAGGAGCTCTGGAGAGCGCCACCAAAGCCTTTGATGGCCGTGCGCCGGACTGGGTCGTGTTGAGTGCTGGCTTCAGCAAGCCCCAGCTATTCCTCGATGCAAGCGAGGCTGATCTGAAGAAGGTAATTCTTACTATAATAACTCCGTATCTGACGAGCTCAGGGCTTGGATGGCGTATACTGGGTTGCGGCTTGGACGGCTCAGGTACGTCTTTGACCTTTCCAAGAGCCATCTGACTGGTCAGGCAGCAACTAGACTCATGGCACAGCAGCGTCGGAAAGACTGCAAAATGATCTTTGTCTCTTCGTTCCTTGGCTACATCTCCTTTGCAGGCTACAGTTCCTACTCGCCCGCCAAGTACGCTATCCGAGGTTAGTCAAGCTCTCATCACATGTGTGAGCTGATAATCAGGCTTGGCCGACACACTCCGGTCCGAACTCCAGCTCTATGGAATTGACGTTCACGTTTATTTGCCAGCTGGGATCTTGACGCCAGGTTTTGAAGAAGAGACGAAAACAAAGCCAAAGGTGACGCAGAAGATTGAGGAGGGTGATTCGCCTATGTCGGCTGAGGCCAGTGCTGATGTTCTTTATAACGGTGCGTCTCTTGCTTGCGTAAAAGCTGATGGTGTAGGCTTGAGTAGAGGCTACTATCAGATCACCAACGACTTGATCACCGACCTTGTCCGCATGCAGTCTCGAGGTGCCGTGCCCGCGAATAACATTGTGCTCGATACAATCTACTGGTTCATCGGTGGCGTCCGTATCCCTCACTTAAGTCAAATTGCGCTGACAATCGTACAGATTGGCTTACCAATCTGGAGACTCTTCACAGACATGTCCATCCGCGGCATGCGCAAATCGTACCAAACCGAATGGGAAAGTGCAGGATTCTATCAAAAGTAGATGTCATCGATACAGACCCATTTCCCAAGATACAATGTCCCCCCTCTAGTTTCCTAGCTAGCTAACCGACTCATGGCGTCTTGGTGAACCATTTGGAGTTGACAGCTGAACCACTTGCAATGTTGAAGACTGTTTCGCCGGCCGAGAGATACGAGTCTACGACTGTTCGAATTGAGGGCTCTGCAATTTGAGAAGTTTGTGGGCTGGAATCTGTCAGTCGACTTATCGTTGAAAGAGGTAGGAAAGACTCACGTGAAGCCAGTGGTTTTCTTGATACCTGCGAGCACTGTTGAAACGGCGAGCAAATCGATTGCGTAGTGGGTCAGACGACCAAAGACCATTGTATCAAAGTTGAATTGCCGAGGAGGGTGTATGAAGGGGTGAAAGGAGCTACAGAGAGGATTTGACAGGAGGTCTACTGATGATGGTGCAAAGTTCACGGCGCTGCAACACGCAAGAGCACCGGCAGACATGAGTGACGTAAGATTATAGGCTGACGCCAGGCTAGTTCTCGCTCGAGCCTATTCAGGGAGGCGCGCTGGGGTTGTCACAGGGCCAATAGCTTCGCTTTGCGTCACGATTTGAGTACAAGAGGTTTGCAAGGATGTCTATAGACTTCTCAATGATCTAATGTCATAACGCCGTAAGCAGAAGCAGAGCGCCAGAACGACGCGTCTTCAATGCCACTCACGGACTCATAGCGATGTCCTTAGGAGCTCCGTCAGCTGCATCGCAGAGTCATTCAGCCAGCCCGAAACAAATCCAACTACTACAAAGCCGACCTAGGGTCTTGAGATACACGCAAAGTGCTAACAATGCAGATGCATGCTGGGGCCGTCGTAATCACTGATAAACATCTCGCCTCCTCATTGCTTCTCTCTCCAGCGCTCCTCTCTCAGCTACTCACCATCCACCCGTCGCCCTCTTCTCCGCATCAGACCTCTCAGCCACTTCTGGCTCAAATCCCTCCATCGAAGCCTTTTTCTTCGAAGTCGGCTGCCAGCTCGCCCACTTGACACTCAGTGCCCTTCCGCGCTCCTTGACAACCTTCAAATCCTCATCATTGGTCCTCTCCACAGGCGCACAGTTGCCCCAACCTCCAAGCGAGCCCACAAAGTGACGCTTGCTACCACTGCAAGCGATTGCAATGTGTAGCTGCGACCACAGCTCAGAAACTGAAACCTGCCCGATATCCCAGCGCTGCATCTGTTCTTTGACAAGATCGCGAATGACTAAAGGTGGTTGGCGTGGAGGCAGCTTGACTTGGGTTGAAGGGCTTGCGACTTGCTGTTCTGCAGAGTCGATGATGCCAGGGGGGACGTGAACGGGGTGAACGTGTCTTGCTGCCAACTTGTGTGCGTGATTCGTCTCGCCTTGACCCGACATGAAGGGAAGCTCGACACTTCGGATGCTGCGTGGTGAGCGCATAGGGAGACCGGTCGAGAGGCGAAAGATGGCCGTCTGAGAAGCATATATCGGTCTGGGGCGATCATCAGGCGTGAGCTCGGGATCTTGCTCGTAGAAGGAGGGTGAAGACGAGGCGCCGATACCAGAGACTTCGACAGTGTAGCCCCAGTCATCGGCTGCTGACTCTGCCCAGGACTTGAACTCGTCGGCCGTCATCTCGAGCTTGTGATCTGAATGACGAAAGACACGTTCTGTTCGGCCTGTGGGGTCTGCGAAGCCTCGACGCCCGCCGTTCTCTCCGTGATCGTGCCCGTCATCAACTCGTGGGAATTTGGCATTAAAGTCAAAATTCTACAAGTCAGCGGTTAGCCCCATTTGTGCAACTTACGGGTGTCGTGATGAGCAGCAACTTTGGCCTGTAGGTGCCAAGAATGAGGGCAAAGCTCGAGAAGGTATCTGGTTCGAGATGCTCGATACTGTTCAGGGTCAGCACCGCCAATACCCAGTCCTTGCAACGTACACTTCAAGCGCAACAATCGCCTCGTACCCCTCCAATCTCGGATTATACTTTTCCAAACCGCCGAGCCAAATCTCCGACTCTAGGGGTTCCCAACGAACGTAAGGACGAGATGAGGACCCCGCTTGATCAGGCTGAGGGGGCTTGGTGACTTCGATCGCGAATGGGAGGACAGAGGGTGAGATGTCGATGCCACCGATGCGCTGCGTTGTCAGATAATGCTTGCGGATTGAGATGCCAAATGACGTACACGAAGGAAGAGCTCGGGACAGTCGGTGTCGTTGTCGCCTTCGACGTGGCCATCGGTCGCGAACAGGGACTGGGTTGGACGGCCTCCTGATGTGATTGGTGGTTCCGCAATCGTGTCAGGCGGTACGACGAGAGGTTCCAGTAGCGAGCCTGAATGTCAGCACGGCTCTTGGTGTAAAGATGCGCAGCACGGACCTGCGCCGCAACCAATGTCAAGAACCTTTTCGCTCTGTCAACGAGACTCCATGATCAAATCAAGGCACTCACAGAACGAATTTGCTCCTTTCTCAGTACGTCCAAAGCCCAGTGCCTGCGCTGCATCCATAGCCTAAGAGTCAGCTCGAGCACCTCAAACGACACTGCGATCCAGCGTGAGCACGTACTCTGGAGTAAAAGTCACACCAGCCGCATCAGATGCCTCGATCAAGCTGACCTCTAGCTTGTCCTTTGTTAACGGGTCTGGTGAATCGAGGTTGGCCGGCTCGGATTGCGGCGTCGGGCCCGATGAAGTCGATGGCAGTGGAATAGTAGACGGCATGATTGTAACTGAAAGCTAACAAGCTGAGGAAACAGAACCTCTTTTTGGACGGCTAAGCCTTTGTTGCACCTACACCTTCTTTGACCCTCCACAACGTTCGAGTCTCTGTCGTCACCGTACGCCTTTACAGTCGTAAACTTTGTTCCGTACAGCGCGTGATCTCGTATTACGGCTTTAAAATCCCGCAACTTGGCGCGCGAGAAGCACCAGTCGTCTACGATTTCACGATGAGATGCCCAGTAACAACTTTGCAATCTCTTATCTCAACTCGCACCCAGCTGTGTCCAAGACGTATTTCGTGATCCCGACTCAGTTTCTAGTCTCGCCACTCTAAATCTACTTGTCGGCCGGCTTTGTCTCAAAAAAAGCCCCTAGAGTACGACGCTCCTCCCGATCAATCCATGTCCCTGAATCTTACCGTCTTCTTCCCAAAGCAAAAAGGTTACATGCGTTGCGTGTTACTCTAGATGAATCCCTAGCTCCCGTCAGCTCGCCTTGACCAAGACTGAGCGCGAACGAGCGGCTTGAGGCCGA
Source organism: Holtermanniella nyarrowii (assembly GCA_001600035.1). Taxonomy (NCBI): domain Eukaryota; kingdom Fungi; phylum Basidiomycota; class Tremellomycetes; order Holtermanniales; genus Holtermanniella; species Holtermanniella nyarrowii. The sequence continues at coordinate 587,708 of BCIT01000008.1, forward strand.
CTTACCGATTCCGAAAGCATTCGTGTGCTGAAAGAGGATGAGCACCTGAACGGTCATCGAGGCCGAAGCGACTCACATCTTCTCGTCGTCACGTTCTCGTGGCTCCAGGCTCAACGAGAGTTCGTACAAATCAGGAGCCTTGTCAACGTCCTCGCAGCTCTTCTCAATGAATGCCAGGATGGGAGCGCACGGTTGCAGATTGTAGGGCTGCGTTTGGTACTGCTGGATCTCGCGGATAATGTCTGCTGTGAGGGAGCGTTTGTAAAAGTTGATCAAGGGTTTCGCAGGAGCAGTGTCACCCGGCGGAACAGGAGCCATGATCGTGTCGGCGTTGCCGTCACCCAAGAAAGTGAGCATGGTCAAGTAGAAGCCTAACAATCATCAGCCACTTTCCACAATCAAACAACCCACCCAAGAAGGGAACGCAAGGAGGATTGACAGTCTTGAGCAATTGTCGGTACTTGGCAAAGTTGCCACTTGAATCAAGCTTGTCATCCAATTCGGCCTTTAACGCTTGCGTCTTTGCACTCAGTAGATCCTTGGTCCGCTTCAGGCGTTCAATGGGGGCTGCGTTCACACCCGCAATGCACGCTGCCATCGACGAAAAGTTGTTGAGTATCCGGCATTCCTGCAAAGTAAGCTCGGCAAGAGGTCAGCACGCACCGTAGCCGTTTGAATCCACATCTTCATCGTAGCCGCTCGTCGCTTGGCGTCATTGTGCATCAGGATAGTCTCCGTGACCCATCCGGCCATCTGAGAAAGTAAGCCCAACAAATGATCGCATGTCCAAGGACTCACTCTGTTCGAGCTGAAGATGCTCCACTTCAGATTGGGTGACCGCACATCACCATCCGGAGAACTCCAAGCGCAGTCCAAGAACTCTCCAGGCCTGCAGCGGTTATACCGCCCGCTCTCCAAGATGGTCAGTTGACGTGCAAGCTCGATAGGGTTGATGTCAAGTAGCCGTAATGGTCGCCCGGCCGGTACGCGAGGGACTAAAGGTGCTGGAGGAGCGAACATGGCGCCAGATACCATTTTGCGGGCGACGTGCTCGCCAGATAACTGCACGTCAGTGGTGTCACGGCCGCGGACGTACTCTCTTCGAAACCAGGTTCAATAGCTGCTTTGAGCTCGACTCGTTGCCATGCGCAGGCAAGATATTGGCCGCAAAGTCTCTGATCTGATGCAGGATCTCGGGGTCATCCGTCTCGGTGTAGTGCTGATCAAGCCACACCTTGAGCGTGTTAATCACCCTTTGTTGTCAGCGTCTTTCTACCGCACGCAAAATGAACATGCCTGAGACGGATAGGCGTCTGCTTCTTGGTCTGCCATGTATTCAATTGCTCCGGCGTCAACTCCGACGGCGGCTCGATAAGGTAGCGCTTCACGAGAAGCTCAATGACTTCAGGACCAGTCGCAAAGGAGCGATATGTAGTCAAGAAGGCCTGGAAGAAGTTCGTATCGGTCGAGTTGTGTGGAGTGAGGCGCTCTACCAGCGCAGATAGAGTACCGGCTTTGACACCGCCCTTGTCGTCGAATACGATTTCTGAAGGGTGATAATTAGGCTCGAGATACCATGGCGTCTCTTCTGGTTGTCGCGGCATAGCTTGCCTGCTACCCATGGCAGTATCCTCTCCGAGAAGCTTTGCCAGCTTCTTGCTGTTGCCAGAGCTCTTCTTCGACGGCGAGGTACGAGCTGTCGAATCAGCATTACTTCATCAGCAGCAGTAGACTCACAATCATCAGCATCGCTGTTGGCTCGATTTCGCAAGAAAGGCATAGCCTTCATCAAGCCAGCAGTCGAGCTCGACCGAACAGAGCCACCCGTAAAGCCATCAGACCCCACAGTCGACCCGCCAGCATTGGATCCACTCCTAGACCTCGCCTTGCCAGATAAGCTCGTCTGACTCCCGGCAGGCGCCTTGTACATGATATTCTGAGTAAAGTTATCATGCTCTTCCGAGTGTACCCGCGCCTGATCCTTGGCGTCCATGTCCATAAACTCTTCTTCAAGACCAACAGCTCGACTGCGCACCGAGCTCCGCTTACTCCGGCGTGAAGAGCGTGAGAGGGATGACATCAATGATGTTGGCCTGGCGTTATGCGCCGAGATTCTTGATGAGCGACGTGAAGAAGATTGGGAGCGATTACAGTATGCTCGAGCTCCAATTTGACCTCTTGCGAGACCTCGGGAGACGGCGTAGTCTTGGTCGACTGAAATTCGACGAAGGCCTCGGACGCCAGCGACGACGTCGCTGCTGGAGGAAAGGATCCTGGCTAGCAAGTCGGATCGTTCGCGACTGGCTTTCGGTCCGCCTGAAGCCAAAGCCAAGACGAGGCAGGCAGTAGAGTCAACAAGACCTTGCGATGAAGCTTCGAAAGCAGCCAACGTCGATTGAGCTTTGCGAACCAGCTCATTATATGAGCTACCTGAGCCACTAGGGGTCCCACTAGGCGTTGAAGACTCGCCATCGAGATCCAGCGCCCCAGCGATGTCGATACTGCCAACAGTCCCATTGAGCCACGATACAATCCGTATCACGCTCAATGCACTTTCAGTCTGCGCAGCACCCGTAGCGACCTGAGCCGCCGAGATAGCAGCGTCAACCTGCAGCTTGAGCTCATCAACTTGCGCAGCCGCAGTCTCGTCCAGGTCCGCCCACTGCTTCTCGTCGTCCGCATCAACCTTCCCGAAGCCCCATTGCCCAGCGCCATAGACACCAACGCCCTGTGACCCGAATGCCGCACGCTGTCCTTTCCCAACAGCAGAGTTACCAGAGTCCAGCATCGTCCTATCGCCCTTGGCAGCACGGATATGAGCTGCTTCAGCCGGAAAATGCGTCGCGACGTCTCGGAGCTTGCCTGCTGAGCGGAGGACATCACCCCACGAATCGTGGTCGGTGTGCGAGCGATCGTCTGGTGATGTGGCGGCTAGAGAAGCGGTATGTACCGAGAAGACGAGTTTGCTGAGAGCGGCCGAGACGCTCCATTGAGCTTTGATCATGTCTTCGATCCACGGTGGCAAGTTTGGAAAGTCGTCCCTTTCAGCTGAAGAGCCCGCTGGTGAAGGTAAGGTCACAAAACCAACAGCCGTGACGAGATCACTGATCGCTGATGTCGTCCTCCCAACAGCCACTCGCAAATGATGAAGCGCCTCATCACGCTGTTGCACTAACGGACCCGTCTGCGTTGTCCGATCTCTCGGATTTCCCAAGGCCTGCTCCGCTTCCGTCCCACTCCCAACAGCATCAAACACATCCCTCAACGCCTCGGCGACCGCAAACACCAGCGCCCCAACAGTGGGCTCCTCCGAAGGCTTATAAGCCGCCTCGATCGCCAATCGTTTCTGGCGTTCAGCATCAAGGATAGCTTGCGAAAGCGGGGGTATCGATAGACGATGGGCACTCCTTGACGCCGGAGTAAACTGCGAGAGATCCGTCTGTAGACTGAGGCGAGAAGTATCGACGGCCAACGTTTCTTTCAATTCGACTTCCTTCGGCAGATCGGCTCTACGTTCCCCTGTTACACGGTTCACGAAATACCATTCGGAGCCGTCATCTGTGATGCGAGCTTGCCATGGCTCTGGGACGTTTTTGGGAGGGATTTTGAACTCGCCGTGAGAGATGTGGGAGGGTTGTTGATCGATCGAGGCAAAGGATTGACTAAGGTCGTAGGCGTCTTCGTCGTTGTCGTAGGATTCACCTAGAGTCGCAGAGTCTACGCCTGGTAGATCCCAAGATGATTCGCCAGTCTTGGTGTTATGGTAGTAGATCTAAGGTCAGCTGGCTGTTGTTTGACGACGTACCTGGCCGTCTGGCGTCATGCTGGGTACCCAGTAGTCACCCTCTTGCTCCTCGGTCTTCTCTGCTTCTTTACCAGCTGCCGGACGCTCCTGAGCTTGTTGCGTCTCATCTGTTGAGCGCTGTTCCTCCTCTTGATCCTCTTCATCTTGCCCCGAATCCATCAGACCCCTGGCGAGATCATCAAAGCCCACATCCTTCTCCATTTCCCTTCTCAACCAATCCGCGTCCTCTTCATCAATCTCAATGCCCTCTGCCAGCCCAAGGTCAGGAGCAGGCTGAGGTCTTACACTACTTTCTTGTCCATTCTCTTTCTCCACTGCCGGCTTTTCAAACGGCAGCGCCCTCGTCTGGCCATTCGGCATAATCTCAACCCCGTTCTCGCCCTCCAAGTCATCGGCCATCTCAGCAATCAGCGCCTCGACTTCATCTTCACTGATTCTCTCCACGTAGTTACTCGGGAACCATCCTCTTATACCATTCAAGAGTCCATCCCACCAACCACTTGGTAGCTGGGTCAAGACCTCGATAATGTCGCCTTGGACAAAAGCTAACGCTGAAGCATCAGGAGAAGTAAAGTCGTATTGCGCTCGAACGTAGAATGATTCCACTTGTTGATCTTGGTGTGAGCGGGCTGGCTCTATTGGCGAGTCTCCGACTTGGTGTCTTGATGTGGCCATGGTCAAGTGAGAGGATCATTCAACGGCCGTTGGTAGACAAGGCCGGAGCTGCGTTGTCCGAGGGTGAATGTTCGACAGACAGCCAGCAGCAATAGCGTCTTTTCTTGTGAAGGATGTCTGTAGTGCATCAGTAAGTGTTCGAGGCTTCGGGCATGAGCTCGGGCTCTCACGCACACGCACAAAAAGCTTAATGCACGGTTCGCGCGTTCTTTCCTCCCACGACGCGCCAATCTCCGTCCTCTTTCCAACGAGTATGAGCTTGATTTCTGTACTCGTCATGAGCAATCCTTCCCCACGATACCATTCTCGTCATGACTTACAGCTACAGGGCTGCGTACCACACCTCTCGTATACAGTGGCGGTCACCTCGTCTCGACCAAACTACCCCTTTCCAACGCGTTTTTCGACTTTTCTCTTGTGGTTCGTTCTCGTCTGTCCGCGCTGCTCTCCCCTTGTTACCACTTCTCTCGTGCTGTTGATGACCCTCCAGGTGGTATGTGGATGTCCAAGTCGTTGATCCGAGACTCTCCGTCCCTTGCTGTTACGTAACAACAGGGTTGCAAAGGTCCTGAAACCATACCAGCAACAAGCAAAAAACGACTTTTCAAACTTGATCAAGTCACAGTAACGTCAAGATGGCGCCCAAACCAAGAGTCTTCATGGACTTTACCGTCGCTGATCAATCAGCGGGGCGTGCAGTGGTGAGTACAGACTCTGGCGTTTTCGACAAGCTGACGGACAAGTTTGAGTTGGACGTGGATAGGTTTGTGGATATTAGCACGAGTGACGCGATTGACGTTGTTAAGAGTACCAAAGACAGCAGAAAAGTGAGCCTTTCGTGGAAGATACTGACCAAACGCAGCTTCAGAGCGCTTTGTACAGGCGAAAAAGGCGCTTCACCATCTACAGGCATTCCGTTGACTTATCGAGGAAGCGGCATACACCGTATCATCGGTACGTTTCCACTGCTCTCTCCATCATGTGTCTGACGTGAATCCAGATGGTTTCATGCTGCAAGGCGGTGATTTCACAAAAGGTACGGGTGGAGGAGGAGAGAGTATCTGGGGCAAGGCATTCGAAGACGAAGATCTCTCTGGCACTGTAGATCGCGAAGGGTATGCCTTTCACTTTTCTATTGACTGCAAACTGAACATTACAGACTTTTGGTGATGGCTAATCGCGGTCCAAACACGAACGGAAGTCAATGGTTCGTCACACTCGCACCAGCCGAACACCTCAACGGTAAACATGTGTAAGCCTCCGGTATCATGTATTTTCACGGAAGGCTAACAGAATCCAGCATCTTCGGAAGAGTAGTCTCGGGCCTTTCCTTAATCCAACAACTCGGTAAACTCCCAACAGGTGATAAAGATCGACCTCTTTCAAAAGTTGTGATTCAAAACTGCGGAGAATTGGAATTGAGGAAAAAGCCTGCTGCAGTGCTAGCTGCACGCAGTCCTAGCAGAAGCAGAAGTCGCAGTCTTGATTCCCAAGATTCCGAAGACGAGCGCAGACGAAGAAGGAAAGCTCGCAAAGAAGAGAAACGTATCAAAAAGGAAAAGGAGCGTGTAGAGGGACACGTCGAGACGCTCGATGAGCTTGATGCGCGGTTTGTTTGATTGAATGGGGTCGGGAAGGCTGCTGATATTTGAATAGATTGGAAAAGGAAGAGAATGAACGGCTTGAAAAGGAGCGCTTGGGCAGGATTGAGCGCTTGAAGGTCGAGTTGGCGGCTTCGAAAGCTGCTAGGGTAGGTAAAGATGGCATCGTCTACAAAGGTAAGTCAACGCCCCTCACCACTTTTTCCGCATAGTCCACTGACAGTTGACAAGGTCGAGGTCAGATGCGTTATCTAGACCCTGAACAAGCAGCCAAACAAGGAAATCAAGCACAGTCCTATTCCCGTCCCTTGGCTGAACGTCTGGGACCCAAAAGACGTAGCTATAATCGATCTTCACGCTCACCTGAGCGAACGGGTGCAGATAGTAGGGATTGGCGGAAGGCTGTCAAGGAGCAGGCTAGACCTGCTTTTAGGAAGGAGAGTGGGATTAGATTGTCTAGTGCTGAGCCGGAGCCAGAGCCTTTGCGTGAGGAACGGGCTTTGCGGGAGGAGGGTGGGCGTGATGAGAGGGAGATTAGTATGGAGATGGACGATGACGCATAGAGCTCGAGTGAAGGACTTTTGTCTTATGTAAAGAACTATGGCGATTAATGGTCAAGTTTGCGCTCTGACTATAATTTCATATTCAGAATTGTCATGCTGCACTACTTCTTCTCTGCATCGACATCATCGAGCTCGTGTGCGAGCTTGACAACGTTGTTCTATTCCATCAGCGCTTTGTTTGTTGCATTGGCAGTGAGACTTACACCGCTGCGCTCAATCACGACGGCGGGGTCACCTTCCTTGCCGTTGCGGGTAACAGTGTTACCTTTGTTGGAAGTGACGGATGCCTTGCCTTCCTTGACTTCGCCGACTTTCCCAGCTGAACCATCAGATGTGCTGATGATAGAGTGGGTGACTTACAAGGGTGGGAAGAACCCCACTTCCATGAAACTTCATCGCCCTGAACATTAGTCAATGCTGCCTCTCAAGCTGATGTGAGTGGACAGACCTTTTTAAGATCGGATGGGTCAGTCATTATAATTATGAATGTGTTAAAGTAGTGAAGAAGAAGAAGAAGATGTCAACCTTCCCGATTCCCATCTAAGACTTGTCCATAATCGTCGCAAGTAATGACTACGTCATTAATACACACGGGGCTCCAATCTCTCTCTACTGGAACCAGCAGACCATCCCATCCCGTTCACCTGTAGCTGTACACATTCGGGATGATTAAGGAATCACTCGAGGAAGCCAACACAAATGTGTACGCTAGGACAAGACCACGACAAAACTGATGTATTAGGGCTTTTACATGCCTCTTTTTTGGATTGTTCCTACTGGTCTTCGGGCTTACTAGTTTTCTCATCCGAGGAAAACTGTTTCTGACAAGCGCCGTTATTGCACTTGCGTTTGGTGCGTTCTTGTCATTAAAGCACCTGTATTGAGATTACAGGTATTCTACTTGGGCCGAAAGTCCTTGGGTGAGCTTTCGGAAGCGGTGGAACTGACATGAAGATGGCTGCACGTCATCGATGGAGGTTGGGAAACCAGTGATGAGAATGATCGTGCCAAGCAGACGCTGCTATGGGTAAGTCTTGCTAGCATTCGACTCGTGATGAGCTGATAATCGAGTTCACGCGTATCGTCATTGGCATCCAAGTTCTTTCAGCAGGCGTAACGCTCCCGAAACGCTACATTCTCCGTCCAAACGTCGCCAAGAGTTTGGCGGTGTTGCTTGGGCCGGTCATGATCAGTGCGACGCTGATTTGTGGATGTTTGGCTAAAGCGTGAGGTCGCTGGCACGGGATAAGCTGATGGAGAAGAATCATTCCAGAGCTCAAGTGGTTGGAATGTTTCGTCATTGGCGCGTGCTTGGCGTGAGTTTTGGGAAAGATGGAAAGAGCTGATGAAAGTCCTACGGATCCCGTGCTGGCTTCATCAGTAGTCAAGGGCACATTTGCAGAAGTTTGTCGACTTGAAGTCACGAACAGCCTATGCTAATGTCAAAAGCGACACGTTCCGCCCTACATCCGCGACCTCATCCTCGTGAGCCGCCTACGTGGGGTACCATCACTAACAGCAGTGCGAATCAGGAATCAACGATGGCGCGGGTACACCAATGTGGCTGATCCCTCTTCTCCTTTTGATGAAGCCCAAAGGCGAAGCATTCAAAGAGTTTTTCCTGAGCGGTGTTCTCTGGATGACTCTTTTCCCTGTAGTGTGGGGTTCGGCAATCGGGACCATCATGCGCTTTAGCTGGACTTGGTCTAAGAACAGGGGCTACGTTGATAAAGAGTCGAGGTTGATCTGGACGGTTGCGCTCGCGCTATTCACTATTGGTGCAACGGAACTCATCGGTTCCAACGAGCTTCTCTCCGTACGTTTTCCCTCCCCAACCCATCTCGCTGATGCACAAAAAAGTGCTTCTTTGCAGGAAGCGCAATGAACTGGGAAGGAGAACTTCACGAAGATGACCTCCATTCCCATTTCTCAGAAGGAATCGATCAACTTTTGGACGTTAGCGTCTTCACGACACTCGGTACAGTGCTTCCGTGGAATCTTTGGATGAGCCCGAACCCACCGATTACCGTGCCAAGGCTTGTGGGCTTTGGGATCAGTGTGTTGATGTTGAGGAGGTTACCGGCTGTGTTGGTGCTTTATAGGTTTTTACCCGAGGTGAGGACTGCCAAGGAAGCTGTGTTTACGGGGTGGTTTGGGCCTAGTGAGTTTTGTGCAGTGGAGTGAGGAGAGGCTGATCCTGTAATAGTGGGCGTTGGAGCCATCTACTATGCTCTAAAAGGAGGTGAGTTGGGGTTGGGCTAGAGACGTGGCTAACGAGCAGCCGAGGAGCTCGAGAAAGGCAGTGTTCTGAAGAAGGAACTTTTTGGGATCGTCTCATGGATTGTCTTCACCAGTACCATTGTGCACGGTGAGTCTAGCAGAGCCTTTTGAGCTGTGATCTGATTCAAGGTATCACCATTCCCTTCTTCCTCTTGGGCTCATCCATTCATCCGTCATTCCACCCCAAGTTCCTCATTAAAAGCAGTGACTCGACGTACACTGCGGGCAGTGACGATGACGACGACGGCGAGGATGGACCAGAGCCCACAGAAACATCAATGCTTCAACCTCTTTCCAAGCTCTTCAGCTTCAAGCGCTACAGTACTTTCGGCGCTACTGGTAACAGTAAAAGCAAGCCTGACGAAGGCGAGCCTCTCTCCCTCGAAGAGCTAGCAGAGATCATGAACACAGGGGACGATGACGATCAAGATGACATGCAGCAACAAGGTCAAAGCGAGACGCTCAACTCGAAACAGAAGCGGAAACTTGTGGGTGATGGTTCCGGTCTGGAACGATGGGGTGGGACGGGGAAACTGAGTATTTTCAATGAAGGGAACTGTGTTATCATTTGCGATGAGGAAGGTGAGTTCAGCGGCTGGTTGGGACGGGTCGCTGATGGGGCAGGTAACGTTTCTGTACGCAAGATCAGTGGCTCGGCGAAGAGGAGAGTTGCTAGGCAGGAGGCGGATGAGGAGGCGAGTACAGGTGGACGAGCTTGATGATGATGTTGATGCGATGCAGCACTGTACATAAAAGCTTGACTGGATAATGCAGAATGAAGTCGTCGTCGCAAAGATGCATACATTTCGCACTCGAACTTCGCACTGATCTAATCCGTACGCGTAGAGTTGACCTTGGGAGGCACGTTGATCGGGCCGCTCCGCATATAGCGGTAGGCAGCAATGATGAAGCAGAGGACGAGACCGGCGGCTATGATGAACGCGATGCCAAAGATGCTATCGCGGATAGCGCCTGCGACATGTCAGTAATGAATCTACCGTTTCACCTACGTTTCGTGGCGTCACCCGGCTTATCGGCCACCCGTACCCAGATAACTGCAGGCTTGATCTCCTCAAGGTCTGCAAAGCTGCTTGACAACAGCTTACTCCAATGACCGTCCCGAACAATGTCAAACTCGATGCGCTCATCGGGATACCTGTCAAGAATAGGGAATGCTTCGCGAGCTAGCAGGACCATTTCCTATAGTGAATGAGCTTGCGCCTGCTTGAGGCCTTGTACTGACCTCACGATTCAAGACGAGTGCGCCAAACGCCCTCTCTTGTTGCCCTGAGCTGGGCACGGGCCAACTAGGGTTGAACAGGTAGCTCGTTCTCAAAGCAGAAGTAGTCGTGGTCCTCGAAGACGAAGCCGACGCAGCGTTGGTCCTCAGACGCAGTTGCTCCGGTTTGGCCGGTTTTGCAATGTACTCGGGGGGGATATCAGCCAAGTCGCCATCGATATGGTCTTTTGACAGCTTGCTGGACTCCATGGCAATGCGTTGTTGAACTAAGCAGGAGTTCAAGGGCAACTACAGAGCCAGAACGGGGTCAGTTGACGGTGGCGTGCAATAGGCTTCACGGCGTCTGCATAGTTGGCGGGCTTCAATTGCCTTTCCCATGGCGAGTATGTGGTACGCGTCATAATCGAAGGCCATGACATACACGATGAGAGAAGGCCAAGTATCGTATGGAGGTCAATTAGGGACTGACCTGGAGCTGTTCTTTGCTTGCTTTGTGCAACAAACCTAGCCCTTCGGTGGCGCACTAAATGCATCTGTGATTCCTTGACGTTTGTCCTAGATAAACCTTTCCGTCTGGTGGCGCACATTCTTAGTGTTCTCGATAGGATCCCACAGCTGATCCCGAGCCCAATTCCCTGTACGTCGTTAAGAATAGAATAAGTAGAACGTGGAAGGAGCGAGGTGCAGGCTAGGGCACGATTGCAAGTGGTCGCGGTACACACCGGAACCAAACGAGCGAGCGAGACGCTCCTCAGCGGTCCGCTGTATTACAAATCTACTTCTGCAGCCTCAAGGATGCCTGTATTCCCTCGATATAACAGTGAAGGAAACAGTGATGAGAGAGAAGGCTATCATTCATGGGATCATGCTCATGACGCCTACGACTTTCTGCCAGGCGAGCGATCAGACTCGGAAGGGCGTTACGGGGGTCCAAACCGCTACGACTACAACGAAGACGACGACGAAGAGGTCGAGGGCGAGGTAGACGACGAAAGTGAGGACGACGAGATTGTCTTTACAGGAGAAGCGCACAACACTCCACCGGTGCCTCCAACACCACCGCATCCGAATATTGCAGCAAATCTGGCAGGTGAGTCTGCTGTTCTTGAGCCGCAAGCGTCTGACACCTCAGACTTTGACAACCGACTAGGGCAATACCGAGCTCGTATAGCACAGCTCTTCCAAGGCCGCCAGATCTCTCCCCTCCCTGAACGACATCGTTTACAAAGCCCGCCTGCCTTCCCACGTCCAGCGGGCTTTGGCGCCGTCATTCGCACCGGTGATCGCTCCTTGATAGCTGCAAGCAGGGCAACGCAATCCACTGCGAATGCTCAGAGACTGCGTGAGGTGTACGCAGCTGGACCTAGGGCATGGGGTGTCTACGATTCAGATCCATTAGGCTCCTCTTCCAATCCACTTCCCGGCGTCGTCTTTGTACCAGAAGTCCCTCGAAACTCTGGCTTCACCGTCGACTTTGACGAGGCAGACGAAGTTGGTGGTCCCATCGAGATTGACGATCAAGGTGGTGTCGTCCCAGCGCAACCCAACATTCTCATCTGTGCTCATTGTCCCACTCCCCTCCTCCTTTCCGCCGCCTATCGAACACCCGAAGACACAGTCTGGGTCCTCCGCTGCGGCCACATGGTCGACCAGATGTGTCTGGGCGATTTAGGCTATCCCAAAGGTGTCGATCCAGCTGTCGCCATGGCAGACGCCGAAGCGCTCATGTCGGGCCCTGGCCGAAAGAAACGAAAACGAATGCCAGCCCGCAAGCAGCGCACGCATATCTGGCACTGTCCCGTCGCGTCTTGCGGTAGATCACACACGAGCATCGAGGGCTCAGCACCATTGTACACATGGACACAGCATGAGATGGAGGGAGCGCTACAGTTGTATGCATAGATGTACAGGTATTCATTAATGGTCGTTGCCGTCCATCTTCTCGCGGTGAGCATCAGCACGGGCCTTTCCGTGCACGCGTTCGCCTCCTGGCGGTCCACCTCTACCGCCACGACCTCCACGACCACCTCCACGACCGCCACCGCCGCGACCATGATCACCGCCTCCACCTCCACCTCCGCCTCTACCTCTGCCGTTACCGTGTCCACGCTGGCCCCCAGCGGCAGCCGAGTAGTGCTTCTTCCACTGCTGCTGCTCAATGAGTGGACGCGATGGGTAGTTGCCAAGCAAGTGATGCTGGTCGTTGGGAAGTCCTGCGATGTCAGCAAAGCTCGAAAAGCTGCTTGATAAGACTCACTCCAAGGCGTCTGAATGTACTCGGCAGGGACATCCTTGAGCTCAGGGATCCACATACGAACGTAGTCGGCGTGTGGGTCGTAATCAGCAGCTTGCTTGATGGGGTTGAATTGACGAGATGCACGAGGGTCATTGCCTACACCAGCTTGGTACTGCCAGTTGCCCCAGCTATTGGATCAGCGCCGACCCGTGCTCGAGAAGACACAACACTCACTTCGAACAGGTATCATAGTCGATCAAGTGCATCTCGAAGAATTCGGCTCCAACACGCCAATCGATATATCTTCAAGTCAGCCAAAATCTCACTATGCGCCATAGCCGACTCACAGATCTTTCGTAAGAAAGCTAGCAACGTTCTGCCTCGACCGATTGCTCATCCACCCGGTGATAGCTAGTTCACGCATAGCAGCATCAATAAACGGCACTCCAGTCCGTCCCTCACACCACCGTCTCGCAGGATCGTTCACATCCGTCAGATCAAACGACTTCCAACCGCTATCGCTCTCGGCACCCTGAAGCCTCGGCTTCATCTTCTCGGCAAAGCCTGCGAGGTTGAAGAGTGTGCTGGGGCATGGAGAGGATGAAGTTGGCTGGGAGTATTTGAGTGTAGTGAAGTAGAAAAAGTCGCGCCAGAGAAGCTCGAATTGCTATTGTCGTCAGTGTCTGTACGCTGTTGTCAAGATGATGCTTACGATCCAGTAGACATTCTTCTCGGCGTTCTTGTCATGCAGCTGGTCATGCAGCTGGCGTACTCGCCAGCCAATCTCTCGAGCACTCAGCGCACCAACAGACAGCCAAGCTGAAAACTTGGTACTGAAGGCCTCTCCAACCAGCCCGTTTCTCGTGTCTTTGTACGTCTTGGCTTTGTGACCACCTTGCCATCCACCACCAGTCCCTGGACGTCCGATATAGTCGTCCAGCCTAGCCTGACCAGAGGTCTCTCCGCCCTCGAATGGAAAGGCTGTGAGTCCATCAGGTGAGCCTTGGGCGCCAAGTGGCGGCTCATCCTTTAACGGCTTGAGCAGCGCATCCAGCAAGTCACCTGACCCGCGGTATTGAGGCTCAAGCGGAACTTCAGGTCGAGGGAGGATCTGGCTTGGTACGGGCAAGGGCTTGCGAATCATCTCTCTGTCGAGACCCTCGACGGCCTTGCGGAAGTCGGTGTAGATGTCTGGAGTGTGCGTGGCCTTGAAAGGCAGATCCTCGGGATGTACAAGTGTCCGACCGCCGTCGACAAGATGGAAGGGGATCTTGAGCTCGATGAGAGCGTCGCGAAGTTCGGTGCCGTAGACAACTTCTTCCGTACTTACCTATGATTTAGCTGGTTGCCACATTGGGTGCCACGAACCTCGCGCTGCATGTACACGCCTTGCACTTGATCACCCTTATCCAGCAAGCTCTTGACAATGCCATGTACTACAGCCTCTGGCTTGCCAAAACCAACCAGCAAATCAGTGTTCTGCTTCTTCAAGCTCTTCCTGCAAGTCAGCTCCTACCACAACACTTTATCACTCACCTTAGATCTAACACGGATTCCACAAGAAACTTGATCTTCAAGCCGGCGCTACGCCACAGGCCTGACACCCTCGAGCGGCCTTTCGGGTGCTGGACGTTGGCGTCATATTTGAAACCTGGCACACCAGATAAATCGAGTGCTTGCTCGTTGAAGACGTATACTGGCAAGTAATGTGATGCTGTCTTTGCGTTGACAAGGTGAAGAATTGGGTTATCCGACAAGCGTAGGTCAGATGTAAACAGATGCAGAAAGACCCTTTTCGGTGCTGACATTGTTGCTTGTTGGATTGATGCGGCAGCTCGCTCGATCTACTACAAAGTCTTGAACTGCAGCTGTAGCGATCATCAGCTGCATAACTCTACATCACGTGTGAGAAGTGATGTCATCTTGATCATTACTTGACTTAAGCGGCGGTGGATCGAGTCTCTATGCCCGCTGCAAGGCTGAACATGCGTCCAATATGACGCGACTCGTGCGCCAGACCCGTCAGACATCGATGAATGTATCTTGTTCGCCTGGGATGATCTATTACAATTAAAGTGTGGCTCATCGGACAAGGACATGATCGCCGATCTGTGCCTCGATTTAGCATCCGATCTCGGAAGTTTGGATCCGAAGCTGAAGAATAAGGACGGCAAAGCTTGTCTGCCTTCCTCTTCTTCCTCGACTTCTTCTTCTTCCTCCGTGTCTTCTTCATCATCCTCTGCCGACTCGTTTGTCATGGGGATTCCATCCGAGTTCCTTGGACGACTCATACGGTCGGCTGAAGATAGAATAGAGCGTGCGGAGGTAGACGAAGACGGTGCAGATGACGGTCAAGACGATGTTGTATTTGAGAGATTTGGAGTTGCCTTGTAGGCATTATGGACTTTTTAGCATGCATGCATCTCTGTCGTGGCGCATGGACCGCATGGACCCCTTTGGTTAGGTTTCAGACTTCCCCTGAAGGGTTCTTGCGGTTCTTAGGAGCTATAGATGAACCACCATGTTTACAGAGCCGGCGATCGAGATGGGGCTTTTGACAGGGGAGATGAGAAGGTCGTCATTGACAATGGCTGATTGTTAGCATCGCCAGTGAGACTACACACCTGAGAAGAACGGCTGCTACTCAAGCTCGTCAAGCCCGAAGAGGATGACGCATGCTGCAAGTCAGCGCGGCTTCAAGAACGACTCACTGATGAAACCGAGCGACATATCTGTTCTGGCCTAGAGCTAAACGTACGCGGGCCTTGAGGTTGAACATGATCTGGGCATTTGCCTTTCGTTTGATGCAACGTCAAGCCAAGCGAGTTTCTCGTCGGGCTTCCACAAGTACAAACCAAGAGATCGAGGCCAGGGAAATCAGCTTGAGAAAAGCGATGGTGTCGGTGTGAGCAACCGAGGTGACCAAGAAGATCATTCACCTGTTTCTTGCAGATAGGACAGTGACCTGGTCCTGACCTCTTTCGAGGTTCAGCTGGCATGCCGGTAGTGCGTGCTGAGGTATGTTGAAGGTTCAAATTAGACATCGGTTCAGCAGGCCTGCGGACTGTCGTGAAGTCTGTAATCTTTTGGTTAACCTTTAGAACATTCGAAGGGTCTGCTACTACCCCACCGTCTGCCACCGGTCAGCTCAAGTCCTTGCAGACGCTCAAGGAACTTGCCATGGTCATGAGCAGTCGGCTGAAGCGATGTGGCCTGTATTTGTCCTTGAGAAGGGCCAGCGGCTGTTCGGCGTCGCTTCGCAGGTCCACCGGTGAGCCCTGAAGTCGGCGGTAGACCGCGGTGCCCCACGCTCTTCACGGGAACCGCCACTTCAGACGGTGTCGTGCCCATTGACGCCGCCAACCATTGCTGTGCTCTTGCAAACACCCGTCCCACTTGGGCTTAAAGTCAGCCAGTGCTACGGAGCCTTCAGACTCACCGACAACGGACACTTGACCTGCTGCAGGTGGCAATTCAATCGGACACGAAGGCGTTGGACCATCTTGAGGCTGGCCAATGCTTGCTTGTTCTCCAGCTGCAGATGCTCTTGCCGATGCTTGAGAGCTGATCTGTCTCTCAATCTTGACGACGACCGATGCAGCGCTGCGGATGGCTCCTCCAGTCTCGTCAGTGTTGTCAAGACGCGGTTCGTCGTGAAGCTCGATGGGTGCCTTGACGTCTGTAAGAGATCAGCTTCAATTGGACAAGCACTCGAAGTGCTGCTCACCTTCCAGCTGCTCCGACTTGCGCTTGAGACTTTTTGTCGATCCAAGATCGCGCGTCAGCGAGCTAGACTGCGCTTGTGGTGGAGTCAGCCTGCCAGGCTGTGGTCTTGTCTCTCCGCTATCAAGTTCTGTGTCTCCCACGACAGCGGCACTGCTCTCTGTTAAGACCTCGCCGTCAGGCGGGACTTGCTCGCGTTGCTGAGAGGTATGCAGATGATGCTTAGGGATGACTGGCCGCGAAGGGACTTGCGTTACAGAAGACGCAGACTTCGCAGCGCTCTGCTTGCCCGGAAGGTCCACAAAGGTTCTTGATGCTGTTTCAGCGGGGAAAGCAGTGACTTCTGAGGGACGGGTATGATGCACAGCAAGTCGAGCATTCGCCGTTTGCAACGGTGGTACATCGTGCACTTGATTCCGCTGGGCTGCTTTGGAAGTGGAGGCTGTCGAGTCGGACGAAGGATGACCACAGATGCGAGCGACGTTCTGCAATGTTGAAGTGGAGGCTGTTGCTTGAGGTGTTTGAGTGGCGACTGTAGTGTCACCAGTAGAACTCGGCAACAGGGTACGCTGGTGTTCTGCAGAGACGACGTCTGCCCCTGTCCGTCTCACGTCACCGCGACCACGTCGAGAACTCTCTACAGGCTGTCCAGCTACGCCCGGGCTCGAGTTTGGAGATGTCAACATCTTTGCGCACAGCTCCGCTGAGATCATCAGCAGCTGCACATGATATCACTCACCTTTGGCCTCCAGATGGACTATCCTTTCAACCAGAATCTGCTCGTCTAGGGACGACAGACGAGAAATCACCGCTCGCAACTGTGTCGACGTCTGCGCATTGTGTTGTTGCACTGCCTGCAGCTGCTCAGATAAGTCAATGCTACATTTGCGCATGGCATCGATCTCAGCTTGCTGCATCACCCCTTGTGATGAAGATTCTCTCGCTAGCTTGATGGCGGCAACATTCTCCACCTCCAAATGACCTATTCTCTTGACCAAACCTTGCTCGGCCTTACTGGTGTTGGAAACCGCGGATGCTATGTCTCGCAACTTTGCCGACATCTCCACATGCTGTCGTTGAGCCTGCTTCATCTGACTCGGCCAAGGATCGCAAAGCTTGCGCAAAGTGTCGAGCTCTGCTTGATGGGATACCCCTTGTAAAGTCAAGGTTTTCGCAATTTGGAAGGCTGCCTTGTTTTCCGCCTCCAAACGATCCACCCTAGCGATCAGGCTCTGCTCGATCTCGGCCGGGCTGATGGCCTCTTGCCGTGACGCCAGCGAAATATTCTGCTCTTTTGCTCGCAGCTCGTGCGCAACGCTCGCCCTGGCCGCTGGGGGTTGGCTCACTTCCGCCCGCGTTGACGAATCTTTGCACAACTTGTGTAAAGAGCTCATTTCCGCTTGTTGCAAAGCCCGATGTGCAGACGCCTCTTTGGCTAGCTGGATTGCTGCACGATTCTCCCCCTCCAAGTGTTCCATCCTTTTGAACAGACTCTGCTCGACTTGGGCACGGCGGTTGGTCTCTTGCAGCGACACCCGTACTTTCGTCTGCTCTGTCGTTCGCACACGCCTTAAAGCCTCCTCTTGACTTGCACCCAGTACCTCCAGCTCTGTGACCCTCTTGCTCAGACCTTGCTCATCCTCGGCACGGTGGTCGGTCGTAAGCCGTATTTTCTCCAGCAACATCTCCTGCAGCTCCTTCAACTTCTCTGTTTTCTCATCTTGACGTGTCTTCAGGATCTCCGACAGATCATTGCACACTCTGCGCAACGCTGTGATCTCTGCTTCCTGCGACACCTGCTGAGCACACAACTTCTCGACTACCTTTACGGCTGCATCGAGGCGACCGGTGAGCCGACTCTCCAATTTAATAGCATCCAGAGATGAGAATTTTGTAGCTGCTAGAAAAGAGTGACCCGAGTTGAGCTCACTGGGCTCCATTGTTGTATTCCCTATGTCTGTGCGGTCGTCACAGTTGATTGATTAGGACAGTGCGTGCCAGGCACGGGAAGGAAGCCAATTGGATAATCTGGATCCGAAGTGCGGCGCCAGCTGTAACTGACGCGTTGAAGTCCTGAAAGGCTTGCCTCGGTGTGCGCAGTGCATCGTATCAATGCTATACTAGTTGAAGCGTGGAATCTTGACCAAATGTTCTTTATTAGACTCTATCTCCATCTGGAGCTTCCGTCTTGAGCCTTAAGTCGGATCAGACACCCCAAAGTCGGATCAGACAGGCCACTTAAATCCATAATTTAGATCACATAGCTGGGTCGTGCGAGGCAGGGGCGGCCTCGGTTCTGCTCCTTTGCCGTTGCAGCGGTGACATCTTGAGCTGCTGACTTGCTGACTGACCCATGATCTGTATTTCCTGGCTTGACTTGCACCGACAAAGGTGGACCGCTCTCGGCGGCCTGTCTTTTCGTTGCTTTGCCATCAACGGCAAAACGTAGGGATAGATTGGTGGGAGGATGACCATTAAGCGCCCTCCTTTCTTCACGTTTTGCTTGCTTGATGAGCGCTTGCTGGACATCCTTTGTTTATCTCCGTACTTTGGCTCGCCAAGCGCACCTTGTCCGCCGCGCAGAGTAATATGCAGATTCTACCACAAGTTGACTGCCCGCGAAGGGAGCTGTCCAGATGACGCCCCAGAGGTTTGCATGTGTGCAGATACAGAGCGTGGGCTCAACGCTGAACCGGCGGGGTTGTAGTCACTGTCGGAGGGTGACACTGCTGCACTGTGCCTCGGGCATCCGGCATCCGCGATGCACCATGCACCTCATTGGGTCTGGCTCGCTTGGAAGGTGACGAGCTGGCATTGGCTTGACCTTTGGTGCGGAAGACGCTTGGTGTTGCTGCGGGCTTGAGGTCTATCGTTCTGAACCCCTCGAACATGAGGATGTTAGCGAAGGGCGCCGATAGCGAGTCTGGTTTTACTCGTTCGGTCAAGTGGACTCTGGCGTGTACAGGAGGAAGCTTTTTAGGATTTTCGAGGGGAAAGGAGCGAACGGGACTGAGCGAAGACGATCCTCTCCTTGTGTTTAAATGGGGGCGGCGAAGAAGTAGACGAAGGATCGCTCAGTCCGGTCAATCCCTGTTTCCCGAAGATCCCAAATGACTTCCTTCTGTAATCGCCAGAGTCCACTTGACCGAACAAGTAGGACCACTCGCTAGCGGCGCCCATTGCGAACATCCTCATGCTCGAGGGGTTCAAAACGATAGACCTCAAGGCCTCGTCCACGGAAGTGGCGGAGACGGCGGTGGAGCAGTATAGGATCGTCAACATGACATTTCGGAGCACGGAATAGTTGATCATCCTGATCAGTGTGACGTAGGAGTTAATGTGGCTGGTACTGGTAAGATGTGCCCAGCAGCGCTTAAATTGAGCGTTGGGATGTCAACATTTTGGCGCACAACTTAGCCTTGATCGTCAGCCGCTTTTCTAGCTTGTCCTTACCTTTGCCTTCATGCTTTGCCATGAGCTGTGACCTGATATTATCGCAAATCTTTCGTGGAGCTTTTATCTCCCTCCGAGTTCCGCTGGGCAAGCAAGTCGCCTACTTGCTTGACGACTGCAAGGACACGGCCTGCGACCCTGCTCTCGAGCTGTGCAGCATTGTAGGAGGTGAATCTTGTTTTGGTTAAAAGGGAGTAGCCGGAGTGGATTGCATCGGGCTGCAGCATGGTTGGAC
The DNA here is from genome assembly GCA_001600035.1 of Holtermanniella nyarrowii. Classification (NCBI taxonomy): domain Eukaryota; kingdom Fungi; phylum Basidiomycota; class Tremellomycetes; order Holtermanniales; genus Holtermanniella; species Holtermanniella nyarrowii. The sequence continues at coordinate 607,519 of BCIT01000008.1, forward strand.
GTCCGCCTGCAGCTGGATATTGACGTGCGAGATTGCTAGTAACAGCAATACCGCCCTAGCATACTCGCCCGTGCCTGAGCCAAAGTGGTCGGCTTTGAGACTTGCAAGGTCACAACTCTGTCTATCTCCCGACAATGGCTGACTTGACTTCTGTCAAGATAGCGAGATACACCACATTCCTCAGGACCAAGCTCGAGCCGGATCTGCAAGCTGTGCGAGTGACGCTGCAATCTCTAGAGCTAGATTTGACGCAGTAGTTTGTTCAACTCGGTACCTTTCAAAACTGACAGATGCAGTGAATCATTGGGTGACCAGCTGGAGACGATGATCGTAAAAGCACAGAGCGGAGAGAGGAGGATGGAGACAATGCTGGAGATGGGCTTTGGCGTCTTTGCCGAGGCTGTAATGTATGCCTCACATCGAAACTGCTTCGCGTGCTGACAGCCAGACCCGACTTTGCAGAAATCACTCTTGATCTAGGGCTGGACGTGCATGTGGACCTACCTCTGACAGATGCGCTCGAGTACGTGAAACGAAGACGACAGGTGCTAGAGAAGTGAGCTTGCAGATGTAAGGCCAAAGCTCGAGCTGACAGGCCAGAAAACTCGGGGTTGTGCGCAATAAGGAGGTTCTCATTCTGGAGCAGATCACTTCTGTCAGTGCACCTTACTTGACACTCAGATCGAGACCTGATTTGCAGGTTCACGGCGCTATAGCAGAGATAACGACATAGATGACCACGAAATGCAATACATCACCAAGCAGCCTGATCCTCTGCATTCCACTGTGCCCCTTGAGGCGCACGCGCCCCATCACATCTGAGAATCCCCTCCTGATACAGCCCCGAGACCCAAAGCGTACCAGCCGAATCAAACTCTGCACTCGTAGACGTCCCAAAGTCACCCTCGTTGGTATAGACGGTCTCGACTGGCAGCAGGCTCAGCTCGAGCGACTGCAGAGTATCGAATTCTTTGGGGAAGGCAATTTGCGATACGAAGGATGGAGCTTTGAGGTCTTTACGCTTGCCGCCGCTTCGTGCGATCTTGGAGACCGCCGGAGAGGAGCGATGGCCCGCGATAGTCGCGACAGACGCCTTCTCGTCTTGCGGGTCCGACTTCCACGCAATGTTATCAGGATGGAAAGGCGTATTCCATCCCGTCACATACGTAAATGTCTCGGTCGTATCGTCGATGGCGTACAAAAAGACGTTGCTAGTGCTGGTACTAGCCAGCAACGCATGCGAGCCATCGGGACTAATCGCAAGGCCATTGGCGAATGGGATACCCTCGACGACGGGTTTTGAGCGCATGTAGATTGGAAGACTTGGGTGAGGTGGAACGACAAAGGTATTGTACGTGATGGAGCCTGAGCGGAAGAGCATGTAGGTTTCGAGAGTGTTGATGAGGGGGACAATGGGGTAGAACCATTTCGGAAGGAGGATTAGAGGGAGGATTTGTTGGGCTATTGGGCGCCGGGTGTACCAATGGTCGTGTGTGAGATAAAAAGAAGTCGATGACTGCGTGGTCAGCGCAAGTCCGGCCGAAGAACGCACCAAAGCTACGATAGAGTTGGGTGCAATGATGCCCAAGCGTTCCTCGCCTCTCAACGACGCTACCCAAGTAGCTCGTGGCGTGGGACCGTCAGCGAGATCAAAGACTTCGACGCTGCTCATTTCAGAGCCGTGGTTGACGACAAAGAGCCTATCGTGGCCTGACTCGAGCCAGAGGGCGATACCGAGAGGGTGGAAGCTGAAGTCTGAGGGGAGGTTGTCGAGTTGTAGCTCTTCGACTTGCGAGTCTGAAGTGATCAGGTGGAGCACGCCTGAGCTGTTACTATTCCGAATTGGCCCCTGCTGTCAGACCAGGTGATATAAAGCAAGCATACCATCACCGTGCTGTATCCGTCAGTGACATCCACATCAAGCCAGTTCGAGCTCACTTCCATTCGAAACGTCCAGGATCACAGCTAGCAATGATAGACTCGGATCCATCTGACCGAACCCATGTCGTCAAGTCCTCACAAGCTTTCAATGCCGGGGCTTCCAGTACAGTGCAGCTGTCTCGAGATATAGGCGAGTCTGGCAGCGGCTCTAGAAACGCGTGCTTGACTAGCTTGTAAACTGGCCGGAAGTGGTTGGCCAGCAGAGCCAAGATCACTACCTAGATCATCAGAGTCCGTATCATACATGGACGCACCGTAGCCACCCTCTGCGCGTACAGAAACTTGGACATGGTCGACGTCTGCACTTGAGCTGTACGAGTATTGCCTGTACTTGCGGACCTGGCCAACTTTATGCTGACGGATGCTGCATGACTAATTCCTCCTCGGTCATATCGGCCATCTCCGTGAGCCTTAACCCTGTTTGATTGCCACGTCATGCATTTCGGATCGATCCGGTTATGGTCTGAGCCGTGAGAGCGAGACGATCGTTCTACTTGCCTTGTACTTGTTATCACTTGAGCTTTCGGTCACTCATAGCCGTACTCTCATCTTTATCTCTCATCAACACCAATACATCATGGCGTTCCCCCGCCCCAAGCCTACTACCGTGAGCTTCCTTTGCGTGCGTAGATCGGCATGCTGACCTTTTACAGATGGACACCCTGGCCAAAGTATGTCAACAAATTACGTTCTGACCATGACTGACAAGGGCAGGAAAGGGCCAACCCTCCCTTCAATGTCCGACAGCTTGCCATCAAGATGCACGGCTCTGAGCGCGCTCTCGTGCTAAAGGAGAAGTTCATGGCCGAAGTCGGTGACATTCTTTCTTTCCATACATACTGACAAGGTAGATCGCGCGTCACCCTGCCTTCAAAATGTCCGATATCCACGACTTGTCCAAGGATGAGCTCCGTGAGCGTACCATGGAAAAGTTTGGCGTCATGGTGCATTACGTGACAACGGAGAGCCTAGAGGTTTTCACTCTGCGCATGCAGGTGAGCAAACCCTGCCTCAGTTACGGTAGCTGATGGTTTCCAGTTGATCGGCATCGCCGACCCTTCTTTCTGGACACGTTTCGGTGTCAGCTACGGTCTCTTTCTCGGTGCCCTGCGAAGCGGTGCCACCTCTGGGCAGCTCAGTGAGTCCATTCACCAGCCAGTCAACTTTCTGACATGTAGGCTATTGGATCGAACGTGGAGTTCTTGGCCTCAACGGCGTCATTGGCTGCTTCGGCATGACCGAGCTCGCACACGGCTCCAACGTCGCAGGTCTCGAGACGACCGCAACCTTCGACGAAGCTTCCGACGAGTTCGTCATCCACACTCCTCATCTCGGTGCTACCAAGTGGTGGATCGGCGGAGCCGCCAGCACCGCCACGCACTGCGCCGTCTTTGCGCAGCTGATCATTAATGGAAAGCGTCATGGTGTCAAGACTTTCGTTACTCAGCTGCGTGATACCAAGTGAGTAGTGACATTGGAGTCGTGGTATTGGGCTGATGGATAGGACTTTCACTTTGCTTCCTGGCATCAACATTGGTGACATTGGAAAAAAGATGGGCAGAGACGGTATCGATAACGGTTACATTCAATTCACCTATGTTCGCGTGCCCCGTGCTCATGTAAGCTCTCCTTCTGATTGAGAGTCCCGCTGATTGTCGCAGATGCTCATGAAGCACACTCAAGTCTCGCGCGAGGGTGTCGTGACGGAGCCTGTGAGTTGCAGTATCAACTGGTGACCCGCTGACGCCTCCAGCCTCTTGCTCAGCTCACATACGGTGCTTTGCTTGGTGGCAGAACTTCAATGGTCGCCGACAGTGCCAACTCTGCCAAGAAAGCCTTGACAGTCGCTGTCCGCTACGCTGCCGTCCGCCGCCAGTTCAGTGCAGGTGGTGCTCCCGTTGAGACCCAGCTTCTTGATTACCCTATCCACCAGCGCCGCTTGATGCCTCTTGTCGCTCAAGCAATCGCTATTGGCTTTACCGGTCTCCAGCTGCAAGTCATGTACGAAGAGATGACTGCAGCGCTCGAGCGTCTCGAGCCCTCCGACCCCAACCTCGGCGACATTCTCGACAAGCTCAAGGAGATGCACGCGACTTCGGCCGGTCTCAAGGCATTTTGCACCTGGGCGTGCTTGGAGACGATTGACAAGTGCCGACAGGCATGCGGTGGCCACGGCTACTCTGCCTACTCGAACTTTCCTCTTATGTACGCCGACTTTGCGGTGCAGTGTACTTGGGAAGGCGACAACACCATCTTGAGCTTGCAATCTGGTCGTGCTCTTATTGGTTCGTGGAATGACTTTGTCAAGGGCAAGCGTTTGGCACCGGGTGTGGCGTACCTTGCGAGACCCAAGGTCCTTGAGACCAAGTCTAAGGGGTCATTGGATATGGAAGATATCGATCAGGCTTGGGCTTGTGTTGCTGCCAATGTTGTCAAGAAGGCTGCTGCAGAGTTTGCAGCGCATGTCAAGGCTGGCAAGAACAAGGATGAGGCTTTCGAGCGCTGTTCGCAGACTCGATTCGTCGCTGCCAAGTTGCAGTATGTCATCTTTACTTGCTCTGCACGTGCTGACGAACAGTACTACTGGCTACATCTTCCGCATGTTCCGTGATGCGTGCACGGCCATGGACGCCGGAGATGAGCGGACGGTGCTGGTCACCATCTGCAAGCTTTACGGTCTCTGGCAGATTGAAGAGCAGGGCGCTTATTTCCTCAAGTGTACGTCGACGTGGTCTGGGAGCAAGGGGAACTGACGGGTGCAGACGGATACTACTCTGCGGAACAGATGGATGCTGTGCAAAGTCAGGTGGATGCGCTGTGTCAAGATGTCCGCAACGTTGCGAGTGAGTGGCTGGGATTCGAGAGAGGCGCTGATATGCAGTTCCGGTTATCGACTCGTTTGCTCTCAGCGATCACATTGTCAATTCGCCTCTTGGCCGCTACGACGGTGCCATCTACGAAGCCTACTTTGCTCAAGTGCAAGCTTCCAACCCGCTTCCGAAAGAGCACCCGTACTTTGAGCGATTGATCCGCCCTTTGCTCGAGCGTGAGAATCTCGAGATTGAAGATGTCGATCAGGCCATGGGACTGGATGAAGAGCTTGAGGAGATGGCTGAGGACCGAAAGAAGGATTAGCGATGATGCACGTGTTGATTTTTATGGCAATGATCATTTAAGTTTCAGGGGCGTTTGTTGACGTGATTGCGGGGTTGAAACGTTGAATAGGAGCTAGGGGATCTTCCCTGAAGGGTTGAAGTGCGACCCTTCCTGAGATTCGTGTGCTATTCCTAGGGGTAGCTGTGCATGACTCGGCACCTGCTGCTAGCTAGCTAGTGTGTTGGGTATGACCTGCGCACTCAGGTGTTTAAAAGTCGAATGCCGTGTGCCGGCAAGGTTAGTACTTTGTCTTTCCATTGGATTCAATCGACCCCGCATTGAGACTTTGTCTCGCCACCAACGTCGTCGGCGGCTGAACGAGTCGGTTGGTAGGGCGGAAGTGACTTTTTAAGGGCGGGTACAGTAGTCTGCATAGATCCAAAAAGAAAAACTAGACTGGCTAAAGACTCGTGATTGCTCGCACGCACTCAGGGGTTCAGGGAAGAAAAAGATCGGCAGTGCGGAGGCGTATCAGATCCTTTGTCAATCGGATCGCACGGCGGCCGAACAACTAGTCTCTTTTCATTAACGGGTCCAAACGTCAGAACAACGGAGTTCTTTCATTCCATACAGTGTGTGCTGGGTATCGGAGAATCTCTCAAACTCTTGACGACCGACGACCTTTTCTTTGGGTTGAAGGACTTGCAAGGCGGTGCTGGTGAGTTTTGACGTGATCGCTGAGGTGTGGGACATGCTGACGAGTTTTCCTTAGGTGCTAGAAATGTCGCTCGCTGTTCATGATGATTCCCTTGCGCCTGGTCTGGCGTCGACGTATGGTCCTTTCCCTATCCTCAACGACTCGTCGCATTCGAGAGACCCGCACGGGCTCAATGCCTATCTGCTCCACCCTGAAGACAGCTTGTGGGCTTATATCGAGCCGACACCTGCCAAGAGGCCTTTGGTCGACGCTGTGCTCGTAGAGGAGGCGCCACTCGAGCCTGCGAGTCAAGCGACGCAGCCAGCTGTGCAACTGAAGAAGCAAAAGTCAATGGCGTTGTTCAAGAGGGTCGGAGGAGACGAGTCAAGAAAGGGGCTACGACGAAGTTTTCTCTCTTCAACATCGTTGGTCGCTACGAAAGAGCCTGAACCACCCACCACTCCTACACTACTTTACTCTCGATCCAGCTCGGCTGTCAGCTCGATCAGCTCGAATGACAGCGACGGTATCAGGACGCCAAAGGACGAAGTGAACAGTCTTGGCTTGGCTGGCATCAAGCTTGTCGATGCTCTTGCAAACTCGCAGGGCTCCAAGCAGGTCAAGTCTAAGAGCTGGATGGGTTGGATGGGCAAGAAGCGCAAGGAGGGGTCACAAGGTGGTTCGGGGCAGGTGGCAGATTTGCACGAGGTGTCTCCGCCACCTTGTCTAGCACCGGCGCTCACAACCAGCACTTTGAGTGGTTCATCGACAATAGTAAAGGATCTTCTCCCTGTTCACCACCATTTACGTGCCGTCTCCATGCGGAAGCTCGCGGCACTGCAAGCTCCTTCACCCCATCCTCTTGCCGAAATCTTCAACCAGCAGATCCCATTCGCACCTCGTCGCCGAGCAAGGTCATTCCCAGCCAGCACCAATCCTCCTCTTACAGTCAGTGACGCCAGCGAGCGCGTCAAGCTGCTGCTCACACTCACGCTCGAAAACGCATCTCAAGCACGGCCAATCTCAGACGACCTCTGCTTCACACGCTCATCCTCCCCTCGTATCCTCCCACGATCACCAGCAGGCATCTCATCCTTTCTCAATCGTCTCGCTTTCGAAGAGCGAACGGTTGTCTTCTACCCCGATCACGTCTCGATCGTTACGCCTGCTCATCCGGAAAAGGCAGTGGCCAATATCGAGTATTCGCCTCATTTGTTGGCTTTGGCCGATGCGACGGGTGGTCACTCTGCGAGACCGACGCCTGCGCCGCCTTCGGGTCCAATTGATGAGATTGAGGCGGAGCAGGCTGGAAGAGTTGTCGAGGTCGTGCAGCTCGGTGTGGCTGTTATTGAACCTGTGGGGGTTGCTGCTGTTAAGCAGACTGCAGGCCCTGCATCGGAGGCTGAGGCTGTTGAGTGCCAATCACCCGAGAAAAAGTCGCGAGACATCAGTCTGCCAAAAGTCATCCCACCCACGCCACAAATCAACGCAGTCAAGCCTACAGCAATCCGCACTGGCTCTAGCTTTCGCTCCTCTTTCATCCCTAAACCCGTCGCGCCGACATGGGACGATTCTTCAGAAGAAGAGTCTGACCAAGCCGAGTCATCCGACGAAGATGAGCCGCTTGCAATTGTTGCCAAACGCCACAGTCTTGCGTTTCCACCGAACAAGATGATTCAGCTGAAGGAGCCGGCTTGTGCACCTGTTGATGCTGAACGGTTCGCCAAAGAAGAGAGGCGAGAGGCTGAGAGACAAAGGCGGTACCGCGAAGAAGTTGAGAAGACGCGAGCAAGACGAGAGAGTTCGAGAAGGGGTGATGTGGAGAGAAAGATTGGTGTGGACGCTGCAGGTCGACCATCTGCCTTGCGCTCTCATTCCCAGCCTCGACCACGACCAGCCCCAGCTCCAGTCCCGACACGCACATCAACAGAGCCAGTCCGAAAGGACATGTCAGCTTCTACAAGCCGCAACTCCCTCCCTCCAGCTCGTACACGCACCTCGTCATACTCGTACCAAGCTCCACCCTTCGCCAGCCGTCGCTCGCAGAGCTTTTACGAGATGCCAAGGACTTCATACCCTTCGCCTCACTACCCTCTTGCGCCTTCTCGCCCTATGAGCATGGGTTATCCTGCTTATGGGCCAATGCCTATGGCCATGTCGATGCCGATGCCAGGCTACCCTTTGCACCCGCCTTCGATTGCCCCTCGCTCAAACAGGCGCCACTCGCACCTCCCCATTCAGTGATCCCGTTTCACTTTCCGCACGATACATGACACTCGACGACTTGTTCCCCTTTGTAGCCCCCCACATCTAGACCCAGACCGCTTGACAATACTAGATGCCATGCATACGACTTCATGATCTATATTTAATGCCTGTGCGACTGTTGAACTCTGCGCCTTTCCATCCCTCCATCTCATTTCAAGTTGAATCTCTCTCTCATCTTTACTGTTGAATCTCTAACGGCGCGCGGCCGGCGAATAGTCGTACTTTTCAAAGAACGTACGAGCGTCCGTCGTCTATTCTGTCAGCTTGATCAGCGGGACGAAAGACTAACTTCTTTGCGAGCACCTCTCATCCGACCCTTGGCAGCCTCCTTCTCCCTACGCAACTCGCGATCTTCACGAAGCCACCCAAGAACAACCTTTAACAGATCCGAATACCTCCCATCAGGCTTTTCAATCGCACTGACCAACTTGTCAACCTCTCCATTAGGCTCCTTTTTCTCCTGACCCTTCTCCTCATCAGCCAAAGGCTGAAGAGAGCTTGAAGGAAGTGGCCAAGGCAACAAGTCTGAAGGCGTGCGACCTAGCTGGAGATGACAGATGTGCGTTGGGAAGGTGTGTAGGCCGTCGAAGATGTGCGTGGCGTAAACGATGGTTGCACCGCGCGTTTCTGATTCTTCGATTAAGAATTCGAGGAGATCGGCGCGGACGAGAACGTCTAGATCAACTGTTACTTCGTCTAGCAACAAGACGTCCCACGTCGTCATGAGGCCCATGCAGAGCTGAACACGACGACGTTCACCGTCACTGATTTGATGCATGTGCCTGGACGTCAGTTATTCGAGAGTCCATGGAAAGAGGTGGAACTGACCAGTCGAGATCGACGTCGAGAATGTTGAGAAGCTTGTCGCGCTTCTCCTTGTGTCTGTATCCGCCTACGGAATCAAGAAAGTGTGAGACGACGATATCGGAGCGGACGACTGGATTGGTTGACCATTCTGTACCGAGATAGACTACGCCCTTTTGATGATCAGCTTTAGGCGTTGCCAGTGATGGGATACACGTACACCTGGTGGGTTCATAAAGACATCTTGTCCGAGAATGGTACAGCGCTTGGTCTTTGTCAAACGTTTTCCTGCAAGGATACGCAAAAGGGTTGATTTGCCAGCTGTGGTATGTCAGAGTGATTAAACGTTCAGGAGGCAGCAGACTTACCGCCGTTGGCACCGATGAGCAGACACCTATCACCTTTGGCAAGCTTGAGATCGATCCCATCCAACACGCTTTCCGAGTTTTCTCCTGGATTGAAAGAGTAAACTAGGTTCTCGCAATCAATTGCTAGCGGACCATCTTGTTGTTGTTGTTGTTGTTGCTGTGCCATGATTGTGATTGTAAATGAGAATAAAGTTCAAGGATAAGAAAAGGATGAAACGTCGATCGCGATGATGAGCCGGAAGGAGCGCGGGTACTTTCCCTGAGATCACGTGACAATAATGCAAGCTTACATGTGCCTAGCTTGCCAGCAAGAGGGGTTTAAGACGCACCTCGGTCTTCCACGGTGATATATAAAATCACCTGTTCCCAAGGGGGTTTAATACCTTCGCCACCAGCCTATCACCCATCTTCGACCAAGTCATCAGCACTACAACTGTACTGTAACCATGTCCCAGAATATCGACCTCAAACCTCGCGAGTCACACAACGTGGCTCCAACACCTCAGAACACTCCTCTACAGAACACTACCTTGTCTTCTCGTCCAGCAGGCCAGGGGAAACCCACGGTCGAAGCTATCGGCGAAGATGATGATGGTGAGGAGGAGTCTGTGGGTGCCAACCCTGCTAGTTTGCTTGCTGCGGTGAGTACTTGACTGACGTTTGATTGATTGTTGGAGAGAGATGGAGAGTGGGGGATGCAGTCGTTGGGTTGGGAATAGGCGTCCATACTTTTTCGCGATACGGGAATGGGGGGACTCTAGCGTCTGCTTGGGATGAGGTTACAGCTGCGAACAGCTCTACTCACCTCAGGCGCGCCCCTTCCCTCCCAGATTCAGCGTATGACACGCACCAAAAGAAAGTGATCAAGGGCAAGCATGCACGTGCAGGCGCCATTTGAGCATGTCTCATGTCGGGTTGTCTCAGCTGTCGAAATTTCTTCTTACGAGCGATCACTAGCGCTCGAGTGATGGAGAACCCGGTCAAGTAGGATTCAGTGTCGATCGGTACATGACGCTGCTGTCCGACTAGATCTTGGATCTATATCGAAGGCAGATTGTACCGGTGGAACAGCTCGATGTCATATGCGATGGTCTGTCATCAGCGACGTGGTCTGTGTAGTGACGCGCCTGGGATGCAACAAGACAGCTTTGACAGCTGTTCTGTTGCCGACGGCTGCGTCATTCTGTACAATTTCAAATACGCAGGACGCACTGCCTTGTGGCATGTCTGGACCGCCGCTGTGACGTTGAACTCGTCCTGCACTACAAAGAATCTGACTGAGCGAGATCACGCGCAGTCAGATTTGCTCAAGTTCAGGACCAGCTTGCGTCACTTGTCGCCACACTAGTCAACGCCTACTTTGTTTGAGTCGAGAGTCGACCTTGTCGTCGACTTGGTTTCGAGATAAGGCAGGTGGATATGGTAGTGCAGAGCTACAGCAGAGCGTTATCTGTTCGCATCGTTAGCCGCGTCTAGGCTAGATTGGTCACAAAAGTCGACTGACTCGACGATCGGCTGCGACCCTACTGTGCAGGGACGCGATCTACTCGCAGGCTGCTTGCGCGAATAATAGCGGGTACGCTAAGATTGCGTGGGACATGTAGTCTGCGTAGAGGAAGCGTGAATCGTACGGGAAAGGCTCCGTACTGTGCGCATGTCGAGTTTGATTTCACAGCTGGCTTCAGTTACCAAACGGAGTCGTACATGCGCATACTTCAGTAGCTTGCCCCTCGTGACCATCATGAGGGTGCGAGATGATTCGGACGTGCTGTGGGCCCTGAGCATAGTCACTTGGCGATGGCTCACCGGCTGCGGGTAGTCTTCGCCCCGTTGCGATACTTGGCGCTACAGGAGTCAGAAGCACCACAGCCGGCCAAGTCGGTTTCAAAATCATCTGGCCGTGCTACTGTCATCAGCTGTGCTATCGATTGGTACCCGACGCTGCTCATCTAGATTCTTAATCTATTGTCGAATGCGGGCTGGTACCGATTGCACGCCTCAGATTGAAGAGACGCACTCTTGCAGTTGATCAAGTTGGCCGACGCGCTTCGTGATGGACAATGTCAGCTGTAAGCTTGAGCTATCCACTGCATCGGCTCGTTGGACATGAGTATAATGAGAACGCATTATTCCGGCAGCAATTAAAGCTGCGGTTCGTAACTTTCCTAGTTTCACAAGGAATTGATCGCGCGAGAGACGCGCGGTCAGCCATTGTCAACATCAGGAGGGTCGCGTTATGTGGTGCTAGCGTCGACAACTCCTGTTGCTGTTGAAGGCTGGTCGACTTGGCCATCGACCTGATCTTCTAAACATTAACAGGCGAAATTGAGAGTTTCCGTTATTGATGTTGCCTCGACGACCGACTTTGGACGTTGTGGTCAAGCGATCTCGTTGTCTCCTGGCTGGCTGTCCGCGCGATGATTAGCGACGCCGCTGACAAGCTCGCATTTGGCGACAGCTCACAGGCAACGACAACCTTTTTGAATGCTCAGATCCTTTTTGACTGCTCAGATCAGTGCGTCTTGGCGCGAGCGTTTGCGCAGCTTGCTACAGCTATATATTGCGACTGTATCGATGGCACAGCCCAGCCGAATGCGATGCCCTTACATCTGTGACCCAAATGGGCAATCATCGCGGTCGACCGGCGCGTAGTCGTCGGAAGAAAGCAGATTTGAGGCTGAACATCCTCGTCAGCGACATGTTGGTGCGTTGCATTGGTGGTGTTTGTACTGCTTCGTCAGTACGTAACCCGTGCTTTGCATCAAGCGAAGCATTGTTGTTCGAATGGACGCGGAAGAACGCGAGTTGCGCTTCAGTATGATGGGAAGATAGCTTCTCCGACCGCTCCCCTTGAGTGCGATTTATTGCCTGATTCTCATTGCTTGTTCTCGCCATGCTTTCTTCAGCCTTTCGCAAACTCGGTAGCATCCGCTGACACCCTCTTCAGAACCCCGCCCTCCTCAACATGGTCCATGGCAAGCTCGACGGCCTCGTTGGTCGCGACTCTGGCTACATTGGCTCGCTCCCTGCCGTCGTCAAGCGTCGCTTGGAAGGCCTCAAGGGCATCCAGGCCGAGCACTCGAAGATTGAGAACGAGTTTCAACTCGCCATCCTCGAGGTTGAGAAGCAGGTGAGTCAACGGATCCCAAGAGCTCGAAGCTGACGATTCAGTTTTTGAAGAAGTACACACCTTTGTACGAGCGCCGTTTGGCCATCATCTCTGGCGAGGTCGAGCCTACAGAGGAGGAGATTGCTGCTGCCGAGGACTCTGATGAAGAGTCTGATGACGAGGATGACGAGGCGCATGTCTCGGAGATTGATGAGAACGAGGACGCCGGGGGCGATGCGGACATCAAGGGTATTCCCGAGTTCTGGCTCACTGCTCTTCAAAACCACCCTCCCGTTGCCGACCAGATCACTGAGCGTGATCAAGAGGCCCTCCGCTCGCTCAACGACATTCGCCTGTCGTACGTTGAAAACTCTAGCCAGCCCGGCTTCAAGCTGCACTTTATCTTTGGTCCCAATGACTTTTTCGAGAACAAGGAGCTCGTCAAAACGTACTACTACCAGGAGAAGGTTGGCTACGGTGGTGACTTTGTCTATGACAAGGCCGAGGGATGCGAGATTCAGTGGAAGGAGGACAAGGATCTGACCAAGAAGGTTGAGATCAAGAAGCAAAAGAACAAGAGTGAGTTGTTGATACTGTACATTGCTGACTGTAGACACGAACAAGACAAGGACGGTCAAGAAGATCCTGCCTGTTGACTCGTTCTTCAACTTTTTCAAGCCTCCTCAACCACCTTCGATGGAGGCTCTTGAGAACGAAGAGGTTGACGAGGGCGAGCTCGAGGAGCTTGACGAGCGCCTCGAGGTCGATTACCAGATTGGTGAAGACTTCAAAGAGAAGATCATTCCCCGTGCCGTTGATTACTTTACGGGCAAGGCTCTTCGGTACGGTGACGACTTTGACGAGGAGTTTGACGAGGACGATGAGGATTATTCGGATGAGGTAAGTCTGCTTTAGTGACGTTGACATGTGGAGGCGCTGACTAGGCACAGGATGATGAGGAGGGAGGTGCGCCTCAGCAGCCTGCCGAGGGTCAAGACTGCAAGCAGCAGTAGAGACTTTGAGAGCTTTGTGTGTGTAGAAAGTATTTCCTGTTCTCTGTCCTGTCCTGTCAATATCTTTGATACATTTTCAGTCTTTGATCTTTTTTACTGCCAAGACGCTGAGATCACCCTTAATTCCCATTACGTCAGTTTAGGCGCTCGATCTAAAACTAAATTTGGTCATACCCCTCGATTCGGAAGATTGGATTGCTCCCGAAATCATGAGATCGGTAAAGAGTGGCAGTTTATGGCTTTGGCTGGGAAAAACTCAGAAAACCGCCCAACCTGTCGTCATTTTGGAAAAGGATAGGACCAGAGCAATACGATCAAGAACAATATAGACATGGTGATCCAGACGAACAACCGTTACTACCAGCAACTTACGAGATGGACAGAGTTCCAATCGCGGACAGCAAGACCGTAGTTGCAGAGGCGGAGCATTTTGCAGAGCTGAGGGCAAGAGCAGCCAATATTGATGTACCAACTGAGGATTTGATTGATGGACAAAACTTTCGCGACTTGACGCTCTACGAGAAGAAGAGTGGTGAGTTGATCTTGTGTTTCAGAGTTTTGAAGAGGCGCTGATAGGTAGTGTTGATCGACCGGGAGCTCGAGTATGTGCTGCAGATGCTTTTTGGTTGAATTGAAACTGATGGATCAGCCGTATGGGTATGGGCAAATACCAGGTATGTCTCTGACAGCCAAGCACGAGTCGAGCTGATATCTGTAGTGGTGCATCTTCTTCGTATGTGTTATTTACATCAATGTAGGTGGCTGACAAAGTAGCTTTGTGGCTTTGGATACTTTCTCGGTTCGTGTCCTGTGCTCTCGGGAATCAAGCTGACAGTGCTTCAGACCTCGTCTATGCGCAAGCTTTCGGTACGCGAGGTCGTCTCTCATCTAGCTCGTACTGATCTGCATCAGGTCTCGTGGCGTTCCCGATTCAGGTCGAGCTCGGTATCGGTGAGAAAGATATTGGCAACATCTTCACGGCCTTTTCGACTGGCTTGACCGTTGGCGCTTTCTTCTGGCGAGTGTTGTGGTATTCTTGAATCAATCTGACATACCAGGGGTCTCGGTGTCGACATTTTTGGTGTAAGTTCAGGCGGCGGACGCAAGTCTTAAAGGCTGAAGTGCAGCGTCGATGGTGCTTCAACTTGACTTGTGGCATTACCGCCGTCTTCGGACTGATCTTTGCTGCGCCTTCTAACTTTGGCGCCTTGTGCTTCATCACGTCTCTCATGTGCGTTGACAATTCCACACCGAGGCGGTTTCTGACTTCTCAGTGGCTTTGGTGTTGGTGGCAACATCCCCATCGACGCAACCATCACCCTCGAGTTCTTGCCCCGTAACCGCCGTTGGCTTCTGGCGTGTTTGTCGACTTTCCAGCCGATCGGCGTCGTGGTTTCGTCGGTTATTGCGTTCGGTCTGGTGCCCAAGTATTCTTGTGCCGATGGTTTGCCTGCATGCAGCACCGGAACTACTCCTTGCTGCACCAAATCGTCCAACATGGGCTGGTACGTCATACCGGCAATAAGTAATACATACTGACATCTTCAGGCGCTACTTCTTCCTCACCATCGGAAGCATCACTTTTCTCATCTTCATCGCCCGTTTCATCCTGTTCAACTTTCTCGAGTCACCCAAATGGCTGATCGCCAAAGGCCACGATGCTCGTGCTCTTGAAGTCATCCGCAAAGTGGCACTTTACAACAAGGCTTCACCACCAGAGTTGACGATTCAAGACTTTGAGGCTCTCGATTTCGAGGAGGCTCAGAAAATGTCGAGTGGCTCGGAGGAGCCGCTTAATGGTGGCTCTCAGCCTATCGCTACGACTGCGCTGGCCAAGAAAGTAGCCAGATCACAGTTTCAGAGGACTTTTGGACATTTGCGAGCCATGCTCAAAGGCAAGAGAGCAATCTGGCTCGCGAGCAGTATGGCAGTTGCATACATGGCCCTCTTCTTCTCATTCAACATTGCTGGAGGCTATTTGCCACTCATCTTGCGTTCGCGAGGTGTTGACACGAGCTTGAGCGTTACGGAGACTTATCGGTCTTATGTTTACATCTGTGAGTTGGGGTGTGTTTGGAGACAAGCTGATGGAAGATCTGCCGGGTATCACGGCTACGCTGCTTGCCGGTGCTATGATGGAGATTCCGAAAGTTGGAAGAAAGTGGAGCATGGTGTTTGCTGCTGCTTTGATGGGTGTTTCTCTCATCCTGTTCCAGCTCGTTAACAGCCGGGCTGCCAACATTGGTTTCAACGCAATGGAGTGAGTTTACCGTTCAGATAATCGATCTGACTGTCAAGATACTGGTTCCAGAGCTTGTACGCAGCTTTGTTGTACGCCTACACGCCCGAAGCCTTCCCTGCCATGTACCGTGGTTCGGCAAGTGGTATGCTATCGACTCTTGGTCGTTTGGCTGGTATCGTACGTTTTCACCCCTCCACGAGCTCCGAACTAACTCATTCCAGGTGGCCCCAGTAGCTGCAGGTCGCGTCTACAACGGTTCCGACTCACCAGGCGTGCTCTACCTCGCAGGTGGCGCGGCGTGGGTCAGTATGCTGGCTATCGGTGAGTTTTTGAGGATTTAGAGACTCCTGCTGATAGTTGTAGCTACTCTGCCTTATGACACAAAGGGCAAACTTACTTTCTAAGCTAGGTGATTATAGACTGCGGATTCTCGTGTACAGATAAAGTAAAGGCATGCGATTGAGGTTTTGTGTTGAGCTGAATTTGACGTGGACCGCCGCGATTAAAAGAAACTGCAGGCTGGGCCTTCATTGTCAGGCTGTATGACAACTACCTCTTCACTTGTCCGAGCTATCAAGGCTGCCTTCGGAGCTTCGGCCTCTTGCTCATGATTGCCGCAGATAGGAATCAGAGGTGTTGGGGTGAGCTGCAAGAAGCAGTCGAAAAGTCATTGTATATGTCAACAGATGTTGTAACACACTGTGCAGCGGCTGGCACCTTGGGTATAGTCGGCTCTTTCATCAGTCCTTTGCATTGATGACGCGCTTTGCGGCAGCGACGCGTCGCGCTTGGGAAAGCGGCATCAAATACACTCTCTTACCATGTGAACCGTGTCGCTTTTGTTCCGCAAACCTTCTTGCTTTCCCTAACCTTTGCCACCTGAAATGGCATCTCCATCCACGGAAGCTCGCTCGCAGAAGCGCAGGGAGCGGACGGCGCAATTTGCAGATGTAAAGAGTGATGCTTGGCTCAAGGATTTCCTGCCGGAACTTAGCGAGGATACATCCATCCAGCAAGATGTACTGTGAGTGAAGCATGTACCGCGTATGCAATTGCTTATTGCCAGGCCACTCTCGGAGGCACCGCTCAGCACTGGTATCATTCGGCTGAAGCGCAAGAAATGGGAGGGTTGGTTTGACCATGGGGGTATCATCGAACCGGTTATTCCTGCGAAGAAGCAGAGACTCTACCAGAGTCTTGGCGAACAGGCTGATATGAACGTGGAGGCATCGTGAGTAGTTTACGTGTTTAGCAGTCACCTAATGGTAGGTCGCCTACGAAGATTGCTGCGTCGCAGCCGACTTTCGATGCGCCGGCTCAGCTGCTCAACGACGATGTTCTTTCTCTGATCATCAGTCACGCACCCAATCAGCAGACACTTTACATCTGGCAGAGAGTCAGCTACGCCACTTATTGCATCGCTACTCCACTGCTCTACTCCAGGGCCATCGTTCTCTCGTCTGACCGAGGGTACGACAGCTTCACATCTGGAGCAGCACTCTACCACTTCAAGAACCCGGCTTTTCAGCGTCTCTTTGAAAAGGAGACGCTAATGCCGCTTACGACGGTCGTGTCCATCGTGGGCTCCGTCTCGGGCGACGACGACGCTGAAAATGAGTTCCGCAAGGTCGTCAGGGAGAGCAGTCTGCCGGTTGTACCGCCGGCTTCGACACAAGTTGTGGTTGCCGAGCTGGCTGAAAGGGAGCAGAAGCAAGATGCGCGGTACTGGGCTTTTCGCCGAGCCCCTCGCTGGCATGCGGTGGCATGCCTCCCCATCAACTCACTTGAGATTGGTCGTCGCTCCCGAAGATCTGAAGCTGAGTACGAGAGCTTGGATTTGGACAATGAAAGGGGAAATTTCATGTCCAGTGGAGCCACGCAGGGCAGCCGCATCAAACTATGCCGGTTGCATGGTCTCCAGGTGCGACATGCTTTGCGCGTGACGAGGGACACGGTGCTGCAGCTGGTGTATCCTGAGGCGTTCGCGGTTTGCCAGCGTACCCTCATCGCTGTCCTACGCAATGGACAGTTCAAATCGATTGAAATCTACGGTGCTGGCGCCAACGCCAAGCTTGGCCGAGAGGGGTCCATGCATGCTGTCGTTCTTGCAATCGGCACAGCACCGGGCTTCAACATCGAGACATTGACACAGATCACGACAGACCCAGAGCTCCGCTCAAACTCGTATGGGCGCCACGACGAGGCTACGGGCCACGCCTTTATCCTTCGGCTGTACGAAAAGTACGTCTTCACTCATCCTGATTTCTGCGGTCGACAGCACTCTGTGCACTTCAAGATGCTCTCTGAGCTCCGGCCTCTTGCTGAGGACTGCCTCCGACAGGAGTGAGGGAAGAATAGGGCTGCTGTGATGAGCACTTGATGGGAGAATAACGGTTACGATCCTTGAAGAGAATCACGATGCATGACTTCTACGACTGCAGCTTGTGGTTTCGGTCATGTGTGGCATAGGGTGGCGCCAACCTCGAGCAGGAGAGGGGTATACATCAACATTGTCGGAAATCACCGATGTCAACCATCTTCTAGGCGCAAGGTAGCGATGCCCGCTTACACACAGGCGCAGATCGCGGGCCAAATTGAGTCCCTGGCAGCAAATGTTTTGCGCTGTTCACGTTCCTATCCAGCCTCCATCGCCAACCCCAAAAAGGGTCCCGTGGCTCAACGACGATGTCCTCTCTTTGCTCATTGGTCAGGCTCTTGATCAAAACTCGCTCTACGTCTGGCAGCAACTCTGCTACGCCACCTACTTGATTGCCATACCGCTGCTGTATTCTCGCAATGTCGTGCTGTCATCTGACCGCGAATACGATAGCTTTGCGACTGGCGTGACGAGTAGCTCCACGGAAGAGCTCTCAAATGACTATCTTTGTGGACTCATACGCCGCCTCGACCGCTGCGTCGTCCGACCCCATCCTCCACCACCCAAGAATATGTCTTGTCAATATCTCTACGAGAAGCCTTCTCGCGCTCACGAAAATCGTGAGCATCGTCGAGCTTAAGCTTGTGTCCGGGGCCGACGGCTTTGGTACTGCGACCGACCGATATGTGTCACCAGACTCTCCACCTTATCTTGGAAAGAGGAGAATTGAAGTCAATCGAAATTTACGGTGCTGGTGCATTCGGAGGCCACAGAGCAAGTGACATCTTGTCAACTATCGATCAAATATGCAAGGCGCAAGGCGGCAGGCTCCACTCCGATCCCGAGCTCAGTCTGGCATTGATCACGCCGCCGAAGCAGACTGTCAAGCTTTTCTTGTAAAGTGGTTCGAAATACACGACCTCACTCATACCGACTACCAACGGCACCGGAACGCAGTGCACTTCAGAATGCTTTCCGAGCTTCGGCCTCTAAGTGAGGAGGGTCGTTGAGGAGGAGCAATGATGTGGAAATGTACGTGGCTGGAAGATGAAGATGATGTGATGAACCTATGACATTCGGTTGGTATGCTGCACTCAGCAAGTGTCTGACACCGACGTAAATGCGATCAGGGCTCAAGTGTAAGGGCAAAGTGCCACTATCAATCTGAGTCCGCCCCGCTTGTAAACGGCTGTGAGTCATGACTTGCCGCTGCCTCAATAACGTCGACACTTGAGCCTGGCGTCGACGACGATTTCGCACAATGGCAGAGGAAGATAACTTACCTCCAGCGCCCGAGGCATCAATGTCCAAGAACTTTGAATGGAGCTGCAAGTGTTTGAACGTGACTTTGTCAGGCCTCGAGGCCGTCACGTCTTCAGAGTCCAAGAGAGATGACAAGGCTAAGAAGAAGAGAGTATGGCTACCTGAGGGGGCAGAGCGTATCGTGAGTATTAAGACGGCAGCCAAGCGAGCTCACTCGAAAGGTCCATCCAGTGTACGTCGGCTACAAGCAGTCGGCCGGCCCGGGCGAGCGTACTTCGCGACGGTGCTATGTCTGCAGTACCAAGACGTACCTACCTGTCGAGGTGCCGCCTTCTCAAATCTCCCATGTGGGATGGATTGACGTGGACCTGGCTGGGGTACTGGTGAGCAGCTCGACACGACGTAACTGACAGACAGTATGGCCAAGACCTCCAAGCTGCTCAAGACAAGCCCAGACTCCCTCTCTCAGATCTACTTGTCAGTCTACCAACTCCTTCTACATTTGGTCGACCTCCTCCTTCCATCTCAACACCCTCTGTAGCATCAACGAGTCAAGCCATTGTCTCTCTGCTACCACCCATGCCTGATCCATTCTTCCTCCCGCCACCCTTCGTACCCTCTCATCCTCACTTGCACAGCTTGATTCTCCATGCCGTTGATCAGCTCAAAGCGTCTCGCGCTCGACTTGAGAAAGACGTGGCGAGCTTTGTCGAGGCCAAGACCAAGGAAATGCAGCAAGAGGAGGACCGTATCCGGGCCGAGGTCGAGTTCCTTTGGAACGCATATCAGAAGGGGCCGGGCAAGAAGGAGAAAGAGCTGGAAGTCAAGCCTGCTAGTCGTCGAAGCAGCATTGCTCCTGGGCAAAGCAAGGATGAGATCAAGTCTACACAACCTGCTCGACCTGTCGTATCAGCTGCTACATCCGGCTTGCTCGGCGCATCGTTGAGTGCCAATACCTTTCACGCACCACCTCCAAACGCAGGCTCGTACACAGACGAGCTTCCTGAACTCGATTTATCTGGTTCAGGCAACTTTGCTAGTGGGTCTATGGATGACCGGAATATGGCTGTCAGCCTTATGGTTTCCCATCTCGAGCAGCAGAAGTTTGGCAATGCTCCTCCAGAGAGGGTCAGACCCGGTCGAAGCGCGAGTAAAGGCCGTCGAAGTATCAGTCGTGAACGCGCATCTGTCGTCAAGACTGTCACTGAGGAGGATGAGCCGGCAGAGACGGATAGTTGGATTGGGCTGGAGAGGGAGCAAGCTACGAGCGCGATGGAAGGAGGCCGCACACCCCGCCCGGCAGAGGTCAGGGAGTTGAAGAATGATAAGCCCAAGACGGTCAAGTTCCAAGAGCCAGCCACGAAGCAAGACGAGACAGAGACAGAAGAGGAGGCCTCGGCTGATTCGGCGTCGACAGATACAGATGGTGAGTGGCAATGCTCATACCCAGCTGACATTGCAGATCAAGTCTTTGACTTTGAAGAGCACGACAACGACGCGACAGCCAAAGCCGACGACGACTCTCGGGCTCGAACTCAACTAGACAACAAGCTCTCAAGCACGCTTGCTGTCGACATGCCATCCCATCGATCAGCTTGGCGTCGTATCGAGCAATCCCAAAGCATCTACGATTCGTTCCGAGCAAGCACTGGCGGCGAAGGGCGTCGGCGAAGCGCAGACTCCGACACCGATTCGGATGACGCCGAGGCGACGCCGACAAACCCGTCAATGTTCGCAACGTCGATGCCGGTGCATATCGCTTTGCCAAAGCGTGCTGGCCAGAGCAAGCTTGATGTGAACCTCGAGCCCAAAACGTCGTTGACTGAGCGTCCAGGGCTGCTTGTACCTGGACTGCGAGCAGCGATGCGGGACAGGCCAGAGAGAGGCAATGTGCTGGGGCTGAAAGTACCGGGGCCGAAGGCAGAGGCAGAGCCTGCTGAGAGAGGCAAGGCGCGCTCAGGATCTAGTTCGCGTGATCGCAGTGCATCAATCAGTGGCACTTTCAAGCAAGATCCAGGGGCAGTCTTTGAGGCGTTGGCGGATGCAGAGGATGAGGATGAGTTGGGGGAAATCGATGACGCCGATACTCGGCCAGGCAGGCCAAACTTTGTGCCTCCGCATATTCAGTCACTTCAAGATGATATTGCCGACTCATTGGTCGGGTGGAGGAGTCTGGCAACATAGTTGATGCATGGATGGATTTAACATACATTGGACAGGTCGATGGCTGATCTACTGCGCTCGGCGACGCCTTTTTCCGTGACCACACAGCCTGATTGTCAGCGCTCATGTCAATATTTGTCGTCGCACTGATGAGCTCGGCAGGAGTAACATCGAAGGATGGGTTATAGACCTGCGCCGTAAGCACCAATATTTATATTTGCTGGATGAGGTCACCCACCTCCTGCCACACTTCTGAACCGGATCCAACACCCTCGGGAGTGATGCGCACGACGGCCAACTTGCCAGACTCAATGTCCTTGCCTCGAGCAAGCGTGGCCTCGACAGCTGGACGCTGCTCGATGTGGATACTACAAGTCAGCTCAAACGATTAGACAACTCACTCTTTGCCGGTCTTAATGGCAAGATCAAGTGTGGTACAAGGCGCTACGACCATGAATGGGATACCGTGACGTTGGGCGAGGACCGCAGCTTGGTACGTCCCGATCTGAGGTCTTAGCGCATTGCACACAGTGCGCCAGCAAGAAGTAGCGGACCTTGTTCGCTGTGTCGCCGTTCTTAACGACCCGGTCAGCGCCTACAATGACGGCGTCAATGCGCTGGTGCTGCATGAGCGAGCCAACCATGGTGTCGCCTGGTAGTCAGTCCATGCAAAGTGAGCCTTGGACGCACAGATCATGCAGGCGGGTATCTGCAGCGTTGTAAGCTCGAGCGAGGTCAGTCGCGAGCCTACGGACGTCAGTGGTCATCGGCGTCTTGAAGCCAGACTTGCCTTGGTGGTAGGCTGAATGTCAGTGACTTCGTGTCGGTCACAAGCACGCACGTGTAGTCTGGGTGTAGTACGCCTTGTTCAGTCTTCCTGTTTCGTACAGAGATGTGATTACACCAATAGCTGTCCCATAGCCCTAATAGATCAGCTTCTACAACTTCGTGACAGTGCGACGCACGGAGGTGGCCAAACTACCGGTGTTGCACACAGTAATGACATTCAATCCCTGACCTTCAGCCTTCTCCTTCCTCAGCGCCCATAGCCAATCAGCACCGTTGAGGCCCATATCGCGGTTCCGCTGCAGATCGGCAGTGTGCACTGCCTCGCATGCCTTTTTGACGCTCTCAGCTAGAGCGCGAGCGTTGTCGCTGGATACCGCGACGGCCTCACGGATGCGATCCATTGCTTCGCCGAGGTTGACAGCTGTCGGTCTGGAAGACTGCAGGTAGTCGAGCTTGGGAAGGATAGAGTTACGGAATGAAGAGCTTGAGTCGAGTAAAAAGGTCTGGCCTTGGCCTGCTAGCGTCAAGTGAAGTTGCCTGGCGAGGGTCAATGCGGCGAGCGAAGCGATAGCAGGAGCTCCACGGATCTTTCGGTCAGCTTGAGTATTCATTCAATAGAATAGCCAATGACGTACCTTCATCGTTTTGATAGCATCGAAAGCCTCCTCGAGAGTCTCCACAGAGAACCACTTGACTTCATGCCTGACACATCAGCTAAGATCAGGATGATCTTGAAACGCACGGCAACAAAAGTTGATCGACAATCTCAACTTTGCATTCGTCTCCGACCCTGAGCGAGGTCATCATAGCTGGAAGAGTTCTGTTCTCGGGCATCTTGCACGTCGTCAAAGAATGTCAGAGCTGGAACCTCACAAAACCGACTTGGAGTACTGATAGCTTTCCCACGCTCCGCTGTTGGCCCCCAAGAAAGCGTACGTACGTGTGCAGAGCTGGGCCGCTGTCAACTATATAGCTCCGCGTACGTTTGCGCCTTTCACGCTTCAGATGCTAGGTCGCTCTGTTTTCAGGAGCAATCGGCGGGAGGAGGACGAGAGAAGCCCTTTGGAGCTGAGGGATTGGTGGCATGGAGCGCCATCACAAGCTTGGTAGCCTGTTTCCGGACGACTTTGGCTTTGGCCTAGTAATCTTCTCCAGGAGGATGACCCTCCCACTTTACATGGTATTCCAGATGTCCCAGCATCTCGCGCGACCCCACGATCTTCTGCACGTTGCCCCAATCATCTGAGCTCATGCTTGTTGTGCTTTGATGTCCGTGTTAAACATAGGCCAAGGCGACGCGACTCGAACCAACGCTGTCGAGAACGATTGCTTTTGTTGTTGTTGGGCGTTGCGCGAGATGCTGGGACATTTGTATTACCATTTAGAGTAGGAAGGTCATCCTTCTGGAGAAGATTCCTGGGCCGGAGCCAAGGACGTCCTGGAACAGGCTCCAATTGTGGAGGCGTTCCACGCCACCAATCCCTCAGCTCCCAAGGGCTTCTCTCATCCTCCTCCCGCCAATCGCTCCTCGAAGCAGATCGACCGAGCGCAAAAGCGCAGACGTGCGGCCTTGACAGCTCTCAATAGTGACCGAGCTCCTGTCCCGGCTCACAGGAAGACTGCAACGAAGACGAAAGATCTTGCAAAGATTACTTCTGTGACCCGCAAGAAGACGTTGTCATCGACCAAGAATGCATTCAAGGTGGCCACTCGACACGCAGCCACGAAACCCCCCCCCACCACCATCCCAACTCCCACTTCCGTTCCCACCACTCGTCCCTCTCCTACTCCTCTCCCGGTCGAAGTCGACGTAATTGACGTCCCAGCCACCAACATCAGCTTGCAGATTGCGCAGGGCAGTGTCGGAGGCAGGGAAGAGGCGTCGCGTACTGCCGGGGTGTAAGCCTCAACGACTGCGCCTGACTATGCAGGGCAGAACCTTCTCATGCATTCGCGCATGGACACGCGCAGCAGATATCTGCACCGGAAGTTCGCAGAATTCTAGGGCTATCACAGAGGTGAATTGGGGGCTCGAACTCAGCTCAAGATTTCTTTCACATGATTCTGCTGGATGACAGTTAACCCTCGACTCAAGGCAGTCGCCAGTCAGGTCCGCGCCACCGATCCAGATCCACTTATCACGAGGCAGCGCAAGCAGCCACCACGCGGCAAAGTGCGAAATTTGGATGGCGACCACCGGCTCTCGGAGCGTAAAGTTCAGCCGGACGTGGCCACGGCCGGGTGGCCGCGCATCCGCGGTTTGGCAAGACTTTGGAATACCTACATGATGTTAGCGCTGCTAGCAGCTGCTCCACGTTGACTCTGCTATGGCTGCAGAGCTGTGCATAATCACGTTCAAGCCACCCCGGCTGCGCAGTGAACAATCAAACTCCGGCAGTGGGCACATAGAGAACGGACAGTAGTGCATAGAAATGATGGACAACGTCTAGGACGTAGAAGGTACATTCGACTTGGACCTGAAGGAAGTGGAGGAAGAACATGGCTTTAGGGTCGTAATCGTGGATGATGCAGGGTTTCGTGGGGTCATGATTGGATGTGTCGGAATGAGAGAGTCACTGGAGTTGTAGGATCAAATCTCGGCTTGAGCCGCAGCTTGAGCTAAGAGCTTGGCTCTGTCTTCGGTTGCTTTGATCTTGAGTTCGAGTAGCTCGAGCTCGGACGTCAATGATGGAATGACCGACTTTCTAAGACTGTCAGCACTACTTCACAAATCTACCAGGCAGCTCAATCGAAATGTCAGGCTCACACGTACCGTTTACGGATCGTCTCTTCGAGTTTCTGTACCTCCTCCGCGGTCGGCGCAACGTTCTCCGAACCATCTACAGCTCTGCCTACAGTGCCCAGTGAAGCGTGAAGAGAAGACGGTGATGCGTTGTTCTCTGCGAATGAGATACTCATGGGTGTCGTTGGACGAGGAGCGGCTAAGGACGGATGAGGGGCGGTGCTTGGCACTCTTAGACAGTGTGAGCTTCTCTGATTATTCTGGCTGTGAAGAAGCCTACATTTGAGCTGCACTCGCGCTGTTCTGGTACTGAGACTGCTCCATATTGTTGCTGCAGCTGGTATGCGAGACTCTAGTTCTGGTCTTCGTGTTAGTGCGCGTTCGGGCGTCCGCGCACCGACCGAAGTTCGAGTTAGATCGTGGGAAAGTTGTATGAATTAATCTCATGAAACATTGAAGCAGCAGTTGCGTTCAACCGCGAGAGATCGCTCCTTGCAAGGACATATTCGCCCACATACGGGAGCTTGCTTCTAGCAAGTTTCGGAAGACATTTGCATGCGTGCCGGATTGTCCGGAAATATCGGAGACTTCAGATGTCAAGCTGGCGTCTCCCGTTCTCGCACGTCTCTTAATGCATACGCGACGCCACGCGCATGCAGCGATTTGAACTAATGCACACGGTCCTTGCGCTATGCCCGAATCAGTAATGAAACGGACGCATCCCCAAGGACGTTTAAACACCCTTTCGTCTAGACATGCGGACGCGTGGGGATTGTGGCAAAGGATCCGCGCTACCCCTGTAGGAGAGGCTCTGTGGCGCTTGGCATCGACGATTCCATGTCAGCTGGCAGCTTAGACGTGATGCATCTCTGCTTTTTTTTCACGGGCATGCGAGCCCTTGCATCGCCCTTGATTGCCCTGTCATGCATACAAACACATGTCCACCGAGGCCGAGATGTCGTAATCGAGCGGTCCCCTTAGCCGCTGACCGTCCTTTGTTTGCAGTTAAACACAAAAAGTCTTGATTGCGCCAATGTTCCACGAGGAGTGCCATCCGTTCGTCCCTGACACTAGTCAACATCTACCTGTATACATAAGGGACCCTTGAGACTGTCAAGAGGCTCCGCCACGTCTTCACAATGTCACGTTCGACGCTTTCAGATCAGCAAGAACATATCGAGAAACGGAGCGATGTGCCACCTGCTCCAGCTGGAAATGGCAAGATGCCGCCACTCAGTCCAAAGCCTTTATCGTTCTGGGCAGTGTTTGCTGCGCTCTGTGTAGCTTGTTTGCTATCAGCTTTGGACCTCGTACGCCGATTGCTTGCCTGGTCGTGTGCTAACTTGCTAAGACGGCCGTCTCCACAGCGCTACCAACCATCATCGATGACTTGGAAGGAGGTGGCGAGTTTGTCTGGATTGGATGTGAGTCCTACCCGGGCTGAACCCCCGCTGAGCATCAGCTGCATACACACTCACATCCACGGCGCTCATGCCAATCTCCGGGCCACTAGCAAACGTCTTTGGCCGACGACCAGTTCTCATCTTTGCTCTTGTTCTCTTCATGGCTGGTTCAGGCCTCGCAGGAGGTGCCAAGCACGTCGTCAGCATGAACCTCATGATCGCGGCCCGCGCAATCCAAGGTGCTGGCGGAGGACTGATTCTTGCGCTGAGCGAAATTGTCATCAGTACGTCCTTTTTGCAACTACGTATGATCTCGCTTACATGTAACAGCCGACTTGTGTTCTCTCAGAGAGCGAGGAGTGTACGCGGGTATCCTCGGTGCAGTCTGGGCACTCGCATCAGCCGTTGGTCCACCTATCGGCGGTGCCCTGTCTAAACACTGGGATTGGCTCTTCTTTCTCAACCTCCCACTCGGCGTCATGGCCGTCATTCTCGTCTGGTGCTTCCTGCACGTCAAGGCGCCCAAAGAGCACTGGACGACTGGTCTCGCCAAGTTTGACTGGGTCGGTGCGGCACTCATCATCGGTGGTTCAACAGCTGTGATCCTTGGGCTTGTTTGGGGTGGCGCCACTTATCCTTGGACGAGCTTCCGTGTCTTGGTCCCGTACGTTTGACTTTGGTTGGCATGGTCTATTGTTGACCTCTTCAAGCTTGATCGTCGGAGGAGTCTCACTCCTTGTGGCCTTTCTTTGGGAACGCAAGGTTGCAAAGAACCCTATCGTTTGTCTTTCTTGCTGGTGACGAGGTCGCTGACACTGTAGATCCCTTGGGAGATAATCCAGTCGCGCACAGCTCTTTCTGGCCATCTCGCGACTTGGCTACACGGCTTTGTTTCCATCGTCCTCATCTACTACCTTCCAAGCTACTTCCAGATGAACGGCAGCTCGCCAATCCGAAGTGGTGTCCAGCTTCTCCCAACTGCCTTCACTGTACGTCTGACTTTCGAGTCCCTCCGAGCTGACAAGTACAGATTGCACCCGCTGCAATCGCTATCGGCGTCATCGTGACCGTCACCGGCAAATACAGAATGACAAACTATGTCGGATGGGTGGTCATGATTGTTGGCTGGG
Organism: Holtermanniella nyarrowii; assembly: GCA_001600035.1. Lineage (NCBI taxonomy): Eukaryota > Fungi > Basidiomycota > Tremellomycetes > Holtermanniales > Holtermanniella > Holtermanniella nyarrowii. The sequence continues at coordinate 634,925 of BCIT01000008.1, forward strand.
GTCTGCTTTCATTGCTCAAGATTGACACACCCACCTACGCTTGGGTCCTCATCCAACTCGTCCTGGGTGTCGGTATCGGTATCGTCTACTCTTCGACTTTATTCCCTGTTCTTGCTCCTGTGCCACTCAATCAAGGCCCGCATGCAATGGGCTTCTACGTCTTCATGCGCAACTTTGGTCAGACTTTCGGTGTCTCTATCGGTGGTGTCATCTTGCAGAACCAAGTGCGTCCCTGCCGTTCGTCATGAAGATCACTGACAAGCAGCTGTCCAAGAAGCTTCCAAGGGAGATTGCATCCCAGATTCACGTCGGCGGTTCAGAGCTGTGAGCATTGCGATTCGCGCTGTGCTGTGCTGATGTTCAAGCTCCTTTGCCATCATTCCGCTCATCAAAACTCTGTCAGGCGACCTGCAAGTCGCCGTCAGGATCGCCTTCAACGACAGTTTGCGCTTGCTATGGCTCGTGATGATTGGCTTCAGTGCTGCTGGCCTTTTGACTGTCTTCCTCATGAAAGAAATTGTGAGTCTACGACTTGACGTAGATGAGAAACTGACGTCCGTAGCCATTGCAGACGGAGACGAGTGGAGAATGGGGATTGGAGGACCGCAAGGGGCTCAAGCAGCCTGACACTCCCATATCGACATCGATGTCGACTGCGTAGATGTAGACATATAATAAGGAACAATGCGACGTATACTGAACGCGGGACAAGCCGCAGGCCTGAGGTAACGAGAACAAGTAGCATCGTCAAAGACATCAAGAGCAAAGCAAATTACTACGAACAAGGCATTTAGTCGTGATTCTGGGCAGCTAGAGATGTCAGCTAGGCTGATGCGAAAACATCAACTCACCAAGCCTGGCCTCCAGGACCTTCAGGCTATCTTCCTTGGCGAGCAGCTCCTGGCGCTTGAGCTGAATCTCACGCTGGACCTTGAGCTCGATCTCGCGAAGTTTCTCCTCCTCGCGGCGGAGCTGCTCCTCCTTGAGCTTGACCGACTGATTGGCCATTTCTTCAGGAAGCATCGACGAGTCTTCCTGACCGCCACCGACGGAACGTGAGAGGATCTCGGTACGGTAGTTTTCGTACAAGAAGTCATGCGTGATCTCCTTGAGGTCGGTCAAGTGGGACCTTGCAGGTCAGCACATGAGTGGCTTTAGGCGTTTTCTCGACGTACATGAGCAGGGCACTTCGGAGCCTGGTAAAGTCCGAGTGGTTCGGGTTGTCGACCTCGACGATGCCCCAAGGGTATCGCCTGCCACGGATGGGCTGGCCATCAACCATGATTTCCTCCTCCGAGCCAACGATCGCGAACGGCAGCAAAGCCTGCAAGTGAGCCTATGTGGCAAAGCTTGCACTCACCCTCAATTCAGAGTTATCAGCAATGGTCTCCTCGTCATCCTCTTCCATGTCGTAGGGGAAGTTGTAGACTGGGATCCCGTAGTGCTCAATGTCCTCCATGATCTAGACGTCAGCGAGTTGTCTGATTATGGAAAATGCTCACCCTTTTCTTGAACGCCCTGAGCTCACTCGGCGTGAGCGAATCGCACTTGCCAATGACTGGGATGACATTGACGCGGGGCGAAAGACGGCGCATAAGTTCAATGTCAAGCTCGCGGAGACTGCATATCAGCATGAGAAATTGCTTGTGAATCAACGTACGCATGGCCAGTGGGAGGGATGAAGTACAGAAGTGCGTGTACTCGGCCGTCACGGAAACGAGGGTTACGCTTGATTCTGGATTCTTGGGCGAGAATCTCGTCGTATTGGCGCTCGAGGTAATTGGAGATCTCCTTGAACCTGAAAGTCAGAAGTCTGAAGTGCGATGGCTTGCTTACGAGTACTCGTTGTTGATATCATCTCCAAAGCCAGGAGTATCGATGACCGTCAGAGCAATCCTGACACCATCTTCCTCGAGCTCTGCTCAGGCATCAGCAACGTCTGCGCGGGGTATCTCAACTGACCAATATCCGCCGGCTTGATGCGAATGCCCTCTTGCACATGTGCATTCGTCGGGTCAAAGTCCAACATGTGAGGCAGCAGGTCCCCCTCACAAAGGGTGTTTACGAAGGTGGTGCGACCTGTACCAGAAGCACCTGTAAAAGGTCAGCTTTCAGCTACGCTGAAGATACAGAAATCCATTCGATGAGAGGCCTTTGAGCCAATGTAGATTGTGGGTCTGCAAATGGGACCGAGGCGGTCTCTCAATGAATAGGGGGCCGTGCGTTTTTCGCGACGCAAACAAAGAGACTCACCGACAACCATGATGGTGAGTTGTACTCCCTTCTTGGCCTGTTTACGACCTCGGCCTCTAGATGCCATGCTGCTCATGTTGGATGAAGTCTATTGTAATGAGGACTGAAGGCAAAGGAGGGTAATGTGAAGAAGTTGACGTTTTACGTTTCGAGATGACTGAATATTGATGAGACTCGTGTCCAGCGAGACGTCTGATAGCCTTGGTGATGCTGTCTTGCGTACCAACAAGATTGCAGTTGAGAACACAGATGGCTTTGAGCATTCTCGCGGTCGAGCACGCGCACGGCCGGTGGACGCGTGAGCCAAGTCATCGACACGTCATGCAGCAGTCTTGAGTCATGCAATGCATCATGTTTGTACAACAACACGGCCGCGTGCAATGCAAGTCTACTCAAGTACTGGTAAAAGGGTCCCTCGAGAGTCTGTTTGAATCGGTGGTCCAGTCGATGGAGTTCATGTCGTACACCGCCTGGGAAAGTGTCAGCGAAAGAAGTCTCACTACGTGCAACGTGCCCTGTCTGCATGATTCGTATTCAAGCTCGTCACTGGACGAGGCGGGACATCAGCGAACATATCACTGAATGACACGGATTCCGTCTGAGAAGTCAGTCTTGTGAAATGACGGACCACGACGGACCTCATACGCATCGTCCAGGTCCTTCTCCTCTTCCGCCAGCTGCGCTCGCTCCCGGCCAGTATAGCCAGGTGAGCTTCGACGAGCAAGGGAAATCACCACGTCGCCTGCCTCTGGTGTGACTGATCCCTCGCCCACTCGCTTCAGTGCCTCGGCGATGAGGGCGTCATTCTGGGCGTCCTGTCCGATTCGTGCAAGGAGTCGCAGTCGTGAGCGCGAGTGAAGCGTAGCGAGCACCACGAGAAGGTGGATCACACCGGTCAATTACATCACGGGGCGCACGAAGTAGGTTCGATTGTCATTGCTGAGATGTCAGTGTTGCTAACGCGCACGCACCGGAAGACCATAATCATCTCGATCGTGAAGACGATAGTGGACTGAGCCTGTCAGCTCAGATATCAACGTGAGAGCGACGTACCGGTAAGGCGGATTGTACTGCCAATACCATTGTCCGATGGATCACCTTGCGATTGGAGCTAAGGGTCGTCTGGTAGCGCGACAAGTTGAAGATCAACAAGCCAGACATAATCCATTCGGACAGAGTGGCAGACATCAAGAAGCCTCGCGTGATTGTGGTATACCTCGACTGCCCTGCATCAGATGTATCTGCCCAGTGTATGCATGCAGCTTACCGTCTGGAAATTCCTGGAAATCTTGTCAGAAGACCGTTCGCATGGCGACGCAAGTGAACTCACTCGAAGCACTGGTAGACTTGCCAGACCGCGACATCCGCCACAGGATCCTCAGGGCCTTTGATTAACGGCACAAACATGCCAACTAGTGTTCCGAACAAGATCATCCAGACAAAGACGTTGATGACGGAGATGCCACCGACGACACCGACCCAGAGCTTTCGCCCAGAGAGTCGCCAACATCGATAGAACAGAAAGCATTGTGTCAGGCCAAGGTTGACTGCACCAACAATAGCGATAGCCACATGGGCAATCTGTAAGTCAGCCGAGTCCCCTTGCAGCCGACTCACGTAGTCTGTTTGTGAGCAAAGAATCTAGATGGACGCGACGCAACTCACCCCATATCAAAACTTCACCGATCTTGTCTCGATCTTGGACGTAGACAATCTGCATGTCAGCGACATTGATAGTCTTATGTACCTCATAACCTGACATGACAACAACTATACCTAGGCCAATGCTACTCTATCAGCATCAGGCGTGAAGCATTGATTCAAAAACGTACAGTGCGAACACCATCTCCGCTTCGACGACGAGCTTCCACCATAGCCTGTCCTTAGGGAATCGGCGAAAGTACATGCCTGCCTGTTTCGTCAGCTTGACTGAAACTCCATCAAACTCTTTATCTCACCAGCATAAATGCCATTCCGCAGAGCAGAGAAGTGGCCGTACTTCCGGCCAAGCTGTACGCAAGTACTACTGAATCAGCTCGGGGGTCTGTCGTCATGCTCACCAGTTGGAGCCCTTCGTTGCTGCAGAGTCAGTTGTCATCAGCGGTGAACTTGATCTCAACTCACCACCTGGTTGAAGCTGCTGATCAGCAATGATGTCGGCGAACAAAAAACTCACAATGCCAATAGCGACTCTTCAGGGCTTGGGCTTGGAGCCGACATGTTGGGCGTTGGGAGATCATCGAGCGTCACTTCAAAACATAAGTCTATAAGAGAAGTGCGTGCCTTCATAGATTAAGCTTTGGAGTCTTACTACTTACGGCGATCACTTGATGCGGTGAGACATCCGGTGAGACTTTCGCGCCCACGACTCACTGACCGACTTCAATTTAAAGAGGATGTGTCAATATGCTGTTACAGCAGCAGTATCTTAATTACATACGGCGCCGCATCCGCCCGCACAAGCGCCATCCAGGACAGATGAGCTCAAGCTTGAGCATTGCGATGGTACTGTCAAGGAGGGATAAGTGCGTATGCTTCCAGGGTGGTTGGTGCGTGCCGCTGTATGGAGCAACGCTGCATCTATCATCATCGCCGCCGTTTGCTCTCTCACCCGGTCGGTTTTACATCCCGCAGATGATACAGCTGCCAGCAGAATTTAGCGGCCGCGGCCGGGTTGCAATTGGCAGTTATGCATCACGTGCTGTTTTCGGCTATGTCCGCGCCGTATAGCTGATTGCACGCGTACGCGGTGAAGTGATCACGTGACTGCGCTGTCTTGGGCACCGGGAACAGAGTTGATCTTCTTGCCAAAACAATAACTAACCATGAGTTACAAGGTATCTCGAGAGCTTGCGAGTGATCGTCGTATCTACGTGCACGAGTCCGACGCCGAACACAAGCGTCCGAGCTCCCATCGCAGCATCCAATGGAGAGATCTGATGATCGGTGGAGCTCTCACCGCATGGGTTCTTACGAGCTCATGGCCATTTCCAGGTCATGGTCCACCTAAAGACAAGGATCTTCCTCCCTGGATACGTTACGGGCAGGAACAATGCGACATCATTGCGTCCTCTCCTCCCAGCTTCCAAAGGTTTACCGCCGCGCGCAAAGTCAACGAGAGATGGGCGCAAGAGTATCCCGTCGGCAGCAACAATGACGCTGGAACTTGGCTGAAGAATGCTACACTTTGGACGGGCGAAGATTCTGGGAGCCAGATCAAGTATGGGTGGGGAGTTTGGCTCAAAGATGGTGTCATTCGCAAGATCGGCGACAATGACGAGGTCCAGCTGGCTATCCAATTTGAGCTTGGATCTGCCGCCTTTGGTGATAGTCAAGACGCGATCACAGAGGTTGAGCTGCACGGCAGCTGGGTGACGCCTGGTGAGTGGGCTCGATCGTGCCTCCAGCTGATGGTAAGGTATCGTTGATCTTCACTCCCACCTGGCAGTCGATTCTTCACCCGAACTTCACGGTGCAGATGATACCAACTCGCTCAAATCACCCATCCTCCCGTACCTGCGCTCCCTCGACGGTTTCAACACGCGCGACCAGGCATTTAACCTCTCCATCGCGGGTGGCATCACAACGATGCTTGTGCTCCCTGGCAGCGCAGGTAACATTGGTGGCCAGGCTTATGTCTTCAAGCCGCGTCGTACTGGAGCTGGTACCCCAGACAGCATGGCTGTTGAACCTCCCTTCGCCATCGTGGATCAGCCTCATGGCAATGACCCGTCCACGGGGTGGAAGAGGACCGGCAACTGGAGACACATCAAGTGAGTCTTACCTGAGTGAGCTTGCTTGCTGACATCCAGACATGCTTGCGGAGAAAATGCACACAATGGTGCGTACAGGTGCACACTGCATTGAGAGACACGCTCATTGTACAGTCTACGGGAACGTGAATCTTCCTTTCCTTGGAAGGTTAACTGACATGCCAGACTCGTCTCGACTCGGCTTGGGATTTTCGTCATGCATACAATGAGGGTAGGAAGCTTATTTCGGAGCAAGACAAGTGAAGTCGCTATTGTGACACGCTGACAGAAGGTGGTGCGCTTCGCCCGCTACTCAGACTTCGGCCTTCCCAGAGAGTATGGAATGGGAGCCTCTGGCCGATGTTATTCGTGGCAAGGTCAAGGTCAAGTGAGTGAACCGCCGAGCTGAGAGTGTATCTGTGTTGACTTGCAGCGTTCATTGTTACGAGACCACCGACCTCGACATGATCATCCGTCTCAGCAACGAGTTCAAGTTCTCCGTCGCTGCTGTCCATCAGTGCGTAATCTTAGTGATATCGCGCTGACTCACTAGTGCTCATGAGGCTTATCTCGTTCCTGATACGTTGAAGAGAGCATACGGAGACATCACGCCCGCAGTAGCCATCTTTGCTACCAACGCGAGGTATGTTCTGGTAACAAAGGGACATTCACTTACTAGTCAGATACAAGTGAGCTCGCTACGAGCGAGGGTGCAAAGAGTATGCTGACACGCAGGCGTGAGGCATACCGTGGCACAGAGTTTGCCGGCAAGATCTTAGCGGACCAGGGTCTCGAGGTCGTCTTCAAGGTCGGTTGATCATGATGGCACGACTGACATTTCAGTCGGATCATCCAGTCCTTGACAGTCGTTACCTTGTCTACGAGGCCGCGCAGGTGCGTACACCCATTAGCTACGTCTGAACTGACACAACAAGGGCCATCACTACGGTCTTAACTGGACATTGGCTCTGTGAGTGCAACTAAGTTTGTTTCCATCAACTGACGAATTGCAGGAGTGCTGTCACCACGAGTAAGCTCACTGCCCCGTATTTGTTCGTGCTGACGCACAAGCTTCCGCCAAGGTGATGGGTATGGACCACCGCATGGGCTTTATCCGACCAGGCTACGACGCCGACATTGTCGTTTGGGACTCCTTCCCTCTGACTCTCGGTGCAACACCAAAGCAGACGTACATCGATGGCATCCCACAAATCGCATCGCCGCATGTGGTTGCCAAAGGCACACATGCACAGAAGGTCACCGCCGCTGGCAACTATGACGAAGAAGCGCTAGAAGCATTCAACACTCGTGGCGAACCTGATCTCTCGCCGAAACGATCAGTCAAAAACATCAAGTTTACAGGCGTCAAGCATATCTATGCTCCTGGTTTTGACAAGCTCGCCGACGAGGCAGAAGAGAACGTCGTGCTTGTTGAAGATGGCGAAATTGTTTGTGTCGGGTCATCTTGCGCTGCTACAGCTGGCCAGGATATGGAGATCATCAATCTCAAGAACGGGACGATCGCACCGGGTCTGATTACAGTCGGAAGCTATATTGGGATGATGGATATTCGTCAAGAGAAGTCGACTTCCGATGGGGTAAGTCAATCATGTTGGTATGGCTAACGGCAGACTGCATATGACCCTCTTTCTGGGGCTTCAGACCTGATTGATGGTCTTGTTGTGCGCGCTGTCGATGGAGCTCAGTTTGGTGGTAAAGATGAGCTGTAGGTGTTCATTGTGGTTGAGCTGACGATAGTCTTGCACATCGTGCGGGTGTAACGACTGGCGTGGCATTCCCCATCTCGTCTTCGAGCAGCTTGCTCTACGGCTTGTCCTTCTCTTTCAGTCTCGCAGCTCCGCATGCTCTTGCGCCCAATGCGATCCTCAACCCCGCCGCTGCTCTTCACCTCGCCCTCACTCCAGGCAAGCTCTCCGTGTCCACCAAGGTCGCTGCGCTCAGACGACTCCTCAAGGGCGACGTTGGCGAGAAGACCGAGCTGACTGCTCTGTTCGACAGAATTCACAAGGGCGAAATCAGGCTTGTGATGGAAGTCCACAAAGCTGATGTCATGGCGACTCTGCTCCGACTCAAGCAGGAGGTCGGTGGCAATGTCAAGATGACGTTCCTTGGAGGGTTCGAGAGCTGGATGGTGAGCCGTTGATGACGCGCAAGCTGATTTTAGATTGCCGATGATCTCGCAAGTGCATCCGTCGGCGTCATCGTAACACCTTCACGTTCGTTCCCCGCCTCGTGGTCTCAACGCCGCATCATCCCCGGCCCACCTCTGAGCGCACACAACCTGCCTTCCTACCTCCATTCGCGAGGTGTCAAGGTCGGTCTCGGGATTAACGAAGAGTGGATGGCTCGCAACACGCGTTATGACGCTGCGTGGGTCCATCTGTCTGATCCCGAGACGGTCAGTCGTCAAGCTGCGCTGGACATGGTCAGCGCCAACCTCGTTGAACTGCTCGGCCTCGACTCCACCGACGCGCAGTCTGACAATGGCAAGAGCTGGGTGGCGTACGAGGGTGATGTTTTCACTCTCGAAAGCCGGGCCCGTGCTGTTAGGGCTACTGGTGGTCTTGTTGACCTTTACTAGATCTCCTTTCACACGTTGCATGCATAAGGTGCCACTTTTGTGGGGTCAGGGTCTATCACGCGGATTGATGCCGTACACTGGGGGCGGTAAGTGAACTAGCGGGACCTTTTCGGGAGAAGGTCGACGACTGCGAAGAGGCAGTGATAACGAGTATAGCGGCCATAACAGTATAGTATAGCAGAGAGACTATTAGCACAAGGATACGAACAGATAGGAAGAGCAAGGGCTACTGCACAACTCCAGAAAGCTTGGAGCCACAAAGGATTGACTCCGATCAGCTCCCACGCCTCCCGCTAGGTTAGTGCAGCCTCCACGTCGCGTCACGATAACTACCGATGCTGACTCTTATGATAGATACTCTGACGCAAAACTGTATTCACAAGCTATCATCACCCTCGCCACCTCATCCAAACTCTCACGCGCTCAAGATGACAACTCAACCTCCTCCTTCCATCCCCATTCCCATCTCGCACCACGCACAGTCACCATCTGCCTCCTCCCAAGCAAGCACCCTCTCACCAGTCACACCTCTCAACATGCCCATGCCCACTCCTCGCAACTTTGCTACCTCGCCCAACACGGCTGCTGGAATGTTCCGCTGGGGTTTCCCAGGCTCGCTCTCGAAGTCGCCCAATGCGCCTTCGACTATGCCGATGGGTAGTCCTCCTACTGGTGGGGGTGAGGATGACTTTGGTGCCATGGCGCAGAGACACGATCGGTCTGTTTCGATTGCTGTGGCTGGTGGTGGTGTGATGGGCGAAAAGCAAGCTCGTGGACAGGGTGTGCTTCGGCGGCTCAGCTTGGGTGGAGGTGCCGGTTTCGCAAGGGTGAGCTAGCCACTCTTGTAGCCGAACCATAGTATATCACTGACATCCCAGCCTACCTTCCTCTCGCCTCCCAAGGGTCCCTCGTCAGCTCTCGCAGACAGCCCACCCTCTACCGCCTGCCCAACTCCAGTCCCCATTGCACAACCTGCCGCTCCTCAGCCTGAGGCAGAAAGCAGGCCGCTTCCTTCTCCCGATACAGTTCGACGTGCCGCCACTACCGGTCGTCGGAGACTCTCAGAGAACCAGGGTAACAAGAAGCGTGGCGTCAGCCCTGTAAGTGGTGTAGTACTGGCGATGTGGAAGCTGATTTGCAGATGGGTGAGCGTATCTTGCGTGACCACAGTCACTTCTGAGTGCTCTTGCGTGAGATGGATGGGGCTTGGAAATTGGCTTGTATGGGTGCGAGTTGAGATTGAACGATTCAAATGACATGTATGTACTGTACGAGGGAGTCGGATCTCTAGCCACGATTATCAACGGAGGGTCTCGCACGCTCTTCGCCGCTTTGCAGTGCAGACGATGCTGGTCACCAGCCTGTCAGCTGCCAACGGTAACACGCCTAAGGGCCTCTGCCAACGTGCTGAGGGCTGCCATAATCATAAAGCTTGACAATCGTCAACGTATGACCCGCACTGAGCTGCGAGCCAGGGTTGGTGTCGGACTCGACAAATATGATGCATGCGTGTTGGTCTATCAGCATGGTGCCGCATCTCTCTTGCTGTCTCTGACGAGTGTTTCTGATGGAGCTCAGCCCGTTGATGACTTTCCCGCGTCGCTAGCGCTGGCTGCCGAAGACGGTGGGCAGGCCACGAATGTCATAACTTTCTGCGCGTTTGCATCGTAGTATGCGGATCTCTCTTGAACCGGCATTGTAGCCAGCTTTGCGTAGAATGCTGCCGGAACGGTAGCGATATAGTCTGTGCCATCAATGCTGACGATAAAACTGCTGGACATGATGTGAGATCGAGCCAAGACCACGCCTCTCCCTCTTGTAGCTGTGCAAGGTGACTCCAAGGAATCAATGACAAAGGTAATCATCCTGGACTTGGAATCCACCCCGCCTAGAGCTCCAAAGGAGCTGCAAGTGTTGCGACCTGAAAGGGCGACTTACAGTAGCGTTTCTATGTACGTTCATCAACAAAGGTCTCTTGAATGACGGTGAATGTGCAATCGACGCAGATGAGCGCCTGACAGCTTGTTAGTAGCAACCGACACCTACTGGAGGACTTCAGTTTGTCTCGAGCATGTTGAACAAGTTCACTACGCCAATTGCGCAATGGAGTTATGCGTTGGGTAGAGCTCAGCGAGACCGAGTCTTGGCAACTATCAGCATTACATGCATGATCTACCGAATCTCTTTGGCATCGACTACCGTACCCCACATCTCTGAAAAGGCTGCCAGAGTGGTATCCAAGCTTTGCTTGGCCGTTGCACCGGGGATGTCTCTACCCCCGATGGCGTCTCTCACGCAAATTGTATCAAATTGAAGATCTGCCGCTTGTCTCGCGGTCATGCCGACGCAGCCGTGGGCCTGGTAGCCAGTAACGACAACCTGAGTCTTGCCGAGGTCTTTGATGATGCTCTCAAGGTCGGTGCCAGTGAAAGAGCCCGCAGCTTCCTTCCAAATAACCTTCTCGCCCTCTTCTGGCTTCAAAATTTCAAAGATATCGGCCAGTTCAGTGCCGGGGGTGAAGATGGAAGCGCCCTCGGGTGCTTTGTGGATGACGTGGATGATAGGAGCTGATGCCTTGCGGTATTGCTGTAAGAGCTGCGCAATAACCTTGCTCGTGGATTCAGCGTTAGGGCACTTGAGCAAACCATGGGCATACCTGACGTCAGCTTGTCATATCTGAGTGTCAAAACTCACTCATTCTGCGCATCGATGATGAGCAAAACGCTATCGGCGATGGTGACCTCGGAGGCCTGAGCACCCATAGCCTCTCTGATAGTAATCGACATTGAGTGCGGAGGATGGGGATGAGGATGTATGATGGCGGATGGGTAAGATTATAGCGGATGGCTTTCGTGGGCTGCATATAATCCTGAAGAACCGAGCCTCCCAACGGAAGCATCTAACGGTCAGCAACTGTCGGCAGCATAGCGTCAGCAACACAGCGTCAGCATGGGTCAGCAACAGTCAGAAGCGTTAAACGAAGGTCGGAAACGGTCAGCAGTGATGACACAGCTGCGATGAGAGCTGTCAGCAGGGATTTACCCGCGGCAACCGCCTTACTTTTCTCTGGTTGACACGTCATGCCCTGCCTCAAAGCTGTAGCAAGGTATCGAGGGCGGCGCCTAGGCTGCCAAGATGTGCAGACCGTAATATGATTTTGCCGGGATGACGTTGATCAAGTCTTTGCTATGATTGTTTGACTTGATGACTGCTTAGACACTGCGTGCGTACTGCGTTGCGTTTGAGAGCTCTTGTACATGTGCGAGGGGCTCTATGTGACCAGAGACAAAGGGAACGCATGCGCTGTAGAAGAACAGGTACAGGCTGCAATGCTTATCAAGAGGGCTGCCGGCTGCATAGCACTCGCATGAGACTTTCCAGTATAAAATAAACGTCGCGAACCGAAAGCAACTTCTGCTTGAACTCTGGTGTGTTTCATTTGGCAAGCTGGAAGAGTGTACGAAGTCGATTGGTGAGAGCAACTTCGGCAGCTTTGACATCGATATCATCAATGCGTGATCTATTGAATCTCCTTGGCATCGATGACCGTGCCCCACATGTCTGCAAAGCCTGCAAGGGTCGTGTCCACGCTCTGCTGCCACGTTGCTCCAGGAATGTCTCTATCCCCGATAGCGTCTCTCACGCAGATAGTCTCAAAGCCAAGCTCTGCCGACTGCCTCGAGGTCATGTTGACGCAACCATGGGCCTGGTAGCCAGTCACGACGACCTGGGTCTTGCCAAGCTCTTTGAGGATGCTCTCGAGATCAGTGCCAGTGAAAGAGCCCGGAGCTTGCTTCCAAATGACCTTCTCGCCCTCTTCTGGCTTCAACTCTTCAAAGATGTCCGCGAGGTCGGTCCCAGGCGTGAAGAGCGGAGCGCCCTCGGGAACCTTGTGACAGATGTGGATGATGGGAGCTGATGCCTTGCGGTATTGCTGCAAGACCTGCGCAATCACCTTTCGCGTAGACTCGACGTTGCCACACTTGAGCAAGCCATGCGCATAGCTGGCGTCAGCTTCTCTTGCCAAGGCGCCAAACTCACTCATTCTGGGCGTCAACAATGATCAAGACACTGTCGGCCGTGGTGACCTTGGAGGGCTGAACGCCGAGGGTACCTCTGATTGAAATAGCCATATTGTAATGAGATGGTGGAGGATGAACTGATTAGCGCTCGCGGAAGGTCTTTATACCGCAGTACATGACCGCAAGCGGTGTAATATGTTGGTCAGCTGATTCAGCTTGACGCGTAGAGTCAGCATCTGCACGTCAGCACCGTCAGTCAAAGGATTTACCCGCGACAAGCGATCTCAACTGCTACCAACACGTCATTCTCTTCGCAATGCTTTTGCGCTTTGGCTCGAGTGGACAAAATGGCTCGCCTTCGTGACAGCTCAACGTTACTTTTGAACTTGAGAATGTGATTGAACTCCTGCATGTGCGCTTTGACGTGTGTCGAAGCCAGCCTGAGCTTAAATTTCATCGAATTAGCTATATATATACACCAGGACTGAAATCTCCATGTGCTCAGGGGTTAACTCACGTATCAAAGCCGTCTAGCAACGGTCTTGATCTGTGATCTTTGCAACGCAAGGCAAAGCAAACACACAGCCCATCATGCCTCTCTACGAGCTCTTCTGCATAGCTGTACACGATGCTGCAAACTTTGTACGTCTTCTGACAGACAAAACACAGGTTTCTGATAATTCAGCGCAACTTGCAAAACTTGATGTCCAATGTCTCTACGCAGATTCACTCTGCCGGCGGGGTCGTGCGAACTATGAGGAACATGGGGGTCAACCAGACATTACCTATGCGAATGAAGCGGAATCAACAGTTTCATACACATGGAGAGTGAGTTTGCAATGCGTGCGGGCAAGTGGAAAAGCGGCGGGCTTTCGCTGTCCTGTCTTGCTTGCTGAAGCGCATTGTTACAGGCTGCTGCGCGTCGGCAGTCAAACGCAAAGCTCAGAAAGCTGACTGGATAGTCAATTCTCCATTGTATTCGACACCTCTCCCGCTGTTTTGACACGGCTGAATGAGACTATGCGGCTGGATCCGATGGTCATCCGATGGACAATGTTGAAGAAAGGGGAAGCTTTGTGAGTCAAGCCAGCTGTAACGAGCTACTGGCGCAGCCGTATGGCTGAGTTAAAGCTGGCGAGGCAGCTTGTTTGAACGACCGGCTTCGCTAACACACTTGCAGGAAAGATCTCAACCCTCTCCCCGAGGCTACCATGCAGCCAGAACGAGACTACTACTAGAAAGTCATTTTATAGATTGCCACATGTATTGTATTATAGTCAAGAAACGCTCTGGAAAATATGTCGAGTCCGTGTCATGTAGGCACAAGCTTGGCTTGAAGGTTCGGTTACCGCCACCCGCATTTGCACAAGACAACCACCAGGATGAGCATCAAAATTCCGCAAGAGCTCGAACGAAGCCATGCGTCTCTCAGCAGAAGCATAACAGATGTTAGAGATTTTCAGCTGCCTCGACTGGAGAAGCTTGCGGGCGGGACCTTGGACAGGCATGCCGAGCTGTGTGCAGAGCTCAAGGCGGACTTGGAAGCCATCTCGCGAAGCGTAGCGGTGCGTGTTCGGGGATGACTATAGCTGATGGCAGAATCTAGCTGAGCTGGGAGAGGAACAAGTGGTAGAGGATGACAGGCTGCGAGCTCAGGAGCTGGTCTCAAAGATGGAGGCTCAAGTCACTCGGTGAGTGTTCCGTCGACGTGGTTGACGTCAGACTTCGAGTGGACTACAGACGGGCTGCTCTCTCATCCAAAGCAGCTGTAAAAGCCAATGTATCTCAGGGGCGGCACGAGTTACCGGGTCGTGCGGGTTCGACGTCTTCCGCTGTGCCGGTGGTCAGTGGTGACTTCGAAGCGAAGGCTCATGGGAGCAGGGGGAATGAAAGACAACGGAAAGGGTGAGTGTTTATACCAATGAAGCTGAAAACAGTGGGGACGATGCATTGCAGACCAAGACAAACGAAGTCACGGATGCTCTGAGGCGAACGACGGCATTGATGCAGTCTGAGCTCGAGCGATCCGTTCTCAGCGTGCAGATCCTTGGTGCGTACTTGGGCATGCGACGCTGACATCAGACGAGTCCACACAAACAGTTCGAGCAACGCAGACGCTATACAGTCGCTACGAATCTCTACTCTCCACCTCATCCAAGCTCGTCAAGCAGCTCGAGCGTGCAGACTGGTATGACCGCATCATCATCATCGCCGCTTTGTTGTTCTTCCTCTTGGTGGTGGGCTTCATTGTCAAGCGGCGTGTACTGGACAAGGCTGTCAGTGGCGTTGGATGGTGGGTTGGTGGAAGCTTCAAGCTCGTCGGCATGGGTTTTGGGAAGCTTGTGCCAGGTCAGCGGGTGGAAATCAAGGATAAAATTGGGCGCGTGCAGGAGAGTAAAGGCAAGCCCAGATTGGCAGATGTACTGGAGGCTGCAGCGCCTGCTGTTGACGAAGAGGCCAAGCCTGTGGCTATCAGCTTAAGAGAGTCGAAGGAGGTGGCGCCAGCCGTTGTGGAAGTTAAGCCGCTGGTAGTAGTCGAAGAGGAGAGTGAAATGGCAGTAGCTACACCTCGTGAACGCACAGAGTTGTAATATGTACATCAAATCTGCATGTC
This sequence comes from Holtermanniella nyarrowii, assembly GCA_001600035.1. Lineage (NCBI taxonomy): Eukaryota > Fungi > Basidiomycota > Tremellomycetes > Holtermanniales > Holtermanniella > Holtermanniella nyarrowii. The sequence goes on from BCIT01000008.1 coordinate 650,168, forward strand.
CTCCTTCCTGATCGAGAATCTGCACAACCGTGCGATCATGGCTGCGAGCTGCACCAATGTTCCAACGCCTTCAAGGATGCGCATGTGTGTCCACCCGATTTCCTGCCGTCAGTTCGGTCACTCTGGAGAGACTCACCCTAATGAACTCGAGCTTCATTTGCTCCGCCAACTCATCATACGTCTTGACGACTCTGAAGACAGTAACGACAATGTCAACTGCGCTGTACCCTTGATCCCAGAGCGAATTGATCTTGACGAGCGCATTGTCAATGTCTGCTTTCTGGCAATCGCGGATCATTTCTTGAATCATGGCTGGATGAGGTTGATCACAGATCTTGAAGACGTTTTCTTGATTGACAAAGCCGAACCCTGAGAAGGTGGATTGCAGGTTGTTGATTGCTTGGCGCATGTCGCCTTCTGCGGTGAAGATGAGGGCCAACAAGCCTTCTTGGTTGTGTTTCACCTATCGTCAGCTGCGAGGGTGGTATTGCTTACTTCCTCCATCTCGCAAATCTCAAGCAAGCGTTTGAGTACTTCGGCGTCGCTGAGCTTGCTATACCGTAGGATCGCACAGCGTGACTGAATCGGCTCAATGATCTTATTGGACATGTTGCAAGCGAGGGCGAATCGGGTCGTGTTGGAGTAGATTTCCATTGTCCTTCGCAGGGCTTGTTGAGCTCCACCCGTCATCCTGCGGTCAGCTCGAGCTCGGCCAGAAGCAACGTACGAGTCAGCCTCGTCGAGAATCACAATTTTGTGACGGCCAGGCGGCAATGTCACCTTTTTCTGCGCAAACGTCTTGATTTTGTTTCTTACTACATCGATACCCCTCTCGTCCGAGGCATTCAGCTCGAGTACACCCTCTTTGTATGCTGGACCCAGCAGAGCGTGCGCGAGGCAGTGGATCGACGTCGTCTTGCCGATACCCGACATACCCTGATGTGAGATTGAACTTACAAGTGGCAAACCTACAGAGATGATAATATGAGGAACATTGCCCTCTTCTGCAATCACCTTGAGCCGCTCGACTGTCTCGCTGTTGCCGACGATGTCTTGGAGTAGGATTGGTCGGTACTTTTCGACCCTGCTGTTAGATTTTTCTTTCGCAACCTCACCAAGGCATCTCGTAGTTCTCAGCATCTGCGTGCTTGGCTGTGATGGGTGGTGCGGACATGCTGCTGGCCGATGCTATGCCAGAGCTCAACTTCAGCTTCAACAGCAGCTGCCATGCATGGCCGCGACGCGACAAACGCGTGAATCGCTAACAGTTTGATGTATGCATGTTAGGAGCTCTAATATCAATCGACCCGGGGGTTGTTGGTGGCGAAGTCTGTGTAGAACGCTATGAACTCTACTTCGTGCTCTGGTACAATGGTAAAAAAACTGTCAACACCACGTCCATCTGGTCGCGGTAAGACTACCATGCCCCTTTGCTCCGCAAGCGTCGGAGATTCGACCACTTTGATGGTTCCCTGGTCAGACCACACTGTCGCGTAAGAATGTCTGGTTATACATAACATAGCGATCAGTGTCGCGGGCAATGAGACCCGATACCGCGGCTTGGCCTTAAAATTCTGTCAAAGACTGTGATTTGGGCGGGCATGGTGGCGGGATCGTGCACGAAGCACAAGAAGGCAAAGCTGCTGTTATACTGTGCGAACACCGAACCTTGAAGGTAGTTCACAACGGAAGTCGGATTATGAAATGATCGATGCCGACAAGGTATGGATCAGAAGACGATTTGAATCCTGCCGTCGAGATGCATCTATCAACGACCCATATGACAACAAGACTGACGCTGAGTAGTATTGAGCGGTTCAAAGTAACCTGCCCGGCAACAGATCACTCGAGGCTCTTTGTCGAGCTCAGGATTTGACCTGTTGGTTTGTGTTTACTTGTCATCTTGAAGGTGACATGTGAATCTCGTCGAGTGTCTTCTACGAGTATGCAGCACAAAACTCGAGACGCACGTTGAAGGGGCAAGCATGTTTGCTGCTAGACTGACTAACAATCTAAGGGAGTTGCGAGGCTCGTGCTAGCTGGCTCGTCCCATGTCAGCTAGCATCGACGAAGAGTGCAGGGCACAGAGAGGACTGTGGCAACGCGGGCGGTCAACAGAGCATACAGAGGAGCATCCAAAATATGCCATCACCGCCCAACTCGATCCTGCAGCCACTCTCACCCCGCGTCTTCGTTTTACAGTCACCAGATGTTCGCGAAGCTTGTCAGCTGAATGGGTGCACGGGCCTGGAGGAGATTGTCAGACCATGGGAGGGCAACGTAGAGAGAGGTGTGTGGTCTATATCACAGTATTATTTGAGCTAACTCGCAAAGTCTCCGTCTTGAGCTCGACATTGACGCCAACCGTGCATCCTTCCTTTCCACTTCGTTTCGTTTCTTTCGAAGCGGTTTACCAACCTCAAGCTGAGCCATCATCTCCACCATCCAGTCGAGCGGCGGGTGAGGATCCAGATGTCATTATCGACATGATCAGCACGCTCTTAGCCAAGAACAAGCCAGGTAAACTCACGCAAGACGGACCCAAGCTGACACGCAGAGCAAGAGCTCCACTACCCCGTCACTCGCTCCGTCTTGCTAGCATCGCGTCCAGAGCTAGCAGCTCACGACACATTCAATCATCCAGTGTGTTTCATGATTGCCGTCAGTACTGGGCACCCCGAGCCAGTTCAAAGCTTTGCAAAACTGTATCATCAGAGCTTGAGTCCAGGAGGCGGCACAGGGGCTTGGGTGGATACCACCAACTGCTTGAGATTCTACGTGCTCGTACATGACGTCTCCAAGATGGGGGAGGCGGGGCAAACGTGAGGTGACGTGTTAGCGGCGCTGATCTCTCAGTGTTCAGAACTTGCTTGCGCAGATCAAGAAGACCTATGGTCCACATTGCACATTGCTCGTCATCAACTCGCGCGTTCAACAAGATGGCTCCCCTGCCGCGAGTCCCACCTCAGAGATGGAATCGCTCGTAGCCCCGACAGCAGTACTGCACCCTCACCCTACCACGCCAAGCGTAAGGTCTCTCACACCAGACGAGCCACCCTCTGCCATCTCTGAACTCTACGCTGCAGCTCTATCGTCTCTCACACTTTCACCCTTTCAACTCTACCCCAATGCAGATCCTGGAGGCGTGATTCAAGTGCCTCAGAGAACGTACGGCGCCGCCATGAACTTTGCAGACGCTCAGCGTATCGCCTCGCTCATTCGGGAGCTGGTGATTCAGAGCTTAGTGCCTTGGATGGAAGGGAGGGTACGCGAGTGGAACGAGACTTATCTTGCGAATCGAAGAGGTATCACTGGGAGGCTTTTTGGTGCAGGTCGCAAGTTCTTTGGGAGTCGTCCTGCTAGTCCAGCGCCAGGTCAAGGCCCAACCGGATACAACACGGTCAAAGGCTAGTGAGTTCTTTCTGGTATGATTTCGCTGACCTTAGCTATCCTACTGCGTCGACGGAAGCACTGTCAAGAAGACTGGCAGACTTTGCGTTCATGTTGAGGGACTACAAGCTTGCGTCATCGATATATGATTCTTTGCGACGCGACTTTGCTCAAGATCGAGCTTGGCGATACTCGGCTTCGGCAACAGAGATGTACGGGCTCAGTCTACTTCTCTCGCATCCGCTATTCCTACCCTCTTCACCACCCACTAGTCATCCACATCCGTTCACCAATCTACAGCACACTGACATCTCCTCATGGCTCGAGCAAAGTGTCGCGGGTTACATGACCCGCTCGCCTCCACTTCAACTCGATGCAATGCGCGCTACGATCTTGTATCATGAGGCGTGGAGGATATTGTTTGAGACACGGGGCGTTAGTCAGGCGCTCATGAGAGCGGCGGGAGATATGGAAGAGGTGCCAAGTGCTGTGCTGGTGGAGGAAGCTGCGCTGGCCGATGTCAAGGGTCCACCTAGAGGGAACTTCAAGCCAAAACGACGACGGCAGGCAGTCCATCTCGTGATGGCGGCGTATCGGTATGAGAAATCGGGACATGTGAATTGATTTGAAAGATCTCACTGATATCAGAAAGCCTACTCTCGCCGATGTCTCGAACGTGCTTCGGTACTGTATCGGACTGCGCCGTGGACGGCTGCGCAAGACCACATCGAGTATGCCCTTGGCAGACAGGCGTACACGCTTGGAGAGAGCGATATTTCTGTTGAGCACTTTTTGCGGCTGCTCAGGACAGAGGATGATGTCGGTGGTGTCGGTTCGAGTGGAGCTCAGCGAGGCGTGCTGGATGATCTAAGGCTTGCTTACGACGTGAGTGACTGGGGCTTCGCGGCTGACGGACAGCAACTTGCTAGCAAACCAGAGGATCTAGCCAAAGCAGCGGACAAGCTCGTATTGCCAACGCCAGTCTTTGACGTCTGTCAAATCACCGTCAGGACGGCATCGTCGTCCGTAGCTGAGCGGGACTGGAAGGAATTGGAGGATGATTTTCTGTTGCATGGCTGGCGGGAAGATCAAGGGCGGAAACCCACACGGCTTTTGCCTGATACGACTAGGGCCGTTGCGGCTGTGGATGGTGCGTTTTGAAACATACTGTGCTGACTGTCAGAACCTTTCTTCATCGATCTTGTAGCTACAAATCCACTCAACGCTCCACTTTCGCTCTTCCGCCTGACAGCAATTGTGGAAGGCGGCAAGGCAGACGTGGAGACTCTTGACGACGTTCAGCTTGGCCCTCTCGAAGCCCGGCGCCTCAGCTTACAAGTCACTGCAAAGTCACCTGGCCACCTACGACCTGTTAAACTCGATTTCAGCTTTCACAACATCCTTCCAGTGACGCAGAAGATTGACAAGCGTGGCAAACGTCTATTTGTGACCAAGCAGGATCGTCTCAAGCCAGCCTACGCCCAAGATCGGACGCTGGATGTTACCATTGTCGCTTCTCGGCCAAGAATCAGCGCCGAGCTCGAGCTCGGAGAGCACAAACTTTTTGAAGGCGAGACGCGTAGCGGGACATTGGTCATTACCAATATGGGCTCGTCGGCCGTCTCCAGGCTTAGAGTTTTAGTGTCTCAGCCGGGCTGGCTGCACTTTGGGAGGGACGTTGACGGTAGGTCTTATGGCATTCGTGGCTGACAGACAGCTGTGCTTGACGGCCCAATTGACAACCGCATTCCACAAAGAATACCTCTGGATCTGCCAGTCGAGACTGTCCAGGCCGGCAAATCGGCATCGGTGTCAGTGGAGTGCACAGGCAGCTCCGCAGGCGTCGCAGAACTTTTGCTCCTTATCGTTGGGCGAGCTGATGGCACCGAAGAGCCTGTCGCGGCGCAGGCAGCGTGCGTGGTGGAAGTTTTGCCTTTGTTGGAAGTCTTTGCTTCATCGACACCTTCGAAGCGCACTACAGCTACGTATCTTGTTGATGTCGAAGTGAGCTTGGTGCCTCGGCCGACAGCGCTGATAACAGATCCACAACTCTGCGAGCGAAAACGTGTTCATTCAGTCCATTTCTACGGTCAGCCCTTATTGGCGGCCTTTAGGCGAGGGCTACTCTGCATCGTGGGTGCTGTGCTGTGACGACACTAACGGCAGTGGATCAGCTTTGATTTCTGGCCAGAGCGAGACCAGCCTGTTGCGAGTTAAAGGTCCAGACGAAATTTTGGATCTTGATCTTGCCGAAACGTCGACTGTTGATCAGCTCGCTGCGCTGCTTGAAGGTAGACCATTTACCGAGATTGAGCGAACAACAACGTTGCAGTCAAGTTTGGTAGCGATCTCAATGCGCCGATATTTGGCTTCGCGAAGCCGACATCGCCTCTCTTCACTCGCACAGTCTATGCCTGCTATCCCTGTTCACCTCCTACCCTCCGTCTTCTCTCTGGTGCCTCCTCTCGACCTCGATCTCGCCGTCAGCTGGTTCATCCCTGGCACTTCTCGCACCGGGACAAGTCATCTTCATGCACTCCGTCCAACTCCTCGCGAGTCAATTGTCGAAACTTTACGAAGCAAACCAGATGGAGCGTTCAAGAGAACAATGTACGAGGAGACGGATCGTCTGCAGCGGGAGTTGCTTTCAAACGTGCTTCATGGCGAGATCGGGGTCGATGAGGATCCTGTGCATGCTGTACTTCACCTCGGCGTCCAGGGAGTGAATGGTGTCGTTGTACATGACTTTGCTGCTGGGTGAGTCTTTGTCAGTCTGTCAGCTGAAGCTAGGCCGTGCGCTGTGAACGCTTCGTTGATCGTCCGCAACCAATCTCCCACGATTGCGTGTCGCTACCAGTTGAGACTTCCTCAACCTCGACAGAATTTACCGTCGATGGCTTCTCAGCCTCACTATGCAGGACGCCTGACACACCGCGGCGAGCTATCTCCGCTAGAAACAACTTTGCTCAGCATCAGTGCGTGGATTCACGAGCCCGGATGGTATACTTTTGGAGGGTGGGAGCTTCTCACTGAGATTGGTGAGCAAGCAGAGCTCTGGCAACCGCGGGCGTCATGGGAAAGAATAGGCCAGGATGATGTGCTGGAAGTGAAGGGAGTGTAATGCAAGCTTTTCATGCACTTGATGATGGGAGCGCGATCACGTCAGTGCTGACAAACAGCCACCTTTTCTCGGCTGATGATCTCGTTCGCGACTTGTAAGTGGTAGCACGAGCGAGGACCCTCTGCAACATACTCGCCATTCCGTCAAAGCATCAAATCCGTGCCAGATTCTGCAGTTCTGGCCCCGGAGTCGTTGAGTGGGCACGCCATCCTAAGCGGGCTTGATTTGAAGCCTTGATGCGTCAGTGAGTTCTGGATGTTCTGCTCAAATGGGTTGTGAAGGGGTTGTTGATTGAGCACTGCGTGGTGGACAAACGAGTACACAGGCTCGACCCCTTTCTCCGCGTTTGCCTGTTGCCCAGCGACAGCTTCTGCTTGCAGGCTGCTTGCATAATTGCAATGTCTGTAGGCGCGTGCTGCGCGTGCTCCCTGTTTGATTACCGTCTGCGACTTCGCAGACACCTGCGACGTCTCCGCATCCGCAATTTGCTTCCTGCGAGATCTGTTGCAGCTCGGAGCTCGCAGACGATGCTCTTGCGGACAGTCTGCAACGGCGATCGAACGTCTACAATACTAGTTAGTGCTCATGTGGTGTCTCACGGGTAGTCGCTCATCACAGAACAAGAGCACGTCCAAGCTCGCGTATCGTCTGCGAGATTGCGATTTTCCAGCTCCGCAGCCGTGCAGAGAAAACTTGAGAAGTCGATACCGCGTTACGTCTCTCCCGCTCGATTCGGACTATGGCGTGTGCAAATCGGCTGTTGCTATGGGCTGACTTGACGAGCTCAAAGGTTGGAGCATTCTGTCAAGACAGAGCCGCATAGACACCCGGCAGGGTATCATTCTCGATTCCTGGTGATCTTTTTGATACTATGGTGTTATTCGCTCTATCCCGCCTGAGTGCTTCACGCAGTCTTTAGCTCTGGTACTGAGCTTCAATTCAAGGTACGGATCTCGCTCTGCCCGCAACCGCTGTTAGGGGCTGCGGGTGCTGCCCGTACTGAGGCTTCTCGCCGTCTGGAGCATTCTCAGCCACGCCTTGTTTCTGACTTGACCTCGAGCCCTGCAGCGCTGTCAGCCCTCGTCTGTATCTCTCTTTCTCTTGAAGGACGCGCAGCTCAGATCTGAGTAACGACACGTCTGCAGGCGTCCCACTGTCGCCGGTGGCTCTGCGGCTGTCTAATTCGGACCAATCCGGCGTGCAGTTCAGACCTTTTCACCAACAACTGTCGGAGATCTCCTGTTCGAACCGACATCTCGTCAAGCCAGAGGGATCAGCATCTGTCAAGCCGATGCTTTCCGATCCAGGCTGAAACCGACATCTCGTCAAGCCAGAGGGATCAGCATCTGTCAAGCCGATGCTTTCCGATCCAGGCTGAGCTTTACCACGCGTCAACGTCGACCTGTGCTCGCGTCCTCACAGCGCCCCGATCAGTGTCCAGGGCTGATGTTTCAGCCGCAACTCGAGAGTAGGGTGACAAGAACGAACCAAGTGGAGTGCGCACACTTTTGTTGGCCATCTTGTTTGCAAGGTTACGTTCGGTGAGACGGCGGCCACACTCTGTTTGCAATGGTATGCATCTTTTTGACAAACTACAAGACCACCACCATATGCAGCGCAGCAGAAGCGCCAGGCCCTTCGCGAACTCCATATTGTGGTAGAAACAATGGTGGGTTCAAACAACGCTTGTGCCTATCATTGGAGACATCGAGTATTGTTCAAGCGACCTGAAAGTAGAAAGTGCAAAATGAAAGTGAAAATTGCAACATGACGGCGACGACAAGATCCGAGTGCACTCGAATCTTTTGTGCAGATTGGGATGGCCGGATCGCGTCCGAAGGAGATCCGAGAACGCAGAAGACTTCAGAAACTCATCGTGACAGATTTTGCGATCATTGAGAAGAATTCAGAACATACGCAGGGTTTGATAAAAATTGCAAAATACACAACAATGCCAGGTATCGAAATGGTCCGTCATGGAAATGTATATCTTGCCGTTGTGTTGGTGCACATGCACCCACAGACACGGGTCTCCACTGCCAGAGAGCTCTGCAGGCTCAACCAGCCTACCTGATTGGACGAGGTAAGCCCTTGAAGGACGGAAAAACACGCAAAAAAGCCAAAAAGATATGAAGACTGTGGGATTCGAACCCACGCGGTTGCCCATTCGAAGCCTTGTACAAGCTAAGTAATGAATACTTGAGTCGAACGCCTTAACCACTCGGCCAAATCTCCTTGAATGCTATTCTGTAAGGATGGCCCGGTTGCGAGCTATAGCCTTGTGTGCCATTCACCTTTGATCCTCATACTC